>CM071869.1:8155630-8181775 GCA_036759665.1 Gynandropsis gynandra
GTTTGGATGAGAAAGTTCATAACTGAACTTGGTGTGGTACCTTCGATAAAGGAACCAGTTCTTTATTATGTGATAATACCGGGGCAATAGCCCAGGCGAAGGAACCAAGATCTCATAAAAGATCAAAGCATGTTCTGCGGAAGTACCATCTGATAAGGGAAATCATTGAGCGTGGGGACTTTCAAATCCAAAAGGTAGAAGGAAAAGAGAATACAACAGATCCACTCACAAAGGCGCTTGGTTCAAATGAGTTTGACAATCACAAGTTGAAGATTGGATTGAAGAACATGACATGCTGGAATTTTTTCTAGGAATAGTACAATTGTTGTAACTATTTGAGAGCTATTTTATGTCTTGTATTTTGAACACTTATAAATAAATAAAATGGCATTGTTTTATCATTTTTAATGATATTTGTAAATATATATGTGTATATATTTTCATAGCTAGTATGATAGAGTCCATGATTAAGTTTAGAAACTTGTCATCATGATAGAGATCATGATAAAGAGAGTCAAGTTTTGGTAAAACTTAATCTAAATCGTCCTTGATCATAGGATAACTAATTGGACATTAGTAATCCGGATAGATCAACATGGATGCGATGGTTTCTATTTGATAGAAATTAGTAGATCTCTTTTACTAAATCACATGTATGGATGATGCACATGGAGATGTGATCATTGAACAGACCCTAAGGGAAAATTCCTAATGGTTACATTACCATTGAACTGTCAATAGGAATTTCTCTGGAAGGATAGGAATATTATAATTTCCTTAGACCTGAGATCAACATGGTAACTGACAAGTTATCTACCATTCTTTGTTTCTGGACACCTTATGTCTTGGGATGTAAGTTGAAAGGATATTGGGAATGATTAGATGTTTGTGCAGGTTAGTGACTGATCAAGATGGAATCCATCAACTCTAGGTAAAGAGTTTGAGCTCTATGTTGTCTGCAACGTAATGACTGAAAAGACCTTGGCCAGGGCATTTGAGTGAGAGAAGAAAAGAGTTTCTTACGATCATTCACCTGTCAGTTATGTTAGGCATGAATCATAGTTGATAATCTATTAGAACTTGACAGTCAGATCATGTCCTAGGATTATCCGGAGCTGTAAAGACGGAGGGAAATAATAATATTATCCTTCTACCATGGTTCTACAGAGTAAGGATGTTACTTCACACTATCTGGCTGTTGAGGAGTGTTGCTAGATGCATACCTCGATTAGTTAATTAGTAAGACTAATTGACTACCAGATGATGAACCTACAAGGTCACGCGCATACGAGTGTCTTAGCATCTGCTTATGATTGTTAGACAATCAGTGTGGGATACAGTTATATTCATCCGCTAGCACCGAAGATATAATTGTATTTGATTTTTTCTTTTGGGTTAGTACATAAGATGTACGGGCAAATATGTGTATGGAGATACATGTATTTCGACTATTTGAGAATGTATTTCGACTATTAGAGATATTATGTAAAGGCAAGTGGGAGATTGAAAGTTTCATGCCATTTATGTAATATTTGAATAGTTATGGGTTCAACTTGTAATTATTAAAAGGTTAATAATTATAAATATATAAAAAACGAGTTTTCATAAACATATTCAGAATAAACAAATCAAAACCCTAAAACTAGCCGTCAGAAAAGAAAAGAGCGAAGAACGAAAAAATAGTTTTTCGTTCTTCCGATTTCCACATCAAAGCAGTCCCGATCTCGGTGTGGATACGCGTAGAGGGCTTGCACCATCAAACCTCACATCCGACAGTAACACTTTCAACGACATGTATTACGAAATTGTTTATGTAAATTGTTTATCGTTGATAATCGAAAAGCTTCTCGTTAAACATGACTAGATCTTCATTCGGATTGATAAAAAAAATGTTTCCGCAATTAAAATCAACACTACAAATTTTAATGCAAACTCGTATAGATTTGTAACGCCATTGCGTTACAAAGTTGATATAGAGGTTGTAAGTATAGTTCAGGGCCACAATAATGATCACTGCTATTAATGATAGTAACACAAGGACAACACAATTGCATTGACATGTATATATGACGCTTTGGATGTCTTATCATCTCACTCATAACTAAAACTACAAAATAATATAAAATCTCTCACTCGCTCGTATATAATGTCTTCTGACGGGTCAAATATTTGGTCTCTTCGAAGGCGGATGTATGATAAGGTTTACTCATAAATAAACAATGTTTCTATGGAATTTGAAAGCGAGTTAGAAAATTTCATAACATTTGCTACAAATCAATTTGGATATGTAAGGAATGGTGAGTTATACTATCTTATAGGTGTAGAAATGAAAAAAAATTCCAGTGTAGAAGTTGTGTTAAAAAACACATATATAAGAGAGATTTCGAAGAAAATTAATATATTTAGATTTATCATGGTGAATATATGAGAAGAATGACATCTCATACGCATGTTAACATTGAACAACCACATGATGTTTATAGTAATTAAGAAGAGACTACAAATGAAAGTAGTTTTTTTTATGACGATCACCCTCATCATGATGGATATATAGAAATGATTGAGGATATTTTTCTCGATTATAAAATTTTGTATGATAGAAACATTAATGAAGAAGTGTCAAATTCTTAAACTAATAAGTTTTACGAGCTACATAGTACAACCAAACAACCTTTGTATGAAGGTTGTGAGGATCATTCAATGTTGTCACTTTCATTTAGATTGATAGGAGCGAAGAAATTCTGCAATGCCAAAACATATTGCATGGAAAAAATGTGTCGAAAGTTACATGATGTCTTTTAAAAGGTACCATCATGTCTAAGTTAGTTCATGATATGTTAAATCTCATTGGATCTCTCGGAATGAAACATGAAAAGATTATTGTATATGCAAACAACTTAGGAGCTTTTGGCAAAAAGATATAAATATTTTGAATTTTTCGTTTTTGTTGGATTGAAAGGTTTAACGCTAAAAGGAAAAAAAAGAAGAAAATAAATTTCATACAAAAGAATGTCCTACATACCAATTGTTTACATATTATAGAGATTGTATGAATCATAAATTACGACACCGCACATGACTTGCCATGCGAAACACCATTATGTAGATCGAGAAATACAACAGCCATTAGATTGCACAAATGGTTTCACTCTATACGATGCATCTGGTAAACAATATTCGTTGTGGCTCGTAATTGTTTCACCACATATTCTTTTACCAATGATATGATCGAAAAATATTTCTTGTTTTTGAGCATTCTTATACCTCATCCAATTCATCTGAAAAAAAGTTTTAAAATATCTTTACAACCGTTGATTGATGAATTGGATTTTCTGTGAAAATACAATGCTAAAGCATATGATTTTTCGAAGAAATGAACTTTTCACATGAAAGCCGAGCCAATATGGACAATAAGCGATTACCCGCTTACGGGTTATTTTAGGGTTGGAGTACACACGAACGTCTTTCGTATCTATATTGAATGGATTATACAGATTCATTTGTACTAAAATATGATAGAAAACTGTGTCGGTTTGATTGTCATCGTCACTTTTTGACGTTGGTTCATCCTTTGAGACAAAATCAAATAATATTGTTTTTAAAATAAGACGGTGTATAAACATTCAACATGCTTGTTGACGAGATATGATATATCATTTGAACGATTAGATGGCATTGATGGATAACAAAAGAAGGTTGATTAAAGTGAAAATATGCATGATAAATGCGATGGATTTGGAGTTTTTCGCAATTGGCATAAACACAAAATTTTTTGAGATATTCTTTGTTGGTGTAACCATCTCATTCGTCATTATCTTTATGTGATGAAAATTTATTTTAAAACATTATCAATACGATAATATAGGTCTTGGGAAAGTCAAAAGACAATACAAATCAAGGTTGGATATTAGAAATTTATCTGCATGAAAAGAGATTGAACTGAATAGACATGGTATAGTATCCGTACCCATTTTTAGACTTAGTGTTGCAGCGAAAAATGCAATGCTAAAATAGTTGTTAGAAGATGTTAAAATTTTAGACAATTATGCGTCAAGCACAGCTCAGTATGTGGATCACAACTGTAGAAAATTACAACGCATGAAAAGTCATGATTTTCATGTTTTCATGCAACGACTTCTTTCAATATCTATTGTATAACTTTTCTTTAAAATTGTTCACAAGTCGTTGTTCACTGTAACCTCATTATTGGATATGTATTTGCTTGCTAACATTAAAAGTAATTTACATATGCGTTTTAAAAGATAAGGTTTCACTCACTTATGTGCTTTGGAAAAGATTTTTCCTTTTTTAATGTTATGGAGCATTTGGCGATATATCTTCCATATGAAGTTGAGTTGAATGGTCTTGTACGGTTCGATAGATGTATCCATTCGAATAATCCTTTTTTATCTTACAAGGAAGGTGAAAAATAAAATTAAACTTGAAGGATCAATTGTAAAGCAATACATCAACACATACATCACACATTTCACAAAATAATATTTTGACGCTTACCTTACGCAAATATCTAAGAACACATCGCGACACAAAAATAAAAATCCTTTTTCCAAATATGATGAAATGTTCAACAAGATTCCTAATATATTTAACAAAAGTGTACAATTGAGTGGGAAGACTACACAAAGATTGCTAACCGATCAAAAGCTTCACTATGCACATACTTACCATTTATTAAATTACGAGTCTATTAATATGAAAGGTAAAATACAAAGATATTTTAATAAATATATACATATAAAAGATATATATCATGTGTGTATATATGTATAACATTTTTTACCACAAAGTAATAATACAAAATTTACGGATGAAGATCTAATTACGATAAAAGAACAAACATATGCTACATGATTGCAAAACTATGTAAATACATTGATTATTTATATATGTTATTGATATGTGTGATATATATATATATATATATATCATATTTATTTAAGGTTTACTATTGCAACATAAATTAGACTTTGTCAAGGTTTAGTGACTTAATACGCTCTCCTATAAGAATAATGAAATGTTGGTATGTAATATTTACCCTGGCTACACATTTCACAAATCTAGTTATGGTTCAGCCGTAAGGACACGTAATTGTGGTATTTTTTATAAAATGAGCTAATTAATGAGATTCATTTGAAGAACCAGACTTTCATGATATTCTTAAGGAGAGTTTGTAATTCGAGTATCAAGGATTTGTTTTGGACTAAAGGTCATACTTTTCCATTGTGATTGGTTCGATCAGAAGATCGGGCAAATAACTATAAGAAATAAGAGTGGTGATTACGATGTCTAGACATCACGTTAGTTTTGGAAGTTTGATCCTTTCATCTTATCATGGCAAGCCGGTTATATGGTTTTAGTCGCATGTCCAATAGGTTGAAAAATCGGTGTACCGGATTGTTCGACATCTCTTCATGCGTTTGCTCAACAACTCCAAGAAAAGCGTCCGACACCACTTCCATATATGAATTTGTCGTGTTGTTTCACAATGAAAGTCTTCATTTCTTTTCATTTTTTGTGTTTCCTGCACACTTATATCTCCAATGCCACAATCTTCATCGTGAAAGAACCAAACCTCATAATTCTCTATGAAACCGACCTTGTAAATATGTTTAAAATTAATTTCTTGACTTCGATACTTCATGATTTTGCATACATTGTAGGGACATAATATTATCCTCCGTTCTTGACACAAAGGTTGCATCGATGCAAAACTTATGAATGGCTCCAACTTGTGTAAGAATTCTCGCGTAATTTCCTCAGTTATGAGGTCTTTTCTTTTATACATCCATTTTCTCGATCTATATATCTCTATTTGAAGAAGATAACATTGTTTGAAAGTATATTTCTTGTTTATGACTTCAAAATAAGAAATTTAAATTTGGTGTTTAAATTTTGAAATTTTCAACGGATATTCGTTGAAAACTACAATGGATACTTGTTGATTGCTAATGGTCGATGTTTTTTCCAACGGTTGCATTGAAATTTTAAATGTATCAATGGTCATATGTTGGAATAGGCAACAATCATCCTTTGAAAAGATTCCGTTGAATTTACATCGGGTTTCAACGAATTCCCTGCTAAATCCAACATACAATATCTATTGATGATTCATTGATAATTCTAATGGATTACAATGAATATTCGTCCGTTGATAACCCTGTGGTATTCGTTAAAATCTGTTAGAATAAATGTCAACAGACAGATAGTGACTCCAGCGCTCGCTATGAGAATATTCTTCTTCTCTACAAATATCGATACTTTGTATTTTGAAGATTTATTAAACAAAAACAAATTTGTATTTTTTTTATATTTTGTAATTTTATATGTTTTATTATATTTTAAAAACTGAAAAAAATACCAATGCAACAATCATTAGAACTTGTAGGCTTTAATACGAATAGCACATGAAGTCATAGCCGATCTGTAATTATAACCCGAATTTTCGTTAAACGTACAATTGTGTTACCAATTATAACGTAAATTCTTGTTAAATGCCTCGAACAAATAGGTCAACTATGAAGAAAAGAATAAGACAAAGAAGAAAATAGAACTTTGAATAATTTCTATTTTTGATTATGAAGAGAGGTTACATATGTATAGAGAAACATTGTTAAAGCTAGCTAATGCATTCATTGGAGTTGGTTGAGAAGATGAGGAGTTGATGCATTAACTCTAGACTTGGTTTAGTAGATGAGGCATTGGTGCATTAACTTGGGAGTTGGTTGTTGACTTAAATGAAGCCTCCAAAATTGACTGAAACATTTTGGACAAAATTCATATTACTAAATGGTAACATTCAACATTCCCCTTCAAGCTTAACCAGTGAATGATAAGAACATGATGCGGTGCCTCGTTAAAAACCTTACCAAGAAAACCCAATGAGATAAAAACTTGGTGAAGAAAAAAAAAGTGCACACACGACTCTTGACTTTTTAAAGTGAACTGATGTGCTTGCTTTAGAGTGTGGTTGATAAATGTCAATTAGACCAATTCTCCTATGAATTTTGTTGCACATCTTTGAGCTTGTTGTCTTAGTTAATATATCTACCAGTTGGTTGCAGTTCTTTTTGTATGCCAAGGCAATGATTCCTTGGACCAACTTCTCTCGTATGAAGTGATTATCAACCTCGATGTATTCGGTTCTCTCATGAAAAACCGAATTAGTAGTGATTGACCATCTTGTTTTCATACATATTTCTTGCACGATTTTAGAGATTTTTATGATATAGATGCGATGCTTTACGTATGATTCTGTATCCGTTTACTTGTTTTCGTGTTTTCATATTTTTACAGGTTTTTATGCGTATTCGGTTCATTTCGGAGCTAAAGGACGTGCACGAGATAAAGTACCAACATCGAGGATCATCACGGAACAAACGGGATGAGAACCGGCAAAGAACACACACTATCCACGCGGATAACTCCCTAGCCCGAGCGGGCATTTGTTACAGTGATTTTTTCCAGCAAATTGAGCACAAGTCGGGCAAGAACTACCACGCCCAGGGCCTCAGCCCGAGCGGGCAGTAGCATAGCCCGAGTGGGCAACCGCACAGCCCGACCGGGGCACCGTCTAGCCTGAGCGGGCTGCCCCTTTCTCCATCGCGTTCTTGCGCGATCATCTGCGCCGCACTCGAGCAGGTCACTTACCCAGCCCGTGCGGGTCGCGTCCGTCACCTATAACTCCAAATAAGTTAATTTGTCTTAAAACAAATGGGAGTTTGTTGGGGACTTATACAATAAGGAAAACGACTTTATAGAAGAGGAATAAGTGATATTTTGCTGGAGAAAGTAATGGAAACGTCGTCCAAATTATTCAAGAATGGAAACTTATGAAAAGACAACAACACTACAAGAAATACACAGATTAGGGACTGAAGAATCAGTCCCTAATCCGTCTGGAAAGGCATTTAGGGACTGATTCGGGACTGGCACGCGCCGTCCGCAAACGAGCGTCGGCAATCAGCTCTAGTCCGCAAACCGTCCGCAATTGCGGACTGAAAGGATAGTTGGAAAACCGTCAGGAAATTCCGGACGGATGGCGCCGTCGGGAAATTTCCCGACTGAACATCGCCGTCGGGAAATTTTCCGTCCGGAAATTTCCCGATATAAGTGGAAGGGACATAAATGTAATTTAGGTTGATTAGGGTTTTCATATCTCTTGTATATTGCTATATAACTGATGTAATTATTCATTCAAGGAAATATACGAAAACCTTTCCACATGGTATCAGAGCTGAGTGTCTAACGACAATTCGTTTCTCGGCCGGCCTCTCCTCCTCCCCCCCTCAAACCGACGCCGCCGCCTCTCGCCGCCGCTTCTCCAATAGATTTGTAGGAGACCAGATCAGAGGAATATAGTTTAGATTCGCCCTATTGTAACAACTTCGAGGTACCAATATCATCTAGTACCAAAAAAATTACAAACATCAACGAACAGATCAACAGATTCATCCGTTGATAAATATTGCAAACTGATTTCAATGGATAACATGGAATTATCAACGAACATCAATTCGTTAACATCGTTGAAATTTCCAACGAATTGACAATGGATAATATCCGTTGGTATTTTTTGTAAATCCGTTGAAAAGCCACTGTTATTTAAGCGGATGATTGTTGCTAGTTCCAAAAGATGACCATTGGAAATTACAACGGGTTCCAATTGGTAAATATAAAATTTCGATGCAAACGTTGGAAAAAATCAAACCATTAGATTTCAGCGGGTATCCGTTGGCTATTCCAATGGGCATCCGTAGGAATTTTCAATATATATACACCAAACTCGAATTCTTTAGCATTAAGTCATGAACAAAAAATATACGTTCAAACAATGTCTTCTTCTTCACTTATATATATAGGATATATAGAAGAAAAATTCCCGTAGTCGAGGAAGTTATGCAAGAATTCTTACATGGATTGGAGTAGTTCATTAGTTTTGTGTCGATGCAAATTTTGTGTTAAGAACGCAGGAACATGTTATGTACCTGCAAAAGATGCAATAATATGAAATATCGAATTCAAGAAATTGTTTGCAAACATATTTACAAGATAGGTTTCGTAGAGAATTATAAAATTTGATTATTTCATGGTAAAGTTTGTGACGCTAGAGATAGGTGCAATAAGCACCAGCAATGAAAGAAATGAATAGGTTCATCGTGAAACAACAACGACCAATCCATATGTGGAAACGGTGTCAAATACTTTTCGTGTAGTTGTTGAGAAAATATATGAAGAGATGCCGAACAATGAGGCACACCATTTTTCAACTTATTGGATGAGGCAAAATAGCATACACATAAAGGTTATCGTGAATGTTAGTTTCGTTTATCCTTATCATCAAGATTGATGAATATAAAAATATACTACATTGTAGCTAAAAATTGTATGGTTCATTTTGCAAAACCATACGTGAATATTTAAAGCTAAATAATCAAGCTCCCGAGATATATTATAAAACAAAGAATATTTTAAAGGATTTGGGAATGGCGCATGAGAAGATTGATCTTTGTAGAAACAGTTGCATGATGTTTTGATAAGAAGATAAAAATCTTTTGGAATGTAATGCAAATAGATCTCGTCCAAAAAAACCATATTCACGAAAATAATTACTGTACAAAAAGATACTCTATATGCATTTAGCAAACATGTTGAGAAGGTTATATGAATAAAAAAACCACTGTAACAATCAAAGGGCATGCAACATACTCGATGGGTGAAGGAATAACATAACATCAATCGGATGGTAAGGCTTCGAACGATTCAAAAAAATATAACATAAGTTTGCGTATAAGATGAAAATATTTATCTTCTTCTGTGCACCGATGGTTTTAGTCCATATGGAAAATCCGAAAGTGAATATTCTCTATGACATGTGATTTTGTCTGTGTATAATTTGCATCCGGAGATGATTCTGAAAATAAAAGTTATGTTTATGATGTTGTTGTTTCCAAGACTAGAACATCCGAAGAAATGTTTTGATGTATCCTTGCAACCCTTAATTCATGAATTAATGGAATTGTGGAATAATGAAATTCTTGCATATGATGTAAGTATAAAGAAAAAATTCATAATGAAAGCGGTGTTGTTGTTGACAATTAGTGACTTCCCTGCCTTTGTAATGTTATCTGGATGAAGTACGTACGAAAGAATAGAATGTTCATATTGTATGGAGGATACAGATTCGTTTTCTCTAGTACACGAGAAGAGACTATGTTGGTTTGATTGCCATAGAAGATTTCTTCCCTGTGGATATAAATTCAGAAAAGATAAAAAAACATTTTCGAAAGAACGTGGTACAACAAGAAGAGGTACCATGCATGTAAACATGTACGTAAATACTATACAAACAACTAAACACGATGGTAGAGTTACAAGTATAAGTAGAAGGGACATAAATGTAATTTAGGTTGATTAGGGTTTTCATATCTCTTGTATATTGCTATATAACTGATGTAATTATTCATTCAAAGAAATATACGAAAACCTTTCCACATGGTATCTCGGCATGTCGAGTTTCATGAAACTGACTTTCCATATTCCAACTACTCCCAATATTTCACCAACAACGACTCCAACCCCACTTCGCCTGCATCCTCATGGTCGTCACCAGTTTGTGTTGTTCCATCTTATCCAATGCCACTCATGACACCGTCTTCCTCCGTCACCCCTGTAACGGATCCTTCACCGGACATGCTCACTTTGAGGGCCCCCGCGGACATAGTTTCTGTTGCAGATAACTCCCATTTGGATGCTCCGGCTACTACTGGTGGTGGCAACATTCATCCAATGCAAACAAGATCTAAATCAAAATTGTTGCAGGTGTCTAGCCCGACCGGGCACCAAGTACATCGCCCGATCGTGCATCATGCCCGACCGGGTGCCCCTTCCACCCGAGTCGTGCAAAGTTACGGGGATGCTTCAACAACACTTACCCGATCGTGCTCTCCCCCTACACCCGATCGGGCACATTATACCCGAGCATGTGACTCTTCCACCCGAGTCGTGCAAAATTACGGGGATGCTTCAACAACAACTACCCGATCGGGCTCTCCACCTTTACCCGATCGGGCACATTATACCCGGGAGTGTGACTCTTCCACCCGAGTCGTGCAAAATTACGGGGCTGCTTCAACAACAACTACCCGATCGGGCTCTCCACCTTTCCCCGATCGGGCACAATATACCCGAGCATGTGACTCTTCCACTCGAGTCGTGCAAAGTAACGGGGACCATTCAACAATAATTACCCGATCGGGCACTTCCTCTTCACCCGATCGGGCACTTCTTTCGGATACCGAACCTACAACAGTCTCTCAAGCCCTGAAAGATCCGAGTTGGAGGAAAGCTATGAGTGAGGAATTTGATGCACTTGTTCATAACGGAACATGGGATCTTGTACCGGCTCAACACGCATCAAATGTTGTTGGATGCAAGTGGATTTATCGTATCAAACGATTACCTGATGGTTCGGTGGATCGCTACAAGGCCAGACTTGTGGCGAAAGGTTTTACACAACGACCGGGAGTGGACTTCTTTGAAACATTCAGTCCCGTAGTTAAACCCACTACCATTCGACTGATTTTAAGTATTGCAATTGCAAATGGGTGGAGTCTTCGTCAACTAGATGTCAACAATGCATTTCTTCAAGGGCAACTCACGGAAGAGGTATACATGACACAACCTCCAGGTTTTGTTGATCATGATCATCCTCACCACATATGCAAACTCAACAAGGCAATTTATGGTCTCAAACAAGCTCCTCGGGCTTGGTACTCGGAACTTCGGCTTCGGGATTTCGACCAAGGCTTTGTTAACTCCCTTGCCGACGCCTCCTTGTTCATTCTTCACAATTCGGAGGTAACTATATATGTTCTTGTTCTTGTGGATGACATTGTGGTCACAGGAAGCAACTCGGGAGCAGTCCAACGCTTCATCATAGTGCTTGGAAACCGCTTCTCCATCAAAGACTTGGGAAAACTATCTTACTTCCTTGGCATTGAAGTAACACGCACAGCCTCTGGATTACTTCTCACTCAACGCAAATATGTCACGGATATCCTCAACAAAGCTCACTTTTCTGAAGCTAAATCAGTCTCAGTCACTATGGCCCCTACCGCACGGCTTTCCTTGTCCTCAGGTGATAAGTTAGAAGACCCAACCAACTATCGGATTCTTGTTGGAAGTCTACAGTATCTCACACTTACAAGACCCGATATCAGCTTCGTTGTCAATAAATTATCTCAGTACATGCATGCCCCGACAACGGAACATCTACAAGCATCAGAAACCTAAAATCAGACAATTACAGAGCGGCCAGTGATAGATTTCTCGACGCCCGGAGAACGCTCGACCAAAGGAATGAGTAACAAGGTGAATTTCTTTCCCCAACTTTCTTTATTAACGGGCATTTTCGGGGACTAGCCCGCTTCCCATTACTCAAGAGGGCGATTGCCCGGTCCTCTTTCATGTGGAATCGTTTTAGATAGTATCCAAGCCTGCCTCCACTTTCTTATGTGAAAGAGGTGCTTGCTTTATGAGACTGAATGAAACCTTCGATCTTCGATCGGAATACGGATGAGATCAAAAAGGCCATCATTGGGGCAAACAATGCAATAGCTTCGGTTAGAGCAAAGCCCAAAATGGCATAACCAAATGATTGTTTAGCCAATGATGGATTTCGCGCCACAGAATGGATCAAAGAACTGAAGACGTTTCCAATACCGACAGCAGCTCCCGCTGAAGCAATTGTAGCAGCTCCGGCACCCATTGATTTTGCACCTTCTAACATCTCGGGTATCTTATTCTCCTCACGCTTGGTCTTTGTCACTTATCTTATATCTTATTTCTTCCTCTCTTCCCCTCGTTCCTTTTATCTTGGACATCTCACTTGGAATGCATTCTTTTCGATCTTGTACCCACGGAGCAGTAGACTGACTACCAACAGAATCCCGACAAAGATAAGTAGAAGCAAGTTGATCATTCGACGTCAGAGGGACTGACTCGTAGCTAGGATCCCATCTCTCTTCGATTATTCAATTTGATCCGTCTTGTCTTCTCTTACGATCGATATTTTGAGTTTTTTTTTATTACGACCTTCGCTTATGTCACTACGTGCGTGCGAACATATTTATTATAAAGAATATCACGCATCATCTTCATACCGGATAGTCTAAAGTCGGGTGGAAAGATGTTTTTCAACCAGATACAATTTTCAAAGTAGCAGGATGGATAAGTCGGAGTATTTCTTTTCCTGTGGCTATCCTATTTTGAGTGTTTCCGTTCGCCCTCTAAGTCCTCAAGCGCCTCGTTCCCCAATCAGATATTTGGATGTGAGCTTGGAGGAACTCGCATGTTTTGATGTCATTCCTCCAAGACCAAATAGGCGCCCTTTGTACGGCGTTACGTGCTACGAAAAATATTCACAATTAATTTAAATTATAAATAAAAAATTATTGTAAAAATGTATTAAGTTTATCTCGAAATACATGTCGTTGTATTCTTCTTGAGAAAGAGTCGGTTGCGCCCCATCTTCTCTTGGCGGGATTTGGGACACTCGTTGCGATGCCATGTTATCAACATCGTCGTGAATTTGTTTTGCCCTGGCATCTACCCAAGAACCGTCGGATTTTTTCTTGTGTGTACGTTCTAACAATTCCACGTACGACGGTTCACATCCTTTCTCTTTCCTCTAAAACAAATTTGATGTTTTACGTATTAAACAAATGTCACTCCTACTAAAACTTAAAAAATTTTTAAATCTTACATATCTTCGTAAACCTCCGCAAAAGAGCGGGAACCAGCAGTATGTGCACTAGGACCATATCCCGATCTATCAGAACGGCGAGATCGACTAGCGTGTTCACTTCGTTGCTTAAACTCTGAAGAGTCCCAATGGGCAAGCAACTCTCCCCAGACATCATCAGGGATCCAAGTGGGTTTGACATTTTTCTTCTCCCAATCTTTTCTCGTTTCGTATATAAGATTTTTCAATCGCTCTGCCGCATGCTTTTGAAATTCTGACTTTACATATCCGGTTATTGCAGGATTCCAATAATATTTTTGCTGAAAATTATACGTAATATTTTTGGATTATTAATACCTGGATATTCCAATTGCAAAATGTCTTTTAAAATCCCATAAAAATCTGGTTCGTCGGTCGATTCACAATAGCTTTCACCTTTCACACATACACCATAGTTCATAGTTGACTTCAATTTCCCGTGCTCGTATGTATGAAAGTTGTAACCACGTGTAAAATATATGGGCCAACTCATAACTTTTAGAGTTGGTCCTTTAACAAGCTCGCGTAGCCATAACGGGTGATTGCCAATCTCAATCTGCATTAAATGAAACAATCATCGATAAATGTCTTATCCATGTGGGAAAATATGTTCCTTTAACAATAATATATATTTATCATCCACTTACATATTGTCTTATCCATGTGGAGAAATCTCTTTCTTTAAGTTCTTGGAGTTGAGATTCATCAATATTCATATATGTATTCTTCAATACATCATCGAACATCCTGAAAAATGTCAGAAAAATTATGTTAATATTACAAATAAAATATGCATACGCAATTGAATCTATATATTTATAGGATATTATACCTTTCAAAAGGCCGTAGATATTCACAGTTGAGTAAAACATACATATGTGCGATGTGTAGATCTCGTTGTGATAGCCATATCTCTTTCGCCTTACCAGCTATTCGACCAACTCCGCAAAAAATATCTAGAACAGCTGATATTGGATATGAAAATGCCACACCACCATCAAAACATCTGTCCGGATTTCTACTTCGCGTTTGAACATGTGGCTCGAAGTAGTACGACGTGAAGAACGATATCTCCTCATTCACGTATTGTTCAACAATTGAACCCTCTGGACGAGCTTTTTGTTTGGCTTTTTTCTTCAAATGGAACATAAATCGCTCAAATGGTTACATCCAACGAAATTGAACCGGACCTCCTAATGCAGCTTCGTGTGGTAGATGAACTGTCAGATGCTCCATAACATCGAAGAATGATGGTGGAAAAATCTTCTCCAAATTGCATAGTACTGTAACTATGTTACTTTTAAGTCTACGAACCACATCCACGCTTAAGTTTCTCGCACATAAATCTCGAAAAAATATGCCAATACCTGAAAATTCAAAATTCAAGTATATTAATTAGTACTTCTATAAATTATTAATCACTAATTATATACTATATAAAATAATCATGTTACCTCCAATTGCTTCGTGTGCATGCTTGTCCATCAATTCAGAAAAACATATAGGAAGTAGTCGTTGCATGAATACATGACAATCGACGCACCTTCCGATGTTAGATGCATAACCATCAGGAAATTTCACGTCTTCCTTCAACCAATTCAACAATTTATATTTTTCCTAATTAGACAATCTGAATATCAGAATTGGCGCTTTACCATCCTCACTTATATGTAACCCCTTCCGTGAGCAATACTCTTCGAGATCCTTCCGTGATTTAATGTTATCCTTCGTTTTTCCTGTGACATTCATTACTGTATTGATGATATTATAGAAAAAATTTTTCTCTATGTGCATGACATCAAGATTGTGGCGAAGCTTCAGATTTTTCCAATACGGAAGATCCCAAAATATGCTCTTCTTGTACCAATTATGGGTAATTCCATAACCATCAATTCTCGGATGATTGTTTCCTCCGCAATCTATACTCCTAGGAATACCCAAAGCGAGAAGTCGTTCATACAATATCTCTTCGCCAGTCAATATTGGAGGAGGAGATTTCCGCACAACAATATTCCTTCTGAAATTCCTCTTGTTGCGTCGTAATGTATCATCAGAAGGAAGAAACCGGCGATGACAATCAAACCAACTCGTCTTTCGTCCATACTTCAACTGAAAAGCATCTGTTCCCCCCATGCAATATGGACAAGCCAATCGACCATGCGTTGTCCACCCAGATAGCATACCATAAGCTGGAAAATCACTTATTGTCCACATTAGAGCACCTCGTAATATAAAATTTTGCCGTCTCGAAACATCATACGCTGGAACTCCTTTCCATAATTCATTCAATTCTTCAATTAATGGTTGAAGAAATATATCCAAACTTCTTCTCGGATGATTAGGCCCGGGAATTAATATTGTTAAGAACAAAAACTCACGCTTCATGCACATATCTGGTGGTAAATTATACGGTGTCATAATAACTGGCCACAACGAATAATTTCTCCCAGACATCCCGAATGGATTAAAACCATCAGTGCAAAGGCCTAAATAAACATTTCGACTCTCAGCTGCAAAATCAGGATATACCTTGTTAAAATGTTTCCACGCCTCACCATCTGAGGGATGACACATTTCTCCGTCAGGACTTGAATGCTCGGCATGCCATCTCATGTCGCTTGCAGTCTTCTCCGATTGATACAATCTTTTTATCCTGTCTGTAATTGGCAAATACCACATACGACGAAACGGAACCGATTTTCCATTTCTTGTCAAATAAAATCGATCTTTTCCACAAAATCGACAATTGATCAAGTCCGAAGTTTCTTTCCAGAAAATCATACAGTTGTCTTGGCAAACATCAATCTTTTGATACGGCAATAAACCCAATGATCTCATCATCTTCTTTGTTTCATAATATGACTCGACTGCATTATTATCTTCAGGCAAATAATCTCTAACTAATTGCGATATAGAATCCATGCAGTTCTGAGAAAGATTATTTTCTGTCTTCAAATTCATTAACCGTGCAGATAAAGACAACCGTGATAAACCACTTCTACAACCATCGTACAGTGGATGCCTAGCATTTTCTAACATTTCAAAAAATGTTTTTGCTTCTTCATTCGGATCTTCTTCAATATTTTCATATTCGTTTCTTTCCACAAACGCATTTTGCACCATTTCTACATAAGGGTTTTCTACATCTTGAAAAGTCTGAGACACTTCATGATTTACGATACCCCTACTAAAATTTTCCACAACATCCCTCGGTCGTGGTGCAAAATTCTCTCCATGAGATAACCAAATAAAATAATTTGGAGTAAACCCTCTTAAATAGAGATGATTCCAAACGGTTTTCTCATTAACGAATTTTTCATTTTTGCATTTTATACAGGGACAAACCAACTTACCGTTTTCTCTATAAACTTGTTGATTTGTCGCCACCGTCATAAACTGTGTAAGGCCTTCTAGAAACTCCTTCGATACACTTTGAGTTTCCGGATCAATTCTTCTATACATCCACTGTCTCGAAACGAAAATATTCGATCTCGACGACGATGCCATTACAATTAGAAACGATAACAAGATATAAAGAGAAATATATGAGATTTGTGTGTGAGAAACGGGTAGAAGAGAAGGGATTAAATAGAAAATTTTAAGACCGATTCGGGACGAATTGCGGACTGGAATGAATATTTCCCGGCGAACCGTCCCTAAGTCGTCTGTAATTAGGGACGAAATAGGGACTAATAAATTTGCAGTAGGGAAATTGCGGAGTCGGCAAATTTGCGGACTGCACAGTCAGCAGTCCGCAATTTGCCTACCGAATTGATTTCGGTCCCTAATCCGTCCCGAATTCCGGACGACTTAGGGACTGACCAACAGTCCCCAAATTTAGGGACGGATTTGGGACTGTTTTCTTAATCCGTCTGTAATTAGTCCCTAATCCGTCCCTAAATTTAGGGACGGATACTTCAGTCCGCAAATGCAGTCCCGAAATCCGAATTTTCTTGTAGTGCAATTGGTGGCGGCTACAACAAAAGGAAGAACTAAATGGCCGAAAGGGAAAGAAGGGAGAAAAGGAAAGAAAAGAGGAAGGAAAGAAGAGGAGATGAGTGAGAGGTCGGGCTCATTTATTGAGTTTTAAGTTCTGGATCGAGGAGAGAGAGTAGAGAGAAGGAGGAGGTTCTTGCGAAGGAGACTTACAAGGAGCATTGGAGATCAGCCCCAAGACTTCGGTTTCGTTTGGTTTTCATGTTTCTTAGATCTTCTATTTCGTTTGTGTTTGTTTACGGATGCATGAGCGAGTAGTTTGTTTGTTCTAGGAGAAGGGATTAGCCCATGGCTACCCCGGAACCACTTTTGATTTATCTTTGAATGCATCTTCCCGTTTTCGTTTATTTATTCTTTATCTGAGTGCTTAATTTACTTGTGTTTGAGATGGCCACGTAGATGCATGTGTTAGGGATTAGGAGAAGGACCGAAAGGAGAATTCTAGTCCTAGAAGATCAGGTTTAGAACAACCGAGGTTAGGCCACGAAAGTAGGGTAGCAGCGGTTGAGGGTAAAACGGATGAATCACAGGTCTTATGGGTTTAGTTCAAGGCGTCAACCACAAAAGTAGGGGATAACTTGACTACATCACGTGTCTATGCCTCGAGAGAGGGTAGATATCATATTAGGATCGTCTGCCTTAGATAACTTGACTGGGATTGCATGATAGATAGGTTGATTGTTGGTTTCGGTAGTCTTGTGGTGAAGCTGGATTCCTGGAACGTTTGTCTCATTCTTAAGAACTAGTTTGTTTATTTGGTTTTAGTATTTCATTCTTAAGACCATATTTCGTTCGTTAGCAAGTTTGATTCGTAGTTTGAGTTTAGGTTGTGTTGCGTAGTCCCTGTGGAATCGACACCTGAAGTACTACACACGTGCCATGCACTTGCGGGTAGTTTAGGTTATTTATTTAACTTTGATAACGCATCAGTGATGTGGATGACAACTTGGTTATCACAATGGATAGTGATTTGTTGTATTGTTTTTATGCCAAGATCGAGCAGAAGAACCTTCAACCAAACTAATTCGGAGGTAGTATTAGCCATCGCCCTATACTCAACTTTTGCATTTGACATTGCCACGACTGATTGTTTCTTGCTTCTCCAAGTGACAAGATTTCCTCCAATGAATGTGCAATAGCCAGTGGTTGATTTTATGTCAATTTTATCACCGAACCAATCTGCATCACAATATCCCACGATTTATTTGTGTTTATTGCATTCCACTTTACTCCTTTTTCTGGATTTCCTCTAAGGTATTTGAGAAAAAACGTTCCACCATTTGCCAATTGTGTTTTGTTGCAGTAATCATGTGTTGGCTCACCTTGATTCACAAAAAAAAAACTTATATCAGGCCTTGTAATTGTAAGATAAATGAGCTTACCCATAATTCGTCGATATTGTTCTTCATCCTTGAAAGGTTCCCCTTCTCGATGATATTTGAATCCTTCTTCAATGGGAGTTATTACTAGCTTGGCTCCGCGTTTTCCTTTGACATCAAGAAGATCAAGTGTGTACTTCCTTTGAGATAGAGATAACCCATCACATGAACGAGTTATTTTTATTCCAAGGAAATACCTTAGTTCCCCCAAATCTTTAATATTAAAGGTACTCTTAAGAAATTTTTCCTGAATTCCAAAGTTTTCGCTTCCAAATATAATAATAACATCGATATATATAAGTAAAACAATAATATCTCACTCCCGATGAATTTTGAATAGCGAATTATCTGCCTCACTATTCAAAATCCATGATTAACAAGAGCATCATAAAACTTATGATACCAAGCTCTAGGAGATTGTTTAAGGCCATAAATAGCTTTCTTCAACTTAAAAACGTTATTTTGACCAAGGGAGTTTTGAAAACCGGGACGTGTCATCATATAAATATCTTTCTCTTGAGGTCTCTCTGAAGAGAAGCATTCTTGACATCCATCTGCCACAATTCCCAATTAACGTTAACAACAATGGAAAGACTAACACGAATAGAAGAAAATTTAGCACCATGAGCAAAAGTTTCAGTATAATCTTCTCCATAGGTTTGAGTAAATCCTTTAGCAACCAATCTTGCTTTGTATCTTTCAATGTCTTCGTTGTTGTGATATTTAATCTTGTACACCCATTTGCAGCCGACATATTTCTTGTCTTTTGGCAACGACACCAAGTCCCAAGTGTTATTCCTTTGAAGCACAGCTATCTCATCAGTCATAGCATCTTTCCAAGCTTTGATATTCTTTGCCTCCTCATATGTATTTGGTCCTATTCTTGATCAATTTTGTTAAAAAAACTTGATGATCAGCAGATAATTGAGAAGTAGTGCAATAACTTTGTATGGGATGTGAGATAGCATGACCATTAAAGAAAACCCTTTTGTTCTTATACCTTTCACTTTTTCTTAGGACTGAAGCATTTCCTTGATGATTGGTAGAACCTTCGTTTATTTGATAAGCTATAACATGATATGAGCTTTGTTTATGTTGCTCATTCTCTGAATCAATGTGCTCATTACTTTCTTCAGATTCAGAAGGTTCCTCCACAACTTCATTTTGCTAATCATGGTCAGCCCGATTTGTTTGAGGAGCATTGGTACTTAGTTGCAATTTTTGTTGGATATCTATTGTCCTTTCAAGATCGTCCGAAGTTTTTGAGCTTGCAACATCTAATTTATGCATTTGAGAGGTTAGAAGATTTGGAAACACAATGGGAGGAGCTTTACAACCTGATTGAACGACATCAAGATCATTCAGCCTTTACCAATTTTGATATGTAAAGAAGCCTCTGTTCTTATCAATTTTGACATCTCGAGAAACCAAACCCGATTAGTACAAGGATCGTAGCATTTGTACCCTTTTTGTGTAGGAGAATATCCAAAGAACATACATTTGGTACTTCCTGGGTGAAATTTATTTCTTTGTTCACCTGGAACATAAACATAAACATAGTACCTCATACGAAGTTATGTCATTTAGACATTTTGAATGCAGTCTATTGATGAGATAACATGCTGTCATGATGGTATCTCCCGAGAATCTCTTCAGAACTCCTCTATGAAACATTATAGACCTTGCTACTTCCAAAATATGCATATTCTTACGTTATGAGACTCCGTTCTTTTGTGGAGTATAAGGACACGAAGTTTGGTGTAGAATTCAATGTTTTGAGATATAATCTTTGAATTGCTTGCTTATGTATTCTCCACCATTGTCAGATCGAAGGCATTTAATTTTTACATTGAACTGATTAGTAACATAGCTGCAAAACTTTGTGAAAGCATTAAAAAACATGTCTTTTTAGGGCAAGATATAAATCCATGTATATTTTGATTTTTCATCTATGAATGTGATAAAATATTTGTGATTATCTCTTTAGAACATGGAGTAGTCCAGACATCAGAATGAACAAGTTTAAAGCATTTATTATAGATATTTTTTTATGTTGAAAATGATGTTCTACAATGCTTTCCTAGGATACAAGCCTCACATTTTTCAAAATCAAACTTAACACTAGGAAGTAGAATGTTAAGAGAATTTTGCTGAGGATGTCCTAGTCTAGCATGCCAAATGGAATTAAAAGCGAAATTACGAGTGCAATCAAGAGTCTATAAAATATAAATGCCATTCTTTACAGATCTTTTTCCAATAATTTGGCTCGTCTTACTGTCCTGAAAGCAAAGACCATTACCACTAAAAATAGCATTGCATTTTAGATCATCGCTTAGTTTTGCAATAGACAAAAGATTGGTTGTGAAATCTGGAACAAATAGAACTCTAATGATTTTTCCACATAAGTTCAATTCTCATGTTCCTTTAACTAGCACATTATGACCATTAGCAATAGCCATAGTTCCATAGCTAGGTTTTATATTCTTTGTCAGATTTTCATTGTAAACATATGGTTTGTGGCACCTGAATCAATGATGATAAGGTCTTTCGATTCAGAAGTGAGAAATAATTTACCAGGATCCTTTTGAGTCATGATTGCTTTGATAAGGGCATCAAAGTCAGATTTCCTCACAAACTCATCATCTGTGATGTTCATGGCAACATCTCTAGAGTATTCTCTTCCTTCCTTGAATCGATTGATTTGGAGATGTCGATGAAAAATCAACATTTATCTTTGATATGCCTTTTTTATTGCAGTGTTTGCACCACAAAGCTTTCTTTTGGACAATGGCCTTATGAGAAACATCACTTGCTTGTGGAATCGAGGTCTTGTAAGCAGCTTCACTTGTGTTTTGAAAGAGCTTCCTTGAGCTTTCTTCCTTCTTGATCATCATGCAAACCTCATTATGGAGGGAAGCTTATCGTGACGAATGTGATAAATCAACCCACTATAGTAGCTATCAAGAGTTGAGAGAAAACTGAACTCTTAATCTTGAGAAGTGCATTCAGCAATGATAAGTGGGTCCGAAGTTACAGAACGAAGATGATACTTGAGCTCTTTTCCTTCTTGTTGAAGGTTTGCTAGCATCTTTTTTATTTCGAAGATGCGACGAATATTGGAGAAGTTTCTGAACACACTCTTTAAAGTGTCCCATAGTTCCTTGGTTGTTTTAATATAACCATAGGCATCATTAATCTCCTTCTCTAGCAAGCTTTAAAGAATAAACAACACAAATTGATCTTTCTAGTGCCATTTCTCATGTTCTTCACTTGAAGTGGTATTTTCTTCAGCATACTTCAAGAGGCCACGAATACTAACAAGGGTTTTAGCACATTTGGGCCAATTGATATAATTATTCCCATTAAAAATAATAGGGATATATTTCTGGACAGAAGAATCGATAAGAGAATACATGATAATAAGAGAATAAGGAACACACAGACTCAGATCGGATGCTCAAGTACCATGAAGAAAAGAATAAAACAGAAAAGAAGAAAAATAGAACTCTGAATGATTTCTATATTTGATTATGAAGAGAGGTTAAATATTTATAGAGAAACATTGTCAAAGTTAGTTGATGCATTCATTGAAGTTGGTTGAGAAGATGAGGAGTTGATGCATTAACTCTTGAGTTGGTTAAGTAGATGAGGAGTTGATGCATTAACTTGAGAGTTGATTGTTGACTTAAATGAAACCTCCAAAATTGACTTAAATATTTTGGACAAATTTATATTACCAAAATGGTAATATTCAACAAACTATAGTTTCAACCTCATTTGCATTAGAAACTTTAACACAATAGCATTACTTTAATGTTAGAAATGGTATCTCCATTTTGCGTTAGAATTGCATCGATACGTTTAACTTCAAACCGAACGTGTGCCATTTACCCATAGTGCTATATGCAATACAAATTTTGCGTTAGTTTTACGTTGGAAACCATAATTTTCAACTCATGTTTATTAAACATGAACATTGATTTGTGATCCATATGGATCGTGAAAAATTTCAATCCAACCTGTCAATCCATTTTCCGAGACTAGGTTTTGTTATAAACCCATTATATGATCTTAGACAAGATCAACCCAAAAATTAACAACTATTTTATCACGCTTATCCAAACATGGAAAAAATTCATTTTGTTCGATCTAAACGAAAAAATGGTTTTGTTTCATTTTACAGAGATTTTATAATTAGAGGATAGTGCGAAATACGAAGTATTCTTATCTTATCTTCTCGGTATTCTATAGTGTGGAATACCTAGTGTTCTTATCTTATCTTCTAGGTATTCTATATTCGGAATACGAAGCATTTAGAATACGAACAGTTGTACCAAACTATGTATATATATGTTTCTAATGTAATGAGAACAACAACGAAATACATAAAATTATATTGTGAATCTCTCTTGTTTGTAGCATGGTATTAGAGCTCCCTCTCATGGACCTCGCTCGTTGCTTGTAACCCACGGTGTGTGCCATCCTTATCTTTGTATTTGTCCGTGCTTCTGTGATGTCCGCATCCCGGTCTCCTAGTCTTTGTCCGTGTTTGGTGACCGTCGTGCGTCCTGGTCTTCGTCCGTGCTCAGAGACCGTGCTGTTCGTGTGTCTGTTGGTGTTCTCGGTGTGTGTCGTGCGCCGTCTTCTGAGTTCGATCAGTGGCCCGCTTCCTTATGCCAGCGTGTGTACTATGTCTACCGTGCGTGTTTGTTTCTTCATCTTCCGTCCGTCTGGTACGTTTGCTTCTGTCCATCTGCTTCGACTTCCGTATCTTTTGTGTGTGCTGATGTCGTCTGCCTCGTCTGCTCCCGCTAGTTCATCATCTATGGTTGTGGCTCATAGGACTATCAATCCGTATGACCTCTCCTCGAGCGACAATCTAGGTTGCATGTTGTCTCATGTGCTCCTCGGTGATCACAACTATGTGGAATAGGCCAGTGAACTTCGTACGACACTGCGTTCCCGGAAGAAGTTCGACTTCGTGGATGGTTCCATATCTAAGCCGGAAGAAGATTCCGAGGAGTTCGAAGATTGGTGGGCAAACAACTCTATCATTATCTCGTGGATTCGAAACACTATAGAACCAAGCGTCCAAGCCAATATGTCTCACTTTGAGATTGCAAAGGCCTTGTGGGATGCCATTAGGTTTCAATTCTCGGTCAACAATGGCCCCCGGATTCTTAAACTTAAGGCAGAACTATTTTTGTGCAAGCAGAAGAGTATGTCAGTTTCTGAGTATTTCAGCAGGCTGAAGCGCTTGGGGGAGTCGTTGAGTGCTTGTAGCCCGTTACCGGCGTGTGAGTGTGCTGGTTGCACTTATGGGGGTTGTGTGTGCAAACTTGCTAAGAAGTTTGAGAAGAAACATGAGGATGATCGTGTGCACGTCTTCCACCTTGGGTTGGATGAGGTGCGGTATGGGACGATTCGTTCGAATCTCCTTGCGCTCGATCCCATTCCGAGTCTTCATAAGGTGTATAGTAAGACGAGGATTCACGTCCCGATGCTGTTCTGAAAGATGACAAATCCACTGATTTCATGGCGCTTGTTGTCCAGTCCAACCTTAAGCCGCGCCTGCGTGATGAAGGTCGTGATCTGGTCCTAGTTTGCTCTCATTCAGGCGCAAGAGTCATTCGATGGACAAGTGCTTCTAAATTGTTGGTTTTTCTGACTGGTTCAATGAGCATCGTGAACGAAAGTCCAGTTGACCTGGTCGGGATCGTGGAGGTTCAGGTTCTGGTCGTGGTCGCGGCACGTCCATGGTTCGTGTGGATACTGCTTGTATCCGTTCGGGTCAATCTACTGCTGGTTCGTCTCAAGATTCTCTCAACACGAAAGGGTTGAGTGGTTTCTCCTCGGATCAGCTCAAGCAACTCCTTGATTTTCTTACCATTAATATTGGTGCGAACGAAAGCAAAATTGGTAAGGCGACATCTGCCCCGTGGATAATGGATTCGGGCACTGGGAATAACATGATGGGTCGGCTCGATGTGTAATTAGGAATGATTCTCCTTGATTTGATTATTGTGAATGTTACATATATAAAGTACATCAGATGAGATAAATAAGGAAACTAACAATAATACATAAAAATATCTAGAATCGTGTATACTAACACTCCCCCTCAGTCAAAGCGGAGGCTGGGGTGATGCAAAGACTGGATCTAAACTCGTGGAATAGAACAGCAGGGAGTCCTTTGGTGAAGATATCCGCGAATTGTCGTGAGGACGGGACATGGAACACTCGGAGAGATCCTAGTGCAACGTTCTCGCGGACGAAATGGATGTCGATCTCGATGTGCTTCGTGCTTTGATGTTGCACGGGATTATTGGAGAGGTAGACAGCCGAAATATTATCACAATAAACGACTGTGGCCGTAGAAAGTGGATAGTGGAGCTCCATGAGAAGGTTGCGTAGCCAGCAAGTCTCGGCCACGGCATTAGCCACGGCCCTGTATTCGGCTTCTGCACTTGATCGGGAGACCGTCGGCTGTCGTTTTGACGACCAGGAGATCAGATTATCTCCGAGAAACACGCAATACCCGGACGTTGAGCGCCATCCGTCAGAGCAGCCCGCCCAATCTGCCAATCTGCCGTGAGTTTAGGTTTGGTGTCACATGGTGTGGCGGTAGGGTTGCACGAAGCCATGCCCGCTCGTTCCAAAATGCTTTCGGCATATGTCTTTTGATGGAGAAAGAGTCCCGTGGAGTTGCGTTCCGCGGTGATGCCGAGAAAATGGTGTAATTCCCCGAGGTCGGACATCGCAAATTCAGCTTTGAGGGAGCCGATGATGTGATGAAGGAGATCTTTAGTAGATGCCGTGAGGATGATATCCTCCACATATAACAGGAGCATGGCTTGTGCTTTGTCCCGTCGGAGAATATACAAGGAAGAATCACACTGGCTCTGCGTAAAACCAAGGCTTGAAGCATAATCCGTGAACCGCTTGTTCCACGCGCGAGGTGCTTGTTTG
>CM071869.1:8185320-8195357 GCA_036759665.1 Gynandropsis gynandra
GTTGGGGGCGCCAAGCAATGGAGGCTGCCGAACGTTTTGGACCGGTGGTTAGGCGCCAAGCAAAGGAGGCGGCCGTATGGGTTGGTGGTGCGGCGCCAAGCAAGCAGGCGGCCGACGGTGGAAGAGAAAGAGAAAGGCTAGGTTTGAATTTCAAATTTTGAATCTGATACCATGTAATTAGGAATAATTCTCCTTGATTTGATTATTGTGAATGTTACATATATAAAGTACATCAGATGAGATAAATAAGGAAACTAACAATAATACATAAAAATATCTAGAATCGTGTATACTAACACGATGTTCTCTTTGATGTCTCCTCTATGCTGACATGTTGTGTTGGTTTACTGAAAGGGCGTATGACCTTTGCTGTGCAAAAACGCTCGGTTCCCCTATGCGGCGACTTTGTGTTGCACAACGTCTTCTATGTTCCCGATCTTCAGTGCAATCGGATTTCTTTATCACAGCTCCTTAGTGGTACAAATTTTTTTATTCAACTCATCGATCAGTTTTGTGTGATTTAGGACCGTAGTACGAAGATGTTGATTGGAGCAGGTGAGCAACGTGGGGGGCTGTACTACTTCAAGGGTGTTGTGACCACGGCTGCTGTAACTGTTCAGTCTTCTTCAGTTGATTTGTGGTATTCTTGGTTGGGATATCCTTCATTTCACTCGCTTTCTATTATTCCGGGTGTGCAGTTGAATTCTAGTTCTTTGTGTTTGTCTGATAAGAGTTGTGACACATGTTTTCGGACCAAACAAACTCGTGATGTTTTTCCTTCTAGTAAGATTAAAACCACACATATTTTCCAGCTTATACATTGTGACGTTTAGGACCCTACCGTGTGGGTTCTTATTATGGTGCTCAGTACTTCTTAACAGTGGTGGATGATTTTCCGAGGCTATTTGGCTCTATTTTCTGCGCGCCAAGTCTGATGTACACTCTTATATTCGTGGTTTATGCTCTATGGTTCAGCGAAACCTTTGCTCCGGTTGCCAAAATGACGGCTGTTAGGACCTATCTTGTTGTTGTTGCTGCTCTTGATTGGGAGGTTCATTAGATGGATGTTAAAAATGGCTTTCTCCACGGTGATCTCCACGACGAAGTTTTCATGAAGCTTCTGCCTGGATTTGGAACTGATGGGGACTCTCGTGTATATCGTATGCTCAAAGATCTTTATGGTCTCAAACAGGCACCGGGTTGCTGGTTCGCCATGCTTTCCTCGGCTTTAGCTCGTTATGGGGTTTTTCAATCCTTTGGAGATTACTCTCTGTTCTCCTTCTCTCATGGTCGCATTCATCTCAGTATCTTGGTTTATATTGACGACCTCATTGTGTCTGGGAACTCTTCTTCTGAGATCCATCGTTTCAAGGATTATTTGTGGTCATGCTTCCACATGACGGATCTAGGTGTCTTGATGTATTTCTTGGGCATCGAAATTGCTTGGAGCTCTTTGGGTTTCTACGTGTAATGCAAGTATGCCTCGATACTATCTTGGAGACTGGTTTTTTAGGCTCTTGCCCTACCTTCTTTCTGTTGGAGCAGAATCATCGTTTGGCTTTGTCTTCGGCTCCTCTGCTCTCTGATCCTGATCGCTATCATCGTCTAATTGGCCTCCTCCTATATCTTGGTGTTATGCGTTCGGATCTTGCCTACAGTATTCATACTCTATCTCAATTCCTTCATCAACCCACCATCGATCACTAGGAAGCAGCTCTTTGGATTATTCGCTATCTCAAGTCATCTCGGGGTCAAGGAATTTTAATCAAGGCTAGAGCTGAGCATACTCTTTCTGCATGGTGCGACTCGGACTGGGCTGGGTTTCCTCGCACTCGTCGTTCTCTCACAGGTTAGTTCATCACCTTATGTGGGTATCCTATCTCTTGGAAGACAAAGAAGCAGGAAACTCTCTCATGTTTATCTGTTGAAGCTGATTACCATGCTATGGCTATGACGGTTCGTGAGCTTAAGTGGCTCAAATATTTGTTGGATAGCCTCGGGATCTCTCATCGTTGTCTGGCTCGCCTGTTTTGTTACAGTCAAGCCGCCTTACACATCGCCGCCAATCCGGTAATCCGCAAGCGCACGAAGCATATTGAGGTGGATTTTCATTTCGTTCGAAATGAGTTACTTACTGGTTCTTTGGTTACTTCTCATGTCTGCACCTATGATCAGCTTGCAGACATCCTTACCAAGTCGCTCGGTAGGAAGGAGTTTACTACATTCATTTCCAAGTTGGGCCTACAAAATTTGTACCGCTTCAACTTGAGGGGGGGGGGTGATGAGTCCCCTCGTTGTATCGACACTCTAGAACGAAGGTAGTAACAGGATAATCCTTGCTGCAACTGAGCTGAGAGACTCCTCCACTACACAAAGCGTGTGGAGTGATGGTTCGCATGAGAGTTGCGGAAGACTCTTGATATACCAAAGATCGTCTTCATTGGATATGACACACCAAGAAGATCGAACTTTGTTTGTTGGATACTACACACCAACAAAAATTCTCAAAGAGAAAAGTTTGAAACTCAAAAATGGAAGAATATCCTTACAAGGGGCGACCGGCCACATAAAAAGAGAAGAAGCCATACAAGACTTCAATGTCGCAATTAATGTTCTAAAAATGAACAGTTTAAAATAAAATAAATGTAACAGTAATGTGCTTTGATACGATCGACGTATGAAGTCTCGGATAAAAAATTAGGAAGACGTAAGTGAGTCATGGTCTCATTTAAAACCCGCCGCTGGAAAACGTGGGACAAAACCAACGGTGGGAAAAGAGTAGACACGAAACACTTGCCCTAATTGTTGATCATTATAAGATATCTTCGGCGTGTAGTACAACTCGGATGTTGGAGTTTTCTTGTGGAGTCGAGCACTTGTCATGAACCCGCACGGCTACAAGTAGTCCTAGGATAGCTTCCTTGAGCATCCTAGCCTTAGCACGGGTCACGAGACCTGCTTGTATTGTTAAGGCGTCCTCTTCTCTAGCCTTAGCACGGGTCACGGGACCGACGTCCTCTTCTCTAGCCTTAGCACGGGTCACTTGACCTTCTTGTAATGTCAAGGCGTCCTCTTCATGCTCGGGTTCCTGAACGTTTTCCATGCTCGTATCATCCCCTCCCTCTTGGAAAGGATTTTCCTCAAATCTATTTGATCTGCGACAAAACACACCAAATCAGTAACATTAAAATTGGAACTCACATTATACTTACCTTGCGAGTCAAGTTAATAAGTGTTGTTGCCGATTCTCTTGGTCATTGTGAAGGGTCCATCGATTGGGGGAATCAACTTTGACTTTCTTTCGTTCAGAAATCGCTCCTTTCGCAAATGAATCCACACTTGGTCGTCGGGCTCGAAAATCATTTGCCTCTATCCCTTGTTTGCTTGCTTTTCATAGAGTTATGTTTTTCCTCTATGTTCTTCCTAGCCTTATCGTGGGTCTATTGTACCATTTTAGCTTTATTTTCTCCATCCAAACTAACTTGTTCACTCAAAGGTAATGGCATTAGATCCAAAGGTGAGGTGGGGTTGAACCCGGAAATGATTTCAGACGGGGAATACTTAGAAGCATAATATACAACATGGTTATATGTAAATTCAACATGCGGTAAATATTCTTCCCACGTTCTCAAGTTCTTTTTAACTAATGCGCGCAAAAAAAGTTCATAAGGTTTGATTAACTACATCAGTTTGACCATCAGTTTGCGGATGACATGTCGTGGAAAACAATAACTTAGTTCCTAGCTTGGACCATAAAGTTTCCAAAAATGACTAAGGAACTTTGTATCTCTGTCCGAAACTATCTTCCTAGGCATCCCATGCAACCTGACTACTTCCTTAAAGAACAGATTCGTTACGTGCAATGCATCATCCGTTTTGTTGCATACTATGAAATGTGACATCTTAGAAAATTTATAAACAACCACAAAGATTGAATCCTTTCTAGTCTTAGTTCTAGGAGAACCAATCACAAAATACATAGATATGTCATTCCAAGGGTGAGTCGGGATAGGTAGAGGGGTATACAAACCATGAGGTTGAACTTTAGACTTAGCTTGTTTGCATGTGATGCACCTTCCGCAACCTTCCGCAAATTCGTTCAACGTCCCTCTTCATATGCGGTCAATAGAAGTGATCTTGTAATATCTTAAGCGTCTTTGCAATTCCAAAATGACCCATAAGACCACCCCCATGCGCTTCTCTAACAAATAAATCTCACATAGAGTAGTTAGGCACGCACAAACCTCCCCAAAAGAAGGGGAGATCTGCTGCTTACTGCTCACCCATTTATAGAATACAATCAAAATCATGTTAATACATCATAAAACAAAAATCCGTCTTGCCTAAAGTAATGACTCGATGCAAAATTCTCTCACATTTTGTACACTTCTCTGAACTCCAAATCAGATGCATATATCTCTTTAAGTTGTTCAATTCCTAGCAACTTAGCATCTAAAGTAGTTAGCAGATCATACCTTTGGGATAGGGCGTCTGCTACGATGTTTTTCTTACGTTGTTTGTACTCGATGACGTAAGAAAACGTCTCAATGAATTCGACCCACCTAGCATGTCTCTTGCTGAGTTTATTCTGCCCCTTTGAAGTAGTTGAGTGATTCGTGGTCGGTGTGTATAATGAACTCTTTCGGCCATAGGTAATGTTGCCACGTTTGCAATGCTCTCACAAGCGCGTAAAGCTCCTTATCGTATATGGCATAGTTGAGGGTCACGCCTCCAAGATTCTCGCTAAAATAAGCAATGGTTTCCGTTCCTGCATCAAAACTGCACCAATTTCTACACCGGACGCATCACATTTGATTTTAAATGTCTTAAGGAAATCCGGTAAAATTAATAGAGGGGCATGAGTAAGCTTCTCTTTTAGCGTTTGAAATGCTTCTTCTTGTGTCTCTCCCCACTTGAATCCAACGTTTTTCTTGATTACTTCAGTGAGAGGGACTGCCAAGGTGCTAAAGTCCTTTACGAATCGATGATAGAACCCTGTGAATCCATGGAAGCTTCGGACTTCCTCGACAGTCTTTGGACTCGGCCATTCTCGAATGGCTTTAACCTTCTCTTCGTCCACTTTGACTCCATCTGCAATTACCACAAAACCTAAAAACACAATGTTATCCGTACAAAAGGTACACTTCTTAAGATTAGCATAGAGCTCTTCCTTTCTAAGTACTTTTAGAACCGATTTTAAGTGACCAATGTGTTCTTCTAAGCTTTTACTATAGACCAATATATCATCAAAGTAGACCACAACAAATCCACCTATAAATTCTCTAAGAACGTAAAGTACTAGGTGCATTTGTCAACCTGAAAAGCATCACTAACCATTCATATAAACCGTATTTAGTTTTAAATGCAGTTTTCCATTTGTCACCCTCTTTCATTCTAATTTGGTGATATTCGCTCTTAAGATCAATTTTAGAAAATATCCTAGACCCATTCAATTCATCAAGCATATCATCTAATCAAAGAATGGGATGTCGATACTTCGCCGTGATATTGTTGATTGCTCGGCAATCAACACACATATACCAACTGACGTCCTTCTTTGGCATGAGTAAGACGGGAACGGCGCACAAGCTCATGCTCTCTCGAATGTATCCCTTTATCATGAGTTCCTCCACTTGCCTTTGCAACTCCTTAGTCTCCACCGGGTTGGTACGATAAGCTGGCAGATTTGGAAGTGCGACTCCGGGGATGAAGTATATTTGATGTTCGATGCCGCATATAGAAGGTAATCCCATAGGGTTGTCTTCGGGGGAAATATCTTCATAATTCTGCAATAAAGATGTGATCTCACTCGGCAGCACCAGTGCAAGGTTAGTCAAGCTCGAAAGAGCCTCCTTAAACACAAATGATAAAACCGATTGACTAGAGTGAAGAGATTTCGTGATCTCACCTAATTTAGCGTAGAAGTTCGATGACTTTAGTACGCGTTCTTGTTTCTATTTAAGACTCATTTGATCTTGTTGCACTTCTCTTGGCGTCAAAGGAATAAGGACCATTTTCCTGCCATTAAACTCAAATTAACTGTTGTTAGTAAAACCGTCATGTATTATCTTACGATCCGATTACCACGGTCTATCGAGAAGGATATGGCTCGCTTCCATAGGAAGAACGTCACACAAGATCTAGTCCTCGTATTTGCCAATGGTGATAGGCACGTTCACTTGGTTGGTCACGTTCATTTCACCGTTCTCATTGAGCCACTGTAGTTTATAAGGCTTCGGGTGCTTCTTGACTTTTAAACCGAGTTTTCGGACCATGGTAGCACTTGTGACATTAGTGCAACTCCCTCCGTCTATAATCAAGCTACACACCTTCCCTTGAACAAGGGAGCGGGTATGGAAAGAGTTCTCTTGTTGTTCTTGCTGTTCCGATTTAGTTTGCACACTCAAAGACCTTCTTGCTACCAGAAATCCCCTTTAACAGGTTCTTCTTCATACTCCTCAGTCGAAGATTCAGATTCTTTTTCCTCGGATTCAAACTCGCCATCCTCACGAATAATTATAACCCTCTTGTTTGTACATTCATTCTCATATTGACCCCTTCCTTGACACTTAAAGTACTTCATGTCCCGAGCTCTCGGTGTAGTGGCCTCGACTTTTCCTTTGTCTCTTTGAGCCGTTGGAACCACTTTTACCTTGTATTTGGATGTTGGGACAGGTTTTTCATTTCTATGATAACTTGCTTTTCATCCCGTTGAAAGCTGAATTTTTCAGCCCTAAAGTTAGAACGAGCGCTTCTTTTCCATTTGAGTTGTTGCTCGATTAGAATTGCTTTATGTAGCATCTCTTCCATTTCAACATAATGTTGCATCTTCAAACTATCCTGAATTTCCAGATTCAATCCTCCGAAGATTTGAGACATGAAAGCTTTTCTATCCTCTGAAATGTCAGCCCTCAACATCAACAATTCCATCTCTTGATAGTACTCTTCTACGGTTCGATTCCCTTGAGTGAGTTTCTTTAACTTTCTATTTAGCTCTCAGTGATAATGATTCAGAACAAACCGTTTACGCAATATGGCTTTCATTTCTAGCCACGTTTCTATAGGTTCCTCTCTATTACCTCTCCTAGAAGTTACTAACTGATCCCACCAACTCAAAGCATAATCGTAGAACTCCGTTGCAACAACCCTACCTTCTTGATTTCGGCGTAGTGCTGGCAACTGAACACGAGCTATATTTTCTTCTCCCATTCAAAATACACATCCAGATCAGCCTTGCCATGGAACGGAGGGATCTTGAGCTTAAGACTAGCAAGGTCGTTGCAAGGATTGTCCCTGTTTTCCCCCACCCCTCGACATCCTCTTTGGCTATTCCGAGAAGAAGATAAACTGCTTTGTTCATAGTAATCATTCTCTTCTCCTTGTTGAATCTGTTCTCGTGGATTAAGAGTGGGATTTATTCTTTGTTGGCCCTGAATTTCTTGCCGAATCTCCTGCCTAAACTCTTCCATTTTAGTGTTAAGAGTTTGCTCCAAACGACCCGCAAGAGCTTCAATAAACAACTTGTTCACTTGGTTGGATTCTGCACCGCTTTCTCCCACTGCATTTGGTGAAGACACGCACAACACCAAAACAGACAGCCTACACACGTAATACAAATGAGCATCCAACAAGCAGTACACGTAGCACAACGAGCAGGCAATATACGCAGCACAAAGGAACAAACGACGAACAATACACACAATAAACGAGCAACCAATACTCGCGGTTCAAACAACAAACTATCAGCCAATGAACACCAAATTAGCCGAGAAGATGAGCATAGCTTTTCTAGAGTGAGCTATGATATCACTTGATGAGTTCCTTGTTGAATCGAAACTCTAGAACGAAGATATTAATGAGATAATCCTTGTTGCAGCTGAGCCGAGAGACTCCTCTACACAAGGCTTGTGGAATGATGGGTCGCACGAGAGTTGCAGAAGACTCTCACTATACCAAAGATCATCTTCCTTGGATATGACACACCAAGAAGACCGAACTTTGTTTGCCGAATATTACATACCAACAAGAGATTTTTCAAAGAGAAAAGTGTTTGAAATTCAAAATGAAAGATGATTGTCTACAAGGGGGCATAAGAAGGGAACGAAGCCATGCAAGACTTCAATGCCGCAATTAATGTTCAGCATACATGCAAGCCATGCAAGACTTTGGGATTAAATCAACAAAAAATTAAATAAAATAAATGTAACGGTAATGTGCTTCGATACGATCGGCGTGTGAAGTCTCGCATCAACAATTAGGAAGACGTAAGTGAGTCGTGGCCTCGTTAAAAACCCACCGCTGGAAAACCACATGGGACAAAACCAACGGTGGGAAAAGAGCACACACGAAACACTTGTCCTAATTGTTGATCGTTGTAAGATGATCTTCGGCATATAGTACGACTCGGATGTTGGAGTTTCTTTGTGGAGTCGAGCACTCGTCATGCACCTGCACGGCTGCAAGTAGTCCTAAGATAGCTTCCTTGAGCGTCCTAGCCTTAGCACGGGTCACGAGACCTGCTTGTATTGTTAAGGCGTCCTCTTCTCTAGCCTTAGCACGGGTCACGGGACCAACGTCCTCTTCTCTAGCGGTACCACGGGTCACAGGATCTTCTTGTAATGCTAAGGCGTCCTCTTCATGCTCGGGTTCCTCGACGCTGTCCATGCTCCTATTAGGGGGTACTAGAGGATAGTGCGGAATACGAAATGTTCTTATCTTATCTTCTCGGTATTCTATAGTGCGGAATACGAAGTGTTCTTATCTTATCTTCTCGATATTCTATATATTTGGAAACAAAGCGTTTAGAATACGATTAGTTGTACCAAACTATGTATATATAAATGTTTCTAATGTAATGAGAACAACAACGAAATACATAGAATCATATTCCAAATCTCTCATATTTGTAGCATTTATGCAACATAAAGTACCCAATAATTTTCTACTTTTCTCATTTATAACAATATTTACTTTAAATGATATAATTTTCGAACTTTCTATTAGATATATCTCTTTTGGTTAAGAAAGAGAGTTGATCAAGGACTAGATTGAAATCAAATCTTTCACTTTACTTAACGAATGTGAATTTGATATTCTCAAAAACCAAAATGGTAAATAACTTAAAAAAACCAAAACTATTTATATGCTATATATAAGTTAATAAAAATAGAATTAAAAAAAATCAATTGAAACATGAACTTGTGTTGTGGAAGAGTTAAAGAAAAATTCACTAATTCTTATACAGATAAAAAAACTCTCAACCTTTATAAGATAGATTTTCAAACTCACATTAGAGTTATAAAGAATGGAAAAAAGAATTTTATGAATTTTTTTTCAATCCAATAAAAATATATTATTTTAGTGTCCAAAACGGGAGAATATCAGATATACCTTCGTAGGGCTAAAACGCTTCAAAAATACCCTTTCCTAAAATAATTATTTAATCGAAAAAAACTGGAGAAAAGACAAATTTACCCTTAATTTTCGAACGTGAAAAAACCCGCATTCTGGGAGAGTAGAAGCCAAGAAAGAACAAGTGATTTCGAACTTGATAGGGATCGATTCGAAGTTGCCAAGAAGGAAATGGCTAGAATCAGCAGCGGTGGAGAAGAGAGCACGAGTCAATCTTCAATAAGTGTAAGTAGATCGATTTTTAGGGTTTTGGAGGATTTCGAGTCCCAAAATGGTTTATTGATTTGAAATGGGTGTGAGTGTCAATGAGTCGGTTGAGTCTCAGTGAGTCGCTTGAGTCGCAAGAGTCGGTTGTCTCAATGAGTCGGTTTGGGTCGCGATGGTCGGTTGAGCGTCGATTTCTAGGGTTTGCAGGCTGTCGAGTCCCGGAATGGTTTATTGATTTGAAATGGGTGTGAGTGTTAGTGAGTCTGTTGAGTCTGAGTGAGTCGATTTGGGTCGCAATGGTCGCTTGAGCGTCGCAGGGAGTCTAAGGGTCGTTTGAGTCGGTTGTCTCAGTGAGTCGGTTTGGGTCGCAATCGTCGCTTGAGCGTCGCAGGGGGTCTAAGGGTCGTTTGAGTCGGTTG
>CM071869.1:8211369-8267080 GCA_036759665.1 Gynandropsis gynandra
CCATGCGACCCTTTGAACCCTTTGCGACCCCTTTACCATGCGACCCTTGGACCCATGTGACCCTTTGAACCCTTTGCGACCCCTTTCCCATCCGACCCTTAGACCCTTGCGACCCTTTGACCCTTTGCGACCCCTTTACCCTTGGACCCCTGCGACGACCTTTGATCCCTTTGACCCCTCGATGAGACTTTGTGACCCAGTGCGACCGTACGACTCTGTGACCCACTCTGTCACCTTTGATATTGCAATAAATATGACTCGTTTAGACTTGTTTTCAATAATTGCAATAAACACAAGAGAAACGCGAAAAACTCACTATACATACCTGGTTTTTCTGCGAAACGTGCTTAATTTCAAGCTTCTTTAATGATAACAAAGGATTTCAACCTATTGGCAGCGAATCTGATGTCGATTTCAAGCTACTCTCGCCGAATCTGTTGTGGTGTGGGGGAACAGTAATTTTCGCGCCATAGGAGAGAGAGAATTAGAGGTGCTCTAGAGGAGAGAGAAAAATTGTCGTCAAGGGTAATATGGGATTATCAATATTTTAAGGGTAGATTTGAAGTTGAAACTTTTTTTTCAGCCAAGGGTATTTTTGAAGCACTTTAGCCCTACAGGGGTATTTTTGAAGTTCCCCCGTCCAAAACTTATATCGTTATAAAAAAAAATACAATTATGTTTTAAAATTTTCCATGGTTGAAATCTATAGTCTAACTGGAATATATTCCCAACTACGCTTTTATGAGTCACTATGAATCTTTGACCCATCAAAGGGTTTTTAACATGGCAATTCCAAAAATACCTTTGAAATGCTATTAGGCTTCAATCCTACCATTCCCTAAAAAAATTAATTTCAAAAATATCATTATAATATTGATATTCCCAAATTGTTATGTGATTCAATGTGACCCAAATGACCCAGTGCGACCCAAACGATCCAGTATGATCCAGTGCGACCCATACGACCCAGTGCGACCCATTCGATCCAGTGTGACCCAGTACAACCCAAATGACCCAATGCGACCCAGTGCGACTCAAACGACCCATATGACCCATGAGACCTTCGAAATCGCTCGAAATCGATGGAAATCGATGGAAATAGCTCGAAATAACTGGCAATCGCTAAAAATGGCTAGAAATCGCTCGAAAATCTCTAGAAATTGCTTTAAATTTAAAAATCGCCTCTTGCTCATTCCTCTCAATTTGAAATAGATTTCGTTTTACTAACAAAAATGTCAAACCATATGTGTTTTCACTAACAAAATATAAAAGTACATATGTCTTTTCTCCATTCTTTTTATTAGGTTTACGAGTATATGCGTGAAGTCCTGAAACACTACGATGATATAGTTGATATTATCCTTTCTTAATGAGTGAATTTGTATTCATTTAAAACAATCGACACCAAAAAATATCTACGAATATAAGTTTGAGTATCTCAAGAACGACCAACAAACATTCCATTCATTTTGAAATAATTTAGTAATAAATATAAATTCGTACCAAAACCTTAATAAATCTCCCACAGATATATAACAAATACAATGGCATATATATATATATATGGTAGGCATAATATCAGATATACCCTCATAATGCTATATGACTTCACACATACCCTTGAAAAACTAATAAAACTAATAAAAAAATTAGAGAAAAGATAATTTTGCCCTTATTTTTTTGTTTGTAAAAACACATACGTTTTGAAAGGTTTTAAGTTGCCCCAAATTTCAAAGTTAAGAAATACATTTAGCGAGAGGCGATTTAGAACTTGAGAGCTATTTTCGAGCGATTTCGAGCGTTTTCGACCGATTTCGAGTGATGTCCGAGTGATTTCAAGCGTTTCCTACCGATTTTGATCGTTTTTCGAGTGATTTCGAGCGATTTCGGACGATTTCAACCGATTTCAAGCGATTTTTGGCCGCTTTCGGTCGATTTCGAGTGATTTCAGACGAATTTCGAACATTTTCGAGCATTTTCGGACGATTTCGAGCACAGAGTCACATGGTCGCAAGGGTCACATGGTTGCACTAGGGTCGCATGGTCGGGCATTCTCGGACATTTCGGACATTTTCGAAAGACTTCAGGCACATGATCGCATGGTCGCCCAAGGGTCGCATGGTCACACAGGGTCGCATGGTCGCATGGTCGCACAAGGGTCGCATGGTCGCACAAAGATCGCATGGTCGGGCATTTTTCAGGGATTTTCGGACGATTTCGGGCATTTTCGGACGATTTCAGGCACAGGATCACGTGGTCGCACAAGGGTTGTATGGTCGGGCATTTCCGGACCATTTCGAGTACAGGATCGCATGGTCTCACAAAGGCAAATGGGAAATTTTAATATTTATAAGAGTATTTTGAAGTTATTATATTTTAGAAAGAATAGATTTGAAATTAAAATAACATTTGAAGAGTATTTTTTAAGTTGCGTGAATTTCTGAAACACTGCGATAATATACTTTATATTCTTCTTTCTTAATCGAGTGACTTTGTATTCATTTAAAAAAAATCTACACCAAAAAATATCTACGAATATAAGTTTCAGTATCTCAAGAACGACCAACAAACATTCCATGCAGTTTGAAATGATTTAGCAATAAATATAAATTCGTACCAAAACCTTAATAAATCTACCACAGATATATAACAAATACAATGGCATATATATATATAGATATATGGTGTCGAGTAGGCTCGTAGTCACTTTCTATTTTCGGCTTTTGTCCCCAAAACTTTAGACATCTTTCGTCTTTTGTCCCGACACTTCACGGGACCCCTCTCTCTCTCTCTATATATCTATCTCTCTCTCTCTCGTGGTGTTGTAATAGAAACAGACATTATTTCTTTCATCGTCAAGATTTTAAGTTATTTTGTTGTTTCTCTCTCCCTTAGATTCCATATTTTCACCACCACTCACTTACTCGTGGTCCTCAGCCTCATTATTTGTTTTTGCTTATTATATCTTTGCTTGATTTTCATAAACCAATAGAGAGCAGGTCACATTTGTACAGCTTCATTATCTATATATACATACACATTATAAAATCTATATATCGATTTATAATTTTAAATCTAGTTTAAGAGTTCATTATTCTAAAATCATATATTAAATTCAATGTATAAGATAATGTAACATAATAAATTTTTTATGTCTAATAGGGACGAAATTATATGTATATATATTATATTACAGTTCCATCTAATGTTATCATCATCAGGTGGGGCTTTTCCCTATACTTTTTACCTTATCCAACACGTTTGCACGTATAATAATTTCAGTTCACGGTTCAATAGCAATCTTTTGGATGTCACTTATCGGATATATGTTATTTTGAAAATGATATGGTTAGATCAGATTTAATATCAATGTTGAAAACATCAACGTTTTTTAACAGTGTATTTTTTAAAAGTGCTGTAGAAAAAAATTCAATAGATCTTAATTTTTTTTACATATTTAGTGTGTTTTTTTTTTTGTATGAGACTATTCGAACCAAATAAATGACCAAATAGTTAATTTTCAGAATGATCGATATATATATATATAGACAGAGAGAGATCGTAACTTGAAACAAGATACTTTTTGTGAGTATGGGTGTTCATAATTAGTTTCTTGATATATCCTTATCATCCATTATTTTCTTTTTTTTATAAAACAACTCAAGACTAAGTTTTTTTGTTAGAAAATGAAATATTTTTTTTTATAACGAAGTGTGACGCAACAATACATAATGAGACTCTAGTAGGGGCTCGTAAACTCTTGTGTTTCTTTCCCCCCTTTTCCCTTTCCAATTATTAATATCTATTGTCTCTTACCTAACAAAACCACATAAATATTACTGTTTATATATAACAATGTAAATGTTGTGCATGTGTATTTATGTATGTATATATATATATATGCACACATACACACACTCAAACATATGTTCCCAGTTCAAACCTTGTTTGTCTGGAATTGTAATATCTGAATAACCCAAAAACCAAAAAAGGAAATTCGAAAAAAGAAGAAAAAAAATAAAAAATCCGCCATGGAAGATCAAGACCAACAAGCTTGCAAGCCTCTTCCTATAGAAAGCTTCTCGCACAGCTGGTTAGTTAACTTCCCAGCTTTTGAAGACATCGAGAACTCGACAAGAACATCAGTAGATACGTACGATGATCTATCTTCCTTCATCGAGATGGACCCGAAGTTGCCTCCTTCTAGAAGATTCTTCATCAGCCCTAAAGATCGAAGCTTCAAGTTCGATAACTTCTTAAATTCCGAGTGCTTAGCTCATGCCGATGAGCTTTTCTGCGACGGCTACGTCATGCCACTCTTCGCCAACTCCGCAGAGGAATCTCAGCCATTAGATCATTCATCAGTGAGACCCAGATCCAACGGATTGACGAAGAGCAAGTCGTCGTCGTGTTCTAGGGGGTATCGGGGAGTATCAAAGTGGGTTCTGTTAAAGTATGTTGATTTCTTGACGCCATTGTATAGAAGAATTCGAAGTTTCAAATCATCAAGATCAAGTGGAAGCAATAATGGAACAAAGGGTGGTTATGATACGAGGATTCGAGCGTCGAGAAATCGAGTTTATTCCGATGAGACAACGACGTCTCCGAGGATAAGCGTGGCAGAAGATTGGAGAAGATCTTGTGATTCAGAGAGTTCGATTTACGAGGCTGTTCTTCATTGCAAGAAATCATTTGGTAGGCACATACTACTTAGGGTTTATATATATATATATATACTGAAATCTATGCAGGTTTTCTAATTTTTATTATTGTTAATTTTCTTCTGGCTTATGTTTTTTAACAGGAAAATGAGAAGAATCAATGGTTGAAAAATGAGTATAGAGAAGAAGATAAGCTTAAGAGAAGCAAATTGCATATAGAGATGGGAAGCAATGAAGAAGAGGAGAGAGAAAGAGAGAACAACTTGTAATATGTCTTCTTGTTCTTTCTTTCTTCCTTCTCACTATTTTTTTATGAGATTGATGTGATTATGTGAATGTGTCATGTGATATGGATCAAGAATGTTTGTGCTTTTGCATGATTGGCCAAACATGTATTATTATTATTATTATTATTATTATTATTATTATTATTATTATTATTATTATTATTATTATTATTATTATTCAAAAAATTATTATTATTATTATTCAAAAAATATATTTATTTTTCTAAGGTTTAAATTCAAATTAAACCTTCAAAAATAACTTTTAATTAAAAAAACTCTATATTTTGAGTTCATCAAAAAAAGCCTAAACTATATTTTTTAAATAAAAAAACACTTAACAGATATATAATTAGAAAAAAACAAATAGACGTTAGTTAACATAGATTAAAAGAACAAATACCTTTTAATTCTGTTCTTATGAGAGCAATGAGGTAAATCCCTAACCTAATTCTTAATTTATCATAAATCTGTATTTTTTTCTGGATTTTCTGATTCCATCTTATTTTATCAATCTTTGTTTTTCCCTTATTATTTTATCATAAACAAACGTTATTTTATCAAAACCTTTTTGTCCTCTCCTTTTGTTTCTGTAAGAATTGACGTCGACCTGGTTCACGCCGGCGACCTGGTTCCCGCCGTCGATCTGATTGTCGTCGTCCATGTTTCCGTCGGCGACCTGATTCCCTTCGTCGTCCATGATTTCCGTCGTCGACCTGGGTTGTTCCGTGCAGTCGTCGACCTGGGTTGTTCCGTCGTCGTCCATGATTTCCGGCGAGGTCAGAGACGAACTGGGTTGTTCCGTCGTCGTCCATGATTTCCGGTGAGGTCAGAGACGAACTGGGTTGTTCCGTCGTCGTCCATGATTTCCGATGAAGTCAGAGACGAACTGGGTTGTTCCGTCGTCAACCTGGGTTGTTCCGTCGTCATCCATGATTTTCGGCGAGGTCAGAGACGAACGGCGAGGCCAGACTGAGGGGAGCGAGATGAAGGAAAACCTTACCGAGAAAACCCAATGGGACAAAACTCGGTGAAGGAAAAAGAGTACAAACACTAGTTAGTCCTTATGATGATATCATTCGAACTTGAACTTTTACGAGGTTTGGGAATATCCATTAAACTCATTCTCCTTTGAAGGGTAGAGATAACCTTCTCACGAAAGGCCTTGGTGAATAGATCCACGAGCTGATCGGAGCTTCTTGTGTAGGTTGTTGAGATGATTCCTTTCTTGATTTTCTCACGGATAAAGTGGTGGTCCACTTCTATGTGCTTCGTCCTTTCGTGGAATATAGAGTTCTTTGCTATATGAATTGATGCTTGAATATCACAGTGTAGGGTGGTTGGTTCCTCTAAGTCGCTTCCAAGATCACGGAGCATAGCCCTCAACTAAATGAGTTCGCATGGGGTGTTTGCCATGCTCATGTACTCTGCTTTTGCACTTGAACGTGCAACTACGTTCTACTTCTTGCTTCTCCAAGTGACAAGATTTCCTCCCACAAAGGTGCAGTATCCCGTTGTCGATTTCCGATTGGTTTGGTCTCCGGCCCAATCTATGTCACAGTATCCTACGATTGTTGTATGACCATTGCTTTCCATCCATACTCCTTTTCCCGGTGATCCCTTGAGATACCTGAGAAGTCTCTCCGCTAGATACCAGTGTTGTTTTCTTGGGACATGCATATGCTGACTGACTTGACCTACAACAAAGCAGATGTCGGGACGAGTGATTGTGAGGTAGATTAATTTCCCACGAGTTGTTGATACTGGACAATATTGGATATAAGTTCCCCCTCGCGATGAGTCTTGTGCTTCTCCTCAATAGGTGTCTTAACCGACTTGGCAGCTAGTTTTACTGTCTCATTCAGTAGATCAAGAGTATATTTTCTTTAGGACAAGAACAAACCATTAGTAAAATGAGTAACTTCGATTCCAAGGAAGTATTTTAATTCTCCTAAGTCTTTAATATCAAATGTTTGTTTCAGATACTCTTTTGTGTTTTCAATTCTTATGCGATCATTTCTAAAAATTATGATATCATCAACATACACTAAAAGAACAATTGTACTTGATTCCCCCTGAATTGAAAACAAGGAGTGATCCGCTTCGCTTTTGGTAAAGCCATGTTTGGTGAGGGCATCATGGAGCTTATGGTACCAAACTCTTAGGGATTATTTGAGCCCATATATAGCCTTTTTTAGTTTACATACTTATCCTGCGCCCTTGGTATATCCTGGGGGACATCGCATGTATATTTCTTCGTCAAGATCGCCTTGGAGGAATGCATTCTTGACGTCCATCTGCCATAGATCCCAGTTAAGATTAACCGCAATAGATAACAGAATTCGTACCGTATGAAGTTTTCCTACGGGAGCAAAGGTCTCGGTGTAGTCTTCTCCGTAAGTTTGAGTGTAGCCTTTTGCCACAAGCCGGGCTTTATGTCGTTCGATTGATCCATCACTCTTGTACTTGATCTTAAATATCCATTGACATCCGACAGGTTTCTTATCTCGGGGGAGATCGACTAGGTCCCATGTTTGGTTTTTCTCCAGTGTGCAGATTTCCTCCTTCATTGCAGACATCCATTCGGGCAGATTCACGGCCTTTGAGTACGACTGAGGTTCATGATATTGGTCAATTTTACTGAGAAAAGCACAATGGTGAGTAGGTAATGAGGAAATATCACAATAATTTTGAATTGGATAAGCAACATCAAGACCGGTATAATATTCTCCCTTGTATAGCCATTCGGAGACCGGTTTTTGAATACGGGTAATGCGACGAGGGACAACAGCACTGTGATGCTTCTGAATGATGGCATCTTCGAGTCTTTCTTCGTCTTCGTGACTCTCTCCGTCAGCGGTCCAATCAGTGTCGTCAACGACCCGAACTAAAGCTCGAGCGGGACGCTCCATCTCTATCTTAAAACTGTGTTCGCCTCGCGTAGGTCTCCGCTCTCCCCGGGTCGCGTTGTTCCCTCTGTGAGACCAACACGCTCGGGTTGGATAGAGAGCACGAACGGGCTGTCCTGGTCTGTGCTTGCCCCGTACGGGTCTCCTGGCTCCCCAACTCGGGTTGTTCCTTCTTCGAGATTTCTGTCATCACCAACATGAGCGAGTTGCACTGTCTCATCAACGGCCTGATTCTTCCCATCATTTTGGCTATCTTCTTGACATGTAACACCTTTACATTGCAGTTGTGTTACGAAATATTAGAGTTGAGATCATAGGGTACAGAGAGATTTCAAGCTCTTTCCAATCTTGATTTCCATAGAAAGTGCATCCTTCATCAAACTTGACTTCTAGAGACAAAATTATGGGACGAGAGTCCGGGTTATAACATTTGTATCCTTTCGAGGAAGAACTATATCCCACAAACATGTACTTAATGTTTTTCGGATTGAGCTTGGTACGTTGATTGTCTGCAACAAACACGTAACAAACACACCAAAAAATACGCAAATAGTCTATGTCGGATTTTGAGTTGTTTAATACCTCATATGGCGTTTTGTTGTCAAGGCACTTAGTTGGTAGACGATTAATGAGGTGACATGCTGTGAGGACCGCATCCCCCCAAAATCTCTTGGGAACATTTCGATCGAATATGATAGTACGAGAGACCTCCATGAGGTGTCGGTTCTTGCACTCTGCGACTCCGTTTGTTGAGGCGTATAAGGGCATGATGTCTGGTGAACGATGCCGTGTTGGACAAGGAACGATCCGAGCTTGTGATTGATGAATTCACCACCATTATCTGTACGAAGGCACTTAATTTTTGCTTCGTATTGGATTAGAATATGCTGATAGAATTTAACAAAACAATCATAGACGACATATTTAGATTCTAAAAGATATAGCCATGTAAATTTCGATTCCTCGTCAATAAAGCTTAAAAAATACTTCTTTTGATCTCTAGTAAAATATGGAGCAGTACAAACATCTGAATGAATCAGTTCAAAGCACTTGTTATATAGAGTTTTAGAAATAGGAAAAACAGTTCTGCAATGCTTGCCCAAGATTCAAGACTCGCACTTCTCATGATCATAACTAACATTCGGGAAAACATGTTTGAGAGATTGAAAATAAGAATTCCCTAATCTAGCATGTCACAACTTAGACGAAACATCATCCTTTTTGGAAATAGATGAAAAAACTAATAAAGCACGAGATAAAGAGTCCGTAGGGGTGATAAGCTCTTCAAACACATAAAGACCATTTCGTAGTGTTCCACCTCCTATGATTCTTTTTGTCTCAATATCCTGTAACCAAAATTTGTTAGAATCAAAGCACATAGACAATTGCAATCTTTAGCCAATTTTTGAACCGAAATAAGGTTAGTTGTAAAATCAGGTACATATAGAGTGGTCGAGTCTTTTGTAAGCAATCTTAATTTTCCTATGCCTTTTATCGGGACACTTTGACCATCAGCTATAGTAACCTCTCCTATTGAGTTTTTCATATGCTCAAGAAGATTTTTATCTTTTATCATGTGTGATGTCGATCCCGAGTCAATGACAACGTGCTGTTTAAGACGAGAGAGTAAAGCAATGTTACCATCCTCTTTTGGATCAGCCTTGGTATTGTCTGAGGCGGTGAGGATCTTGCTGAGCATGTGTTCAAGCGCCTCTAGTGTCACGTATTGGGATTGTGATCCCTGTGAGGCCTCGGGTTATGATGCATAGTGGGCTGATTCTCTCGGATGCGATCCCTACCTTCCTAGGGTTTTGAGGTGAGGGTGAAGGATCCAACATCTTTCTTTGGAGTGCCCTTTTTTTCCTGTAGTGATCACAGTAATCAGAAGTTTTACGGTCAATATAAGAAGTTTTCCGGTCAGTATTGGATTTGAAGTTTCTGGAGAATCCATCGTGTTGCTTGCTTAGATGGACGATTTTTGCATGTCCCCTGAAGAGCCGGTTTGATCCCTTTTCTTTCTTGATCATCATGCACACTTCGTTAAGTGAAGGAAATTTTGATTGACGAAGAACATGATTAATTAGATCATGATAAGATGCATCAAGAGTTGACAATAAATTAAAAACTTTGTCTTGATTGTGTCGAATCATGATCTCCTTCAGATCCGTTGTTGCTGGACGTAGATCTTCAAGTTCAGCCCATAGGTCTTTTAGTTGGGCAATGAGTTCATTGAACGGGCGACCTTCTTGTTGGATTGTGTGGAGCCTCTTGCGAACCTCGTAGAATCGGTTGAAGTTGGAGACGTGTCTGTAGACCTCATTGAGTTCGTCCCACAGATTCTTCGGCTTGCGGGATGTGGCAATAAGCCTGAAGGAGACGGATTTCGAGAGAGTTTTGGATGATGACGAGGGTTGTGGACTCGTCTTATGCCTTCATGGCTCGATTTGCAGCAGCATCGGCGGCATGTCCTTCATCGGGTGAGGGTTGAATATAACCCCACAATGAGCAGCTCTTGAGATTCGCTTCAAGGAGTCTGGACCATATGGTGTAGTTGTCACCGTTGAGGAGAATTGGTATGTGCTTGCTTGCGGTGTCCATAGCTAGGCGGTCGAGATTTGATACAAGAATAAGGTTGCGAAAGAATTTGAGTCTCTGGATCAGATATGCTCTGATACCATGTAGAATTTGAGAGAATGAATTTGAGAGAATGATAAGAATTGTGAAGAACAAGAGAATAATTTTTGTTCTATATTTGATAGATAGTTTGTACTGGTTTATATAGACGTTACAACGTGGATAGAAAAATAAAATGCAATATAAATTTACACAAAAGGAAATTGTGGAAAAAGGAATGACTTGGAGATGATCGTGGTAGAATGATCTTGTTGCCAAAACACAAGATATATTTACTTGTATAATGATCTTGTTGCCAAAACACAAGATATATTTCTTTGTAGAATGATCTTGTTGTCAAAATACAAGATATATTTCCTTTTGTGTATTATGCCAATTATGGCAACATTTGGAACTTTGTGACAAAACATAAAATCTTTAAGATCTTCGAGAGAGGAAGTCCAAACCCATATATGCTATTACATTTCCTTTCATTTTAAAATAATTCGGAAATATTTTAAATATTTATTAGGAATATATACACGGCAAGTAAATTCAATGAATTTTTCTAAATAAAATGCATTAATTAATAATTCTATTTGATGATGCGTCTATAAAGCTAATTTTCATTTTTTAGTTAAACAAATTTTTACAACCCCGAATATAGTCGAGGTTTAAAAAGCAGCAAGAAGATATCCGCACTAAATTTGAATAATATATATATAATGTACCATAACATTTGAAACAAATATATATCCTTGAAAACATGAATAATAACTAATGAATATTTATCCTTAAAACTCTAAAGATGATTAAGTAATTAATATACCTTAAATAAAATTTAAATACTTCAATAAGTGAACTTGTAAATATTAATGTCGAATAGGGAGATGAATTGTGGGAATAGTTGATATAGTAGAAGAGAATTTTTCACAGAGAAAAAGAAAACAAAAAGAGAAATCAATATATAAAAAAGAGCAAAAATTTTTATTCATCCGCACATCATCATCATAATTATTTATTTTTAATTTTAAAATGAGATGTTTTAGATGTCCATTAATAAACAAATTAATTAATATGTTAAATACTCATTAATACACAAATTAATTAATATGTGATAACAATATTAACACTAATCTACATATTAAAAAAGCTAATACACTTCATTATAATATATATATATATATAATTACAAAATCTCTCGATCCTCATTCTGTTATCTCATCATTGTTTTGTTATTTTATTTATTATTTTAAAAAAATTAATAATATTTATTTTGTATATTTAATGACATTTTTAAAATCTCTTTCTTCAATTAATGTGTTGTATTCTAAAAATTAAAAAGACTTTAATATATTTCAATAAATTAATTTATAAATTCGATTTTAAATATAAATAAAATTAAATGGTTCAATGTGTACAAAAGTTTGAATAAAAATTAAATTACAATTAAATATTTCAAAATTTAAAATAGAATTAAATAAAACATTTACGAATTTATAAGAATAAAAATATATAATATATTTACATGGATGTTTAGTTATAAAAATATTTTGTTAGAAAAATAATGAAAAGAGATATAAATATAATATAAACAAATAATCATATAAACTTTTTATATATAAATTTATATAATATTTTAATTCATGAGCTCTACAAAATATTTTAAAATTTTATGCGTAATATATAACAGATTTATGTATTTATATGAATAAATAAATAAATCTATATATAAAAATGAGCAAAATCTTTGGCTCATCGTGGTGCCACCTCATCAGCATAATTATTTATTTTTTAATTTTAAAATTAATTGTTTTAAATGTCTATTAATAAACAAATTAATCGTTTATTATCTAAAATGATTGGATGTGGCATAAATCCGAAAAAATTGAGTATAAGGGTGTTTGTTTGGCTCTTTGAAGAAGTAGAGACAAAAGTTCGATTTAATAAAGAACATTTACGTATTTATATGAATAAAAATATATAGTATATTTACATGAATGTTTATTTATAAAATTCTAACTAATAAACACCAAATACTATATATCACCATATAATAATATATTACATATGTTACATGTTTTTACTTTTTTCACTCTAACTATGAGTGAGTTGATTCAATTATTTTGTTTTTCCATATGATTTTAAGATATAGAAAAAATATTATAACAATAATTATATTTTAGACAAAAATATTCACATTCATAGTTCAATGCAATATATTTTCATCCCATTGATATTCTATTAACTTCATATTTTTTAAACTATCATGTATTAATAAAAGATTATTTTAAAATGTTTTTTCCACTTAATTTTATTATTAAACTAGATCAATTTTTATGTTATAACATTATGATATTTTTTTATTAGCATTTATTACCTATTATTCGATAAAATAATATATACGCAATGCCATTAATCAAAATTTTTAATATTTATAATATATCGATTTATTTGTAATAGATTAATTTTTATTATATATTTGGAAATTTTTAATATCTCGTGTATTGCACTCTTCTTTTTTAGTATAGATAAAAGTGTAAAAAATCAAAGGAAATAATGCAAATCAACAATAAAAAAATACAAAACCCAATTTCACTATATAGTTCAAAGGCATAACATTGGAAAAGTTATGATATTGTTGGAATCTTTACATTTAAACAGTGTACATCAAATAAAAATAAGTTTTTTAGACCAATTACGATATTTCCAAATATTTTTGTAACTAAAATCGTTTAAACTTTTTGTAATTTTGTTTACATTGTTTTGTTTGGAGCCCCAAGTTTTTCCGTAGAATATTTCCTATATTCAATATAATCTACTCTTCCACAAAATACAAAAGGAAAATTATAAGCTATCAATTCGAACGTTTAGTTAGAAAATAAATTATGTGGTGCTAGAAACATATATCTTTATTTATTCTTACTTCTGGTTATAATCCTCTCTTACTCTATTTACACAACAAAACAAAAAATTTGAATGACTTAATTCGTTTAGATTAATTTGATTATTTTATTATACATCGAATATTTTTACGGACAAGAATTAAAGCTTTCTATGTAAGTCTGTGGTTTCATTTTGGAAAAACTTTAAAATTACAATGTCTAAAATTATAATAGACTCAAACCCATTATTTTTTATAATAATTTACTTTTCTAAGTCCATCCAACAACGTTGTATTACATGTTTTGAAGTTATACAATTGGGCTATAACATTTTAGGTTAGAAAATGTACAATGCTAGAAATTATTATGGCAAATGGTATATCACTCCAAAAAGACAGACAAAAAGATTTGCTTAGTCATCATTATTCTTCTTCTTCAGCTCATTTGATTTCATATTCCAAGAAGGTTGTTTCGTTTCATTGGGTGCACATCCATTGGTACATTGCATTTGCATCATAATTAACGGTATAACAAAAAATTTAGCAGAGTTTTTCGAACACTAAATTAACCATAATTAAGCTAATATTTTTATACAATTAATATATAGCTAGGATATATTAATTAGTGAAACACCAATTTGGTTTTTTATATTATATATTAGGTTTGCATGTACTTATCTATGACCCAAATTAATTCAGTTCAACCTTACAACTTAAAAACTCAAATTTTTATGTTTTATAAGTGCAAAATTTTCATTCTCTATGATTGTCGTCCGATCATTATTTTAAATAACATGATTTTTTATATGATAATAAGATGGCAAAGTCTAAAAAACAGAAGAAAAAGAAGTATTTTCCATTTAAAATATTTTTCCTTATCAAAAATTTATTCATTTCAAAATTTGAATATTAATACAAAATTAAAAAAACCTATACATTAAAACGAATAAAAACACAAATATTAAATTTTTTGGACTTTTCCTATTCTAGAACTATTTTGCTAGATGGAATGAGAATTTAACACCAAAAGAAAAAAAGAAAACAACGAGAAAACTATTTAACATGTGAATAAAGAAATAAATTAGGCGATAAATCAAATCCCATGGCTTTTGGCTGTCTTGAAAAGGGAAAAGAAAGTGATCTTCACATGTCATCGAGACAAAAATATGAAGACATTGACAAAGATATGTTCTCGTACTCAAAGCCTTTTCATGACATTGTGTTCCCATCACTTCTTCTTCATTTCCTTCTTGTTCACCTTCTTCTTCATTTTTATATTATATCTTCGAACTTTGTTAGAGTATTTTGATCTTAATTTTTGATTGAATCTTATATTTTGAATAGATCAAAATTAAACAACTCAAAGACCAACAAATTGGATAAAATCAAGAGAGCTAAAAATATGGAGATTTGTTAAAGAATATCAAGGAGTAAAAATTATGGAGATTAGTTAGCAACAAACACATTAAGAAGACCTCTATAAAAAGAGTGTTGGTCCTATTAATGAAATTAAGACTTCTCCACGAGAAAAGATTGAAGCTTAAAAGTCAAGAGAGAAATGTGAGCTTAAACCGAAAAACCAAAAAAAAAATCATTTACATTCTGAGAGTGTTTTTACATAAATCTTAGACATTGTGTCTAGGGATTTGAGTGTGAGTGATTCGTAGAGTCATTTAGAAACCTAAGGCTATTGTGTGGATAGTCTTAGGCGGTCACAACGGGGTGTGTAACGTTTGAGGCTTGGAATTTGAATTCAAGATAGGTAGAGTCTCAGGTGAGTCTGAGTTTGTATTTAGGTATACCTGGAAAACCATTTGAATTAAATAGGAAGTCCTTTGGAGTTTTAAAACTCCACCGAACGTCTTGTCCATCTACTCTTTATTTTTTCAATTGGTATCAGAGCTGGAAATGGATCAAATAATTTAATATCCGTTTGAGATCCAGTTAAAGAGAGAGATGGAAGGTTCGCGAGATTTATACTCATATTGTAAACATGTAATAGGAAAACAGCCTATTCCCCCTCAAAAATACTTCTTCAGTCTTATTCCTCCTTTGATTTTGACCCACATCCTATTTCCCCCTCAATTTTTAGTTTTCATTCTATTCCCCTCTCGAACATACTCCTTTAGTCCTATTCCCCCTTGATTTTGACCTACATCCTATTCCCCCTTCAATTTTTAGTTTTCATTCCATTTCCCCCTCAACTCTAAAAAATCTAACTAAAACCCCCTCCGCTATTTATCCGTTAATTATTCATTAACCGACCCGATTTTGACCCGATTTGACACAATTTTGACTTTAATTTTGACCCAAATGTGACTCACCTTTGACCTAATTTTGACTCCATTTTGACTCGATTTAACCCGAATTTGTACTTAATTTTGACCCGAATTTTACTTAATTTCAACCCAAATTTTAACAATAAATGAAGTTAATTATTCAATTTAATTGATTTACTTGATTTAATTGATTTCGAGTAAAATTGAGTCTGATTTTTTTTACTTGAATCAATTTTTACCAAAATTTGACCCCAATTTGTACTCTACTTTAACCCAAAACCGATCCAATTTTGATCCAAATTGTGACCTCAATTTTGACTCGATTTGAACTCGAATTTTTACTTAATTATGACTCGAAATTTACTTAATTGTAACCCGGTAGCAACAATAAATCGAGTTAATTATTCAATTTAATTAATTTCGAGTTAAAGTTGAATAAGACTTTGTTAATTATATCAAAATTGGATCAAATCGAGTTAATCAATTTGCCCCGATTTGACCCGAATCCGATCCAATTTCGACCCAAATTGTGACCCCAATTTTAACTTGATTTCAACCCGAAATTTTACTTAATTTTGACCCGATTTAATTTTAAATGTTATATTTTAGTAAATTAGATGTTAATTTACTACACTCATAAATAAAACATGTTAATTTTTAGATAATTTCGTAAAAATCAAGTTACTTATTCGATTTAATTAATTTTAAATCAAAATTGGATACGGTTTTTTGAACTATATCAAAATTGGATCAAATTTTGGTAAAAGTTGAGTCGGATTCGGGTCAAATTTTGACTCGATTTTAACCCTAATTGTGTCCCCAATTTTGACTCGATTTTAACCCAAACTTTTACTTAATTTTGGGTCGATTTAAATGTTATATTTTAGTAAATTATATTTTAATGACATATTTTGACCCGATTTAATTTACTAAAATATATCATTTAAAATTAAATCGGGTAAAAAATAAGTAAAAGTTAGGGTTGAAATCGAGTCAAAATTGGGGTCACAATTAGGGTCAAAATTAGATCGGATTCGGGATAAAATCAAGGCAAATTGATTAACTCGATTTGATCCAATTTTGATATAATTAACAAAATTGTATTCAACTTTGACTCAAAATCAACTAAATTGAATAATTAACTTGATTTATTGTTGATATTCGGGTTAAAATTAAGTAAATTTCGAGTCAAAATTTAATAAAAATTCAGGTTCAAATCGATTCAAATTTGAGGTCACAATTTGGATAAAAATTAGATCGTTTTGGGTTAAATTTGAGCCAAAATTCGGGTCAAATTTGGATAAAAATTGATTTCAAGTAAACAATCGTACTCAATTTTATTCGAATCAATTAAACCAAGAAAATCAATTAAATTGAATAATTAATTTGATTATTGTTAAATTTCGGGTCAAAAATTAAGTACAATTTCGAGTTAAATCGAATCGAAATTAGGTCACAATTGATTCAAATTCGAGTCAAAATTAAAGTTAAAATTGGACGGAAATCGGGTTGGTTAACGGATAATTAATAGATAAATAACGAAGGGGGGTTTTAGGCAGATAATTTATCGTTGAGGGGGGAATAGGATGAAAACTAAAAATCAAGGGGGGAATAAAATGTGGGTCAAAATCAAGGGGGAATAGGACTAAAGCAGTATTTTCGAGGGGGAATATGATGAAAACTAAAAATACAGGGGGGAATAGGATGTCGGTCAAAATCAAGGGGAAAGTAGGACTAAAGTAGTATTTTCGAGGGGTGGAATAGGTTGTTTTTCCTCCGTAATACTCAACTCCTCCAATTATAGATATTGGAAGGTTAAGATGATAGCTAACATTCGTGACATAGACAAAGATGTGTGGGGCCCGTGAAGTATGGATGGAATCCTCGATCGGGGGTCGATGACAAAGGCAACAAAATGGAGAAAACACTTGATCAATGGACTCAGGCCGAGAAGATATCATCTACATACAATGCAAATGCATTAGCTGAAATTTTCGCCTCCGTGGACATGGATGAATTTAAACAAATACAAGGTTACGAATCAGCTAAAGATGCTTGGAACACGCTTGAAACAATTAATGAAGGAACTCCAAGCATGAAGAGAACAAGATTGGATATTCTCAAACATCAATTTGAAAAAAAATTGATTTGATCATAAGAGTTAGTAGAGTATACTTACGCTGATGTTGAGGTGCACCTGGTGTATTGGAAAAAGCTTTTAGTGCACAGATAGGAACTACACTCCGACACTCCTCTATCAATGAAGTACTTGAAGTGTACAATAGTTTATAAGAGTGCAATGGAATTGGCTCGGGTCTAAGCGGGGAGGCGAATATCCAACTTCGATGTCTTAAGGGCAAAAGGTTATTTAAAAAAAGAGAGAAAAAAACGAAAAAAACAAGGATATTCAAGCATACATATGCAAGAATAAACGAAAAAAAATGAATGATGATAAAAAAAAACCTATATACTCCGCTATGATTTGATCATAAGAGTATACCTACAAGGTAGTCTAACTCTAAGTGGTGGGGAAGTCTGTCAATTTCGACGATCTAGAAGTCCAAATTCTTAATCAGGTACAAGATTTTTTTCATATACTTCGGGTGCATCTGATGGATATGTTGAGTATATTTGTGATGACTATTTCTCTTTAATTGGGTATAAAATTTACTTCTTTTTCAAAGTATAAATAAATGACAAAGAAATGTTTGCGAAAGTGTTCTTGAAGGGTTTTATGGTAAATGTAATAAGCTAAATAGAAGTGAAGTATCACATTCGAGTAGAAATTATTTTTCAATATTAAATAAAGGAAATAAAAATGTAATGGATTTAAAAGGATAATTAAGTTTGATACTGCATGCATTGTTTATCATTTAAATGTGGAAGTTAAAATTCTTTGTACGAACGAAACTCTAACCCGATGGCCGTCGAAGAGAAGAGATCAATCTTCTACATGAATGTTAAGAAGTTGAAATCAAGTAGTATTGTTTTCTCAATCTTTCCCTTCTAATTTCGAATTTTCTTTAATTTTTCTATGAGTCTCATGCATGGGGAGAATTTTTGTTCTTATACTCACACAAACATGGGAAGAATGTACTAGGCAGGCATAATTGTTACTTATGCAGGCAAACCTAAAGACATGCAGAAGTGAATAATAATAATTATGGATAGTTGGTGCTTGGTCCTACAAAGATATGGATGATGCGATGATGTGTTTGTTTAAGTATAAGATAAAAAATGGGGAGATTGTTAGAGTATTATTTTGATCTTAAATTTTTATTAAATCCTATCTTTGAATATGTCAAAATGAAACAACTCAAAGATCAACAAATTGGAGAAAATCAAGGGAGCTAAAAATATGGAGATTGGTTAGAGAATTAAGGAATGGAGATTAGTTAGCAACAAATACATCAAGAAGACCTCTATAAAAAGAGTGTTGGTCCTATGAACGAAATTAAAACTTCTCCATCAGAAAAGATTGAGCCTAAAGTCAAGAGCTTAAACCGAGAAATTGAAAAAGTGTTTCATTTACATTGTGAGAGTATTTTTACACAAATATTAGACATTGTCTCTAGGGATTTGTGGGTGAATGATTCGTAGAGTCATTCATAAACATGTGAATATTGTGTGAATAGTCTTAGGCGGTCACATACGAGGTGTGTGACGTTTGGGAATTGAAATTTGAATTCAAGACCTATAGAGTTTTAGGGTGAATTTGAATCTGTATTCAGGTATACTTGAAAACCCATATGAATTAAATAGGAAGTCGTTTGGAGTTTTAAAACTCCACGAAACGTCTTGTCCATCTATTCTTTATTTTTTCAAACTCCTTTTGTTTATTCAGACCAAAAACCATACATAAATTGGCGTCCTCTTATATACTACATATATATATATATATTTATTATTTTAATTTTCATGACAACATGTTTAAACATAAACATGAGAATATATTTGTTATATGACAAGGCCGGTCCTAGATTATTTTACACAACAAAGCAAATATAAAAACTGTGATATCTACTTATTTTTGTAAGTCTTTTTATTAAAAAAAATACTAGGTGATAACTGCGCTACGCGCGGATTTATGTTCATTAAAATATGATTATCTTACGTTTCATATAAAATTTATTAAATTGAACATTTTCCTTAGATTTGATATGCATACGAACCAATATGAATATAGAAAATAAAAGTTCCAATATATGAATTTGATCTATAGATTTATAAGTTGTATTGAAAACTAATAGTACATTTTGTTTATAATGTATTTAAAATTGTTGACTATAAATGAGGGAAAAAGAGATTGCATGATTCGAGCCGTAGTATTTTAATGATTTTTTTTCTTATCCATACCTGCATAGATATTGAGGATTAAATTTAAATAATAACATGATTTTAGAATTTCTTGATACGGAGAAGATTTGGATATTTTGAAAACTTACCTATGCTTGAATTTCCCGACTGGCTTTAGCTGTAGATCTATGTAGATGTGGGTAGAGCAAGACGAGCATAGCATTAAAACATCTATTCGATATATTTAGAAAGAATAAATACGAATAACATTGAAAAATATATATATACAAAAAACATGTAATCTAGTGTTTTTATTACCATTGATCATCATTGGAGTAATATTTGTAACGATCGTGACAGTTTCTTTGACGGTAATTTGAGCACTAATTGAATAAAAATTAAGCAAGTTCGTCAAACATGATTATTTTTACGAAACGTTTTCTATTTTTGAAATGTTGAAGTGTGATCAGTTAGTTGGTTAATAGAAGAAATAACAATTAATGGAGTAATAATATAAAACTTACATATTCAATAACAATCGGATCTCAATTTTTTGATCGGAGGTTGGCAGACACAAATTTGATCCTTGCATACCAATGAGGAGTCCAACGACATCTATAATTTTAAACATTAAATAGATGAGTTTAGTAGTAAAGAAGTAGTATATTTGATTTGTTGCAAACGTATTTACCCGATACAACTGCTTTGTGGCCAACCAATCCAACCAATTGCCAGTATGAATGCATCATGAATTTGTATGTCGGAATTGTATGAATCGCGTCCGTCACTTTCTCAACAATTGTATCCTCTCTAAAAGATATGTGCATAGTATTGTCGTTTAACTAGTAGTTACCAACATTCGGCAGTATTGTCGAATTTTTTAGGATAAATATATCCCATTCCCTTATGTTTTGGTTGTATTTTGAAACACCGCCACGAGATATCTGTCCTTCAATAGCAGTTCCCTGCAATATATCATATACATGATGATGAAAGATATTGATATAATATGGAATACGCAAAAACATTAACAAAACTTATTGTTTCACCGAGGAATAAAAAACCAAGACCAAACGATTGTCAATGAACGTATTTCGTCTCCTCCAAATTCTTACAAAACTTCCTAAAAGGCATTGTTCCTTACGGTACGATGTAATAGATCTATGATAGGGTACGTTGTGCATGTGTATCACGCATCTCAAGCTTGGATCTAAATCATGTAAAATAAAAAGTTCATAATAAGATCAGTGAGAGGTAAATAGAAGGCGATTGTAAGCAGAAGACAACAGATCTAATTTATGATTTTGTGATGTAATATATAACTAGATATTACTCGTGCATAGCACGGATTTTAAAATTATTAAATTTGAAATTAATAAATAGTATAAATCTAATATAATATGTATAAGTATTATGAAAGATATATAATTGTAGTGGTTAATTATTTAATTGATAGTAATTATATATTGACATTTAAATATATTTAATGTTAGATGGAATAAAAAAATGAATATATTCAAAGTTAGATGGAAATGAAGATTGAAAAATATTTAGTTGAAGTAATTTTAATAATTTTTGAAGTTATGCTTATTTGTTTTTATAACAATTTTTCTGAAAATATATAGTGGTATAATTTTTTTAAAATATTGTTTCAATAAATTTATCAAGATTAGAGTGATTTAATGAACAATATTGTGATATATTATTATATGTTTTTTCTTATTTTCTACAAATTAAATTAATATTTCACTTTTAAAGTAATTAAAACATAATATTTAAATGGATAATATATTCATTAATAATTTAATAAAAATTTTAAATAAAAATAAAAAGTTAATAATTGAAGACATATATATATAACAAAATATAATGAAGAGTCGACAAACAATTATTTGTTAATAATAATGTTAATTATAATAAATATCAAATAATAGAATTTATTAACTACCAAAATTTTCTTAATATATATATATATATATTGAATTTTGTATATTTCAAAAACATTTCTTGGTAAACAAATTTGGAATTTTTTTATTGTCAGTTAGCGTCAATATTTTGAGTTCACATTCACTTTTAACATTTGATAGTATAACGTATAATTAATTTATACATATGATATTTACTTTTAAAATTTTACTTTTTTCATTTCTAAATTTGATAAATTAGAATTAAAAAATTGTAATAAAAACAAATGAAATTCAAATATTATTTTATTTATAATAATTGATTTGATATATAAATAATTTAAATTTTCAATTAGTATGTATTTAAATTTTTTTCAATTCTTTTCTAAAAACATAATGCTAATCCTATTAGCTTTTAGTAATTAAAATTAATTAATTTTTCAAAAAAATAGAAGTTATATAATGTATTTTATACATTTTTAAGTTGCAAAATTTTAAATTATTAGTAATAATAATTTATTAAATTTTTATAAAATTAAATAATAAACAATTATTTAAAATTTATTTTTCTAATCAACTTAAATATTTATTTAATTATTTTAAATAGTAATTACTATTGAGGAATATTTTTAAAACAAAATTTTTAACTATAATTAGTTACCTTAATTACATATTAATAATATTAATCCCTACTCTCTAATATTTAGCATCTTGCTTCAACCCTCAACCATCATTACCAATAATATTAACTTCTCCCATTAACCACCATAAAACAAATTTTTTAGTAATATATATATATAGAAAATTTTGAAAATAAAATTTAAATTTTTTAATATTTTATTTAAAATGGTTTCAAAATAGAAATAAAATAAGAAAAGTTTTAATATGATATTTGTTGTATTCAAATATAAAATAATTAATCATTTAATTCATTTCAAATAAAATATAAATGATATTTGTTGTATCCAAATATAAAATAATTAACCATTTAATTCATTTCAAAAAATAAAGTAAAAAAAGATTTACAAAAAGAAACAAAATCCATAACATGAGCCTATGATAGAATCACAAGGTCTAACAAATATTATAGAATAAAAATTAATCTTAAAATGTTGGTCTGATGACTTAGATAAACCAAGATTAAGAACCAAATTAAAATTGAAAATACTGCAACATTCTTTTTCATAAATGAGATGCTTAAATTTTGAAACATCATGAAATTTTATATATACTTGAATTCTATCATCATGAAATAAATATTACTATAGTTAAGGAAAAACCTTTAAAATTTAAAAGACAAAACTAAGAAATTGTATATAATTCATATTACATTTTCATCCATAAGAACCGTTGATTGATTTCTAAAATAAAAAATAATTTGTTAAAAATTATAAATAAAAGAAACAAATAGAATCAATAATTATCTAAATACTTACACAAAATTTTAATTTGTAAAGTTTAGTAGTGAATTTATTTTCTTTGGTTGAATACCGTAATTTTGTTTTTGAAAAACATTTATGAATATATTAAGATATATAAAGGAATAAATCAATAGCAGTTATTGAATTTTGAGAAAAATTAATTTTTAAAAATAAAAGTGAGAAGTTATTTTTTCGTGGAAGTTATTAGGGTTTAAACTTTTTTGAAAGAAATTATAAAATTAAATGATTTTAATATAATAATTTTTAAATATTTTATACCAATTAAATTAATTTTAAAAATATAAATTATTTATAAACTCAATTAAAAGTGGAAAGTTATTATTTTCGAAAGTTTAACTAATAAATAATTAAATTATATATTTATTTTTAAAAAGATTAAATTTAATTAAAGAATGTTTAAAAATAAATTTAATTAATTTTATTTTTAAACATAATTTTTATTAAAAAAATTTAAATTAATTTTTGAAATCGAAAATATAATATAAACATTAAAAATTATTTATATAATTATTTATTTAACATTTCGTTTAAATTTTTTCTATTATTAAAATAAATTAAATAAATTTCATTTAGAACTTTTTTAAAAATAGTTATATTATTTGAAAAATAATAATTTTGGATAGATAAAAAAATTATATTAAATTTTAAATATCCTATATTTTATTTGCAAATGAATTAAACATTAATTGTTATATTTGGATACAAAAATTATTATATTAAAATTTAACAGTGTCTAAAAATATATTAAAAAATTAAATAGATAAAAAATTATATTAAATTAAGAAATAATTTATATTTTATTTGAAATAAATTAAATGTTTAATTATTTTATATTTGAATATAAAAATATCATATTAAAACTTTTTGTTTGATTTTATTTCTATTTGGGGATGAGATCCGTGGGTCTTTACGGGATTGGTTTGGGCCTATTTTGGGATGGGTTCTTATCAATTGGTATCAGAGCAATTCGATCCGGCGGGTATGCGGCTCACGGTGTCTGGAGGGGGCGACCCGGGAAGGAGCGATTAAAAATTTTTAAAAAAATATAATTATATTTTTGAAAATAATATTAAAACATTTAGAATTAAAAAAAGGTTAAAATCAAAATTAAAAAAAGGTCAAAACAACGCATTGTTCTCATGTCCCATCTACCTAAATGGAGTTCATGCCTACAAATCCAATAAGCACTCTTTACCAAGTATTCTTGCAATCCAAAGCATAAAACGATCTAAGTACTTGGAAGCTCGAAATAAATTGAGATAATGGGACAAAAGGCATTAGATCCCAGTCACAGTTAACTTCTTATGTAACAAAACATAAACATTTTAAGGTCATATAAAGAAAATGGGTGTTATAATTTTCAGCAATAAGCGTAACTAAGCCATCTGACTCATATGCCGATGAAAATGTCAATTAAATATCAAACCCCAACATCTTCCATCTACCGTAAAATCATGTCCCTCCAAAACACTCTTTGTTTTGCCCATAAAACCATGCACATCATTGTCTTCGTTGTTTCTATATAAAAGTTGACATCTTAACTACTACAACTCTAGGATAGTATGTATATAGAATAAGATCACATAGTTTTGCATTTTGCATACTCCAATGATTGGCTGACTTATGAATTAATATTTAGTTATCTTAGGATCATTTGACCATACTAAATCTACGTATATCCCATTCACTGTAGCAATGTGATTCGTGAGCAATGTGGTAGATGATGATATTTCTACATCGTAACTGTAACTATCGCTACCATTACTCTAAAATACTGGAAAAAGGAATCACCATAATTTGGATTCAATTCACTACGATATGAACACTTCACTACCTACGTAAAAAACTGATTTGGTTTTTAGTCGTGTGCAGATTAAACAGGATCACATGCATCTGACCAAACAGGATCAAAACGACAATTATAACCTACTACTGAATGATTGTCGTTTTCTGTTTTGTTTAGAAAAATCACACGTTCAAAATTGGCTGTTTTGCTTTGAACATCTATAACCATAATCTAAACCATCGACTACATAACTACATAAACCATTGAACTACAATCAACAACCATCGACACAAGAACCCATGAACAACAACCATAACCTAACATACAACCGTAGACACAACAACCTTTGAACTACATAACTTTAAGAACATCCTTGACCAGAAACCCGTTAATTATGGCATTTAAGAAGTCTGACACCTGGTTTATCTCGTTAATTAGAGAAAAAACACGGAACCGGTAATAACAAATTACTTTAACACAATAACATGGCAAACCTGAGTTGTTGAATGATTTCCCCAAATGGTCATATTGGACACTTTGTCGTAGAAGACACCGGCTTTAAGGGCAAGCTGTCGTACAGAATCCGCATTCAGTAGTCAATATGCTGAGGAAAATGTGAACTTAATTTGATTTTGATATGAGTTGCATGTGGAAAGTTTATACCTGGCATTTTGCTCGATTTTCATCCAATCTCGTCAAGGCGTGAAAATTCTTCGGGGGTATATTGGGATCATTTTTCATACAAATCAATGCACTGAACATAAAAATAGATATAATAAAATAAAATAAGGAGAGTATAATGTTTTTCAAAAGTAATCAATAAATGGTTCTTAGTTTGTGTTGCAAGGTTTCCCTACTACTATCACCTTAACGTTACGAAAGGCAACAACATTAAGAGCTTTGCCCTATGAAGTTGCGAGTTCATATTTAGATTCATGAGCCATATTAGATTTGATATAAGATAAATATTTTATTTTTTAATGTAGAAGAATTTTCTTAGCAAGAACCTGTTCAGCATATATTTTTCAATTTATGTCCAATAAGTCAGCTCGTTCCATTCCTGGCCCTCGAGGTTTAGCCCCTATCAGAAGAGCCAATTCAGCGCCTTGGAAAACTTCATAAGGATCTGTGCCTATGCTAACTTCTCTCAACAATGGGTACAATGAATCTTCAAGTTCCATTGCAACCCCTATACCAACATTGCACAGTTACAATCAATTACAAAATAGAAGTGTAGAGATTACATTGCGACAAGGATCGTAAATGCATGAAATTGCATAGAAATACTTAGTGATATGATAAAGTTGAAGAGTAAATATAAAACATTTTTTTATTCGAAACATGTTTTATTCATCAGATAGAATCTTCTGCAAAATAATACCTACAAGAGCTTGAAATGATCTTTCTGATCCTAGAAATTTCACAGCAATCGGCAAAAGGTGTCCACAAGTTGGCAAGATGCTAAATACACCGCACATCCCCCATATGAATAATGTTAGTCATTGTCACTTCAATGCCTCATGTGGGATTTGGTACCACGCAATTGTTGAAATTAATTATTAACAAAAGGGTAGCAAAGTCAACTGCGAGACCTGATGTATAATTAGATATGGTTAGAAAATTACCAAGGCTTTGGCGCACTCTTTTTTAAGGTCAGTCTGGAACCTTTCCTCATCAAATATAGAGTAGCGAGGAGCATAAAGCATAGAGATAGCAGTCTGTACAACTCTCTCCGATCTATCTACGAGGACTCAATCTTCGTTAGTGCGATATCTTTGCTTTGACCGGAAATTCCCCTCATGGTGAATCTCTGGTGCGGTCTGTGGTACTCGTCGAGATTCCTTGCTACTTCAAATCCACAGATGGGCACCAACAATCTGTCCTTCAATACCTCTCGTCTCAACCTAGGAAACCTTACCCTTTCTTTTACACTGGTTAGGGTTTTTTTAGATTCATCCCAAGCTTGTTCTCCATAAGCAGACCGCACAGCTATCAGCTTCCTCTCCATTAGCAGCCGCACGACCATCGCCATCTTCTCCACGAGCAGACGTAAAAAAAAATAGATGGCTGAAGGGTTAATTTATGGAGGAGGACGGGGGGCGTAGGTACACCAAATCCTGTAGCGAAGGAAATCAACAGCAAGATGGGGATGAATTCGGCCATTAACCAGGAGGGAGATGAAGGGGAAGAGTCAGCAAGATGGGGATGAATCTGAAAGAACCCTAACCGAACCAGCGTGAAAGAAAGGTTAAGGGGGATTTTTTTCTCCTCCCATTGACGTGGCAGCACCAGGGGAGAGAAAAAATCCAAACACACAATGTGAAAAAGATTTTTACCGATTCTTGCATATATGACACTCATTGGTGGATCATTATTGCAGTCCTCAATTCTTTGTTCATCTTCAGATGCTTTTAATCATAATTGAGATTCATTTTCGGTACTTTCCTAAGAGATTGATTGTGATTCTACTTCCTCATGGTGAGGGTTCAGATATCCAGGTGTGTGAACGTTGTTTGTGGCCATTGTCGACATGTATATATTGATCTATAATAGATCTTAAGAAAACAACATGTGAGTTTACCATAATTTTGAACTTATTCCATTTTTTTGTGAGTAAAAAGCATTTAGTTTCATCAAATATTATTTTCCTTGATATATATATCCGACAAGTCTCGGAATGGTAGCATTCAGATCCTTTATATGTGGATGAATAGTCGATGAATATACTTTTGATGCTTTTGGGTTCAAGCTTGCTTCATCTATAAACACATAACAAACACACTCAAATACTCTATAATTAAGATCATGTTTGGTGTTATTTAGTACATCATAGTATTGCATCATTAAATTTTATTTTTCAAAATTCTATTGATGAAGTGACATGTTGTCATGACGACATCTACCCATAATTAAATGGCAATGTAACCGTATAATATGATGGTGAGTGCGAATTCCATGAGGTGCCTATTTTTACACTCGACTACTTCGTTTTGTTGTGAAGTGTATGGATACAAGATTTAGTGGACGTTGCTTTAATCATATAAAAAAAAGATGGTGAGTGCGAATTTCATGAGGTGCCTATTTTTACACTCGACTACTATGTTTTGTTGTGAAGTGTGTGGACACAAGATTTGGGGAACGTTGCTTTAATCCTATAAAAAATGGACACAAAATCATTAACAAGGTCGTTATGAAAAATGTTTCAAACACTCTAATTAGAGGACCGTTAACCATCTTTCTATTGTAATTGCTTTGAATTCTTTTTCTCATCTTTGTTAAAGGTAGCCCCTACCCTTCTCCCCTTTTAAGTATAACATGTCCATTCTTGTAATCCTTAGCATAAAAGGTAGCCCCAACCCTTCTCCCTTTTTAAGTATGACATGTCCATTCTTGTAATCCTTAGCATAATATATGTTGTAAGCTGACTCCACCGAGACAATTCAAGTGGCAAAGAGCCTATTTCAGCCCATATGAAACTATTTATTGGTTTTTGAATAATAACAATTCAATACTTCTCAAACCTGTTTCAGATGATCCTAAGATGTCGATAATCTCAAATCATTATGGTTTGTAACAATTCATTAATGAATTCCCTTAATAATTTTTTGGTTTTGCTTTCGTTGTTTTGGAAGTTAAAGCTACAAAAATGAACAAATATGTGCTTGAAGGAAAAAGATAGTAATAGGAAAAAAAATCAGAGAAATCCATCCGAAATCAAACAGGCTTTGGTCGATGAATATCATCAGATAACTTATTTCACAAGGTCTAAAAAGAGTTAAGCAACAAATAATGTACGAACTGACTCAGATGCAGAATATGAACTTGGCAATAAGCTGGAAGCAAGGGTGAAGAACATAAACCTCTCAGCTTATTCAGTTCCTCACCGATGTTACATGCTTCAGAAGCATCTGAACAACATCATTAGATATTGCAGAAGCCTGTGGCTTGAGGTGTTCAATTTTGGAGTCTGTTTCCTGCTCAAGCCGCTTCACGTTGGCACCTAAATCTCCGCTGGTCTGAATTTCGTACAAACATAATTATCTGTAAGAATTTCTGAAACACAAGTATATACATATTCTCGAGTGAGAAACATAAATATCAATTAATATTTGAACATCCGCAACTTTTCTCTGAAATTCAGCTTCCATATCAATTAATATTTGCATATAAACATCTGCGGCTTTTCTCTGAAATTAAGCTTCCATATGGGCACGAAATTCGGCAATCTCCTTCTCAGCTTCATCTTTGGCTTGTTTCAGCCTAGCCAATTTGGCTGAAAACAAAAAAAAAACAGAAATTCAGATAAAAACTCAAACTCACATGCAAACAACATCCTCAACCCCCATTCTGTTTTTGTTGCCTTTGCAAGAATGCCCATACACATTTGATGGACACGGGAAACTAAAACAGATTGGATTTTAGCAAAAAGAAAAAGGAAAACAAAGAGCCAATATCAGTGTAATTGTGCTGTTATATCTCTATACTTTCAAGTTCCAAAAGCAGATACTTTAAAGGCAATGAGAAAGAAGTGAACAAAAGAGCCTTTCAAACAGCCAATGAGAAAGCAATGGATAACCTTTCTCTTGGTGAATTTAGAGAGTTTGTGGTTTGGTAGTCTAAAACAAAACCCAAAAGTTAAAGAACTCGAAAGAACGTATATGTTATATACAGTCATAGAAAGGAAAAGAACCACTAACCATTCCGAGCGGCATTGACAATCTGCTGAACTTCTTGTTCAACAACAAGTAGAAGTTGAATGCCATTCTGCCCCCTGCTAGAGTCCATGGTTACAGAACTTCTTTGTGTTGTCAAAAGTAGCATCATCAGCTTTAAAATAATTGGTTTTCAAATACTCAAATCAACAAGAGACTACAGAAATAGAACCATTGTATTTTTCTAATCTTCAATGTATTAAAAAACTCAATTTGACCTAACAATTTCTTGGGACACGGCAAAGATGTTTTATGAAGTAAACACGTCTATTTGAGATATAGCTTCAGTATATGTATAATTTATAATCAGAAAGAGAAATATGCTAGAAAAAAGGGTATCAACCGAGATGTACTAGAAGGTTTGGAAGAAAGTGAAACGGCAATCTATTTGGGAGTACAAATGTAACATATTTGAACATAGAAATTAACTGTTGTAACAATTATATACCTGTATCATCAGTCTGCAATTGCATGTTCTGAATGCATGCAGTTACTCCCTCTAGAACGTACAATCTGCTATCGTTGTTAGGCCAAAAGCGGAATTGGAAAATTCACTCTTTACCAGTGGAGTCCTGTACTTTGAGAGGCAAACTTTCGGGCTGAGAAATTTGTGGCAGATAAGCCTGTTCAATAACAGTTAAACTCAATATCTATTATCTTAACAAAGGGTATCTGTATACACATGATAAGACTACTCTCTTCATGATATTGGAGCCTGTCGTATACAATAGAAGCAGCAAATGTGAGAGAAAGATAATTGGCAAAAGCTCCGAGTCAAATGATCCAAAGTTACCACCCCAGCTATCACCACAACATGAACCTCCCATTGAAGATTGAAAGGAAATCCATAGTAGCAGTCCAAAAATACATACGTATGTCAGGCCGGAAGCACCAGCTATTTTACCTCTGCACATTTCTTTGGCAACACCAACCGCCCAATTTGTCCGCCATCATTTGCAGTCAGCATCTTTTCAAAGAGAGGAGTGATAACAGATTTGGAGCTTATACATGGTTAAGGGTTTGGTAACGTAAAATGTAAAAAAAGAAATTAACAGTCTTACAAGTACAAAACGAAAGCCACATATCTCCAAGACTGCTGGAGAACCCTATGGAACTTCATGGTTTCGACGCTTCTCCATTCACATGAAAACCAACCTGTCTGTATAGCCATCGATCCTAGGGATTAGGTTTAATTATGTACAACATTCAGGGCAAAACAAACCCCTCCAACGAAGTCGATGACCTTCTCTGCAAACTGAATGGCGTGTCATCAGATTTAAAGCTAAATCTGATGCCTACAACACTAAACATCCAATAACCATTGCTAGAAACTACCTTCCATTCTTCTCTGTTGGAGTCTGTGTGGAGCTCATCGGCTGAAGCTTCCAACCGGAGACTCCATGGACCTGAGGCGTCGTCGCTCTGTCTCATCTTCACCAGTTCTCCTCGATTCGCCGGAGACCTGCTCGATTCACCAGGAAGAAAGCAAAATCAGGAGGAAGACGAAGAATAGACGCGAGGAAAGAGAGGAGATAGACCTGTTCGCCAAGAAGAAGAGGAGAGAGATCGCCAGGAAGAGACCTCACCCTCACTTATTTTTGGGTCCTCACGAACCCAACTGGATAAAAGAGACCTCACCCTAGGTTTTAGATCCGATCCATAAACGGAACTTCCAGCCGCGGAAATAAGGAAACAAAGGGGAACGACTCAGACCCAAAAGAACCACGCAACCCGAATCAGAGCTCGAACTGCGTAAGGACCGTTTCTTGGCGACGGAAGTCATTCCTGGGAACTCATGGCGATCGAATCGTGGTCGAATCCCGAAATTGTTTCTCTATGGGAAGAGTCGCTCAACTTTTGATGGCGATTGAATCCTGGTCGAATCCCGACGTCGTTTCTCTACGGGAAGAGTCGGGCAACCTTTGGCGATTGAATCCTAGTCGAATCCCGGTGTCGTTTCTCTGTGGGAAGAGTCGCTCAACATTTGATAGCGATGGAATCCTGGTCGAATCCCAACGTCGTTTCTCTACGGGAAGAGTCGGTCAACCTTCGATGGCGATTGAATCCTGGTCGAATCTCGGCATCGTTTCTCTACAGGAAGAGTCGCTCAACCTTCGATGGTGATCGAATCCTGGTCAAATCCCCGCGTCGTTTCTCTACGGGAAGAGTCGCTTAACCTTCGATGGCGATCGAATCCTAGTCGAATCATTGCATCGTTTCTCTACGGGAAGAGCCAGTCAACCTTTGATGGCGATCGAATCTTGGTCGAATCCCGGCGTCGTTTCTCTACAGAAAGAGTCACTCAACCTGTGATGGCGATCAAATCCTGGTCAAATCCCGGCGTCGTTTCTCTACGGGAAGAGTCACTCAACCTTCGATGGCGATTGAATCCTGATCGAATCCCGGTGTCGTTTCTCTACGGGAAGAGTCGCTCAACCTTTGATGGCGATCGAATCCTGGTCGAATCCTGGTCGAATCCTGGTAGTTGCTCAGGAGAGGAAGAGTCACTTTGATGGCATAAAATGGGTCTGTTTCTCTTTTGGATGAGATACACTGAATGTGAGTTATTAAACTGTTCTTTAGTTTTTTGGGTGGCAACGTAAATGGTGAAGGGTATTTTGGGTTTTTTCTTCCCCTCTGCTGACGTGGCAACATGAGAGGAGAAGAAAAAGCCCTTCTTATATATATATATATATTATATGATTATCTCCTATATTTCTATTTGGATTATTGAATAATACGCTTCAAATGCTCATTTGTCATTCAAAAAATATCTAGAGTTCCATTGATTACACAGTTATATTTTGTGGATAACATGTTTGTGTTCACATAACGTAATGTCGCTCTGTGTGCTATCACACGTCTTTAATGGTTTTTATACCATCTCAAGTATTAAGATAACAAAGTTCATACATCTCTCTTATCTCTGTGTCATATATCACAATGTTGTTTCCATAGTTAGCCAATTAGGCATGTTGTATTACTCTTTCCATTTAAGTTACTTAGGCCTCCTCTATTTCCCATTGAATCAAGAAGAATAATACTGATGACTTACTACTAACTAACTAGAACAAATTAAAAAGATTAAACAGTTAATTATTGAAAATATTAAAATTATGGACAAATTAATGACGACTTAGGCACGTACATGATAATCTTTCTCTAAATTGTTCGTACTTTTCAGACATAATATCTGTCCAAAATTTTTTAATAATTACAAACGTCGTGTTAGAATTATCTATTGATTCTTGTTTTGTTGTCGTTATGTCTTTTCTAGTGGGAGTTGTTTGCGAATTATGGTAACGCTGGCCAGTGAGCCTCTTGAATTGAAAGGATACAATGCTAACATACTTTACAACTTCTTTTTGTTAAGAACCAATATCTTAGAATCGCCTTATATACGGTCACATTGATTGAAACATTAAAAATATGGTGTTATTAATAAAGACAATTAAAAAATGTTAAATCTAATTTGAAATAATAAACTTTTATATTTAAATAAATCTTATCTTTCAGAATAAGTTTCGATTTTAATAGGTATGACTGAGAAAACAAACTTTCCAATATTAATAGCAAAGTTTCCAACGACTAACAAATGGTAATACCAACGAATAACCATTGAAAACACAACATTATTATTCCCAAACAACTATTTCAAACATTTAAATTTATCTATAATCCTCTTTCGATCATTTAAAAAAATGACCACTGATATTTGTAACAAGCATCTATTAATTGTATCGCAAAGGATTTCAACGATGTCTTCAATGGATACTACAAATTTATCCAACAAAAATTTGTTGTTGAACAAACATTGATATTTTTCAACAAATAATTTTTTGCTCTTCCATTGCAGATTTTAACAGTTATCAACCGTCTTTTCATGATAACTTTTCATCGATACATAGTTGATATGATCAATAAATTGCAATGGATTTTATGTTGTTAATATCATTGCAATCTGTTAAAATTTGTTGAAAATTGTTTTAACTCATGTATATGTTAATTCATTAGGTGTAATCGTTCTATTTCTCTTTTGTAGTGGCCCAACCTTCCATTCATGTCGTTGTTGGATATCTCGTTCGTACACATAATCTCGTTTTTTCTGAACAATATATTCAAAAGTTGGATATTCATCAATATGTAGTACATGAGCTAGGTGTTAGAGTACTCGTTGATAATTTATCAATGATAATCACTAAAATACCAATGAAACTTTGTTGTTGCAATTATCAACCGAACACTATTGAATATCCGTTGATGAATACTCAAAATTTCAACTAAGACCCAATTTTATTGCAAAATTCAATGGTCATCATTGATAAAATATTTCAAAGATTAGTGATAGTTTGTTGAAAAACTATTGCAAATATCAGTAGGTACCATTGTTAGCCGAATTTATAATCCATTGGTAAAATACAAAAAAATTAATATTTTACAATGAATTATTATTGAAAATATATTAAAAAATATAATAATTTTATTTTACTTCTCATATTGTAATATATAATGTAAAAATAGAAAATAGTATAAAAGTAATATAAAAATATCATAAAATCAATATAAAGGATTATACAAAAAATATTTAATATTATATATACATAAAATTAATTGCAATTCATTTGAAAAAAAATATTCCCAATCTGAATTCTAATAATGTTCTCATATGATTGTTCTCCATAGTTTTGAGATAAACATTTCTAGTCTATTTTTGAGAAAGGATGGCTTTGATTAAAATTGGATGGAGTCTTGATCACGTTCTTTTGTCTTTGAGATCTATTTGGCCGTGCCTTGGATTAATTTGTTCTCAATGGAGAAGCTCACATATGTCCTCCTAAGTTCTAGATCCGTGAAACTTGTTGCTCAATCCAAAATTGTTGAAACTAGATAATTTCTTTTTTTTGCTTGTGTACAACATTCTCGAGATGATCTATTCAACGATCTTTGTTATATGTCTCCTAAAATGAAATCTGACATTCTTTTGTAGGTTGTCTACACCTTTGCACATTTTTTAATCCATAAAACGTGATAAACTTTTAAAATTTTTATTTTATCATTCCATTTATCGGTGTTAAAGATTGAACACATGTGTGCCTTGTTACTCTATTCTAACAACCATGATCCATCCAAAGTTATCAAGCTATAATGTGTTTTCGTCTACACACCAAAGTATAAACTTAAGAATTGGAATATAAATTTATAGCTCAAATTGAGATGATTGATTTTTACCAAAAGGGTTTTCCTTTAAGTCTTTGAGTCTAAAACGAACCTCCTAAGGCGAGAGTACTTCTAAATCGTGAATCCTAGCAATTATGTTTGACATAAACTCTCACATATTTGGTTATAGCATGGAAGTTCCTCATTTGATTCATCGGACATATTAATGATTGCTCAATTTGATTCAATGACTAAATACCCGTTGTCCTTCGAATTTACATCTGTTAGGGGATCAAAGGATTTTGGAGTTCATCTCTAATGTCGAATAGAAGATACAACCGCCGCTTCATGATGGGAAGCACTCCAAACTAATCTAACATTTGGTGTGTTGGCACAATGTTGTTTTTTGATTTAGGCATGCAACTCCAAAGCATATGTTTCTAACATGGCCAATCGCAAGGAATGAACTTTCAGTGCGATAAGATCAGGCATAGAATTCGAATTTCTTGATTGGTTACATCCTTTGATCATTAATATAGTAAACAACGTAGCACATCTTTGTTAGATGCCACTATAGAAAGACAATCATATGTGAGCCTTTATTGATCCTCATGTGGAAATCGTACACCAAAACCCAACGTGTTACCTTCATTATTCGTATCATTCTCTGATATTTAATGTACCACGTCTGTCTAGAGCAAAATAATCGTCTTCATGGAGCCACCAAACTGCTATCCTGTTTCTCGAAATTAGGCATGCCACCAAACATAAGCTCTTTTGGTATTCTAGTTATTCCATCGCCCCCTCTATTATAACGACCGTTACTTAAGCTTTTGGTTTAGGTATTTTGATTGTTGAATCATTTAGGAGTCTTATTTTTACTTTAATCTACTTCAACCTTTCATTTCATATTTATAAATGCTCGCATTTGTATTTATTTTTTACATAAAAATTTACATTAGAAAAAAATTATTTGAACCAAAGACACTTAACGTAAAAGTTCCTTTCTTTGCCTATTATTCTATTGATGTTGTGAATGTAAATGCAAGTATATGAGCCACAATGAAAGTTGAGAGACATAAATTCTCAATAAATTTATTTTATTCACCAAGTAACAAACACAATTACAACTTTATTCCATTTGAGTTACAATTAGTCTACACTCAATACTCTCCTTAACTCGAATACAATATTTGTAACTCACACGATTTCCCATGGTTATAACAGACCCCCTGAAATCCTAAACATTAACCTATTTCTTTTCCAAACATCTTTTTACCTCACTTCATTTAAAATTCGAAAATAAACTCTCAAATGAAATTAAGCTTTTCAGATTATACCTTCTTCTCTCTTTTGTCCCAAAGTGCACGTCCTGTAATTGATCCATTAGTCTCTTTTTTACAGCCTACAAGTCTGACCAAAATCTACCTACATACATGGAGAATAAAACACACCAACACTACTAAAAAAATATGTCAATATCAATATATAGATCAACAGATTTGTTCGTTGAAATATTTACCAACGGATTCCAACGGATCCGTCTGTTTGAATATTTTTACCAATAGATTCTATGGTGAATCGTTAAAATCTTTCATCTTTATCGATGGATGTCTGTTGTAATATTTTCTAATTTCTAAAAGTTATCTGTTGAGAACTCCAATGGGCATTTGTTGAAAATTCCAATGGATGCCCCATGAAAAAAATCATAATTACAAAACTCTACGTCTAACCGTCTTCACGTTTTAACCGGGTATATCAATGGATGTTCGTTGAAAATTTGGGCATATAAGATGTTGAACAATTCATTTTCAACACATTCAAGAAAACCTCTCATATCCTCTCAAAACCTCACCAAAACCAATTAAAAACTATATATTATGAGGGCTTGACATTTTATTGGTCAAAAAGGATCGTTGGCATGTTCCGGTGGAGCTCCATCACCATCTCCTCTGTCATCACTCCTTTTCGTGATATTGGGATAGACGAAGAAGAAGAAGAAGAAGACGAAAACGATAGTTTAGATGATTTGTAGGATATAACATCTTTATTTTTATTGTTTGTTGAAATTTTATATTATTTTTTTTATTTTGAATTAATATTTCAATTTTTTTCTAAATCTGTCATAAAATCAAAGGATGTTGATACAATCATAATAGCGACGAACATCCATTGATATATTTAAAATCTATGTTTTTACCAACGATCATCCAATGGTAAATTCTAATTTTTTCGCAAAAATTTTCAGTTGATACTCGTTGATAGTCAATCAAACAAACATCCATCGAAATTTTTAACGAGCATCTGTTGAAATTTCCAACGAATCTCGGTTGAAATTTCAACAGCCTTGTCTGTTACAATCCGTTGATATTTACAATGGATTTTGGTTGTTGAAACACTGTTGGAAATTCCAACGAATGAGTTTTTCAACATCTGATTACCAACGATCATGAATCTGTTGAAGTTTGTTAGAAATACAAGTTTAACCTAGGGGTGTAAAATGAGCTGGCTCAACTCGCCATCAGCTTGAAAAGAAAACGAGTTGGTTTAGCTCGATTCATTTTCAAAACTAGCTAAAAATCTAAGCTCAACTCAACTCACTTTTAATTTAAAATTGTTGCAACATATTAATATTATATGTTTTTCATCCTTAAAACAATTAATATCTAAAATATAAAGCATTAAATTTGAATAAAATGTTATTAAATATTATAAGACTAATTGAAAAACATATTTATCGAATCTTAAATAAAATATTGAATACATAAACATATTTCTTTTATTTTATAATAAAACTATATTAATTTGGTAGAAATAGAAAACGATTATAATATGATATGTAAATAATATATTATTATTCTTTAAATAGTATTTAATATGTACAATGAATATGTATAGTATGTAAAAATAGGGAAACATGTGATTTGCATGTGATTTTGTATTCTATTCACGAGCCAATTTACTATTTCGTGAACCAGTTTACCTAAACTCTAATTGGTTTCCGACTCAGATTGTCAACTTGAATCACTCAAATATCTCCGAACTAAAGCTGATACGCGAACCGAAAATTCATTTTAAACTTTGATTTAACTTGCGATAGCTATCTCACCATACAGACAAACGCGCTGTCCAATGATCTTTTATTATCTCTAAAAGCTTCATACCATTTTTTTTTCTTTGAATAATCAAAACTCCATCATTACTTGTATTTTTAGTGTTGACCACTAAAAACATTTGTTGAGATTTTAAAATTTACAAATGTCTTAAACTTAATTACCAATTTTTAGTACTATCCAAGACTTCAAGGATCATAAATCTCATTCTCCAACCAACTAACTGTATTTTTATATTACAATTATTTTCAAATATTCTAGTCTTCAACATATAAATGGTCAAATTTTTGAATTTTTTTCTCTTGATGTTTGGCATATTTTTTTGACCATTGTCAAATCCAAATTTATTTTCATCGACGTTCTAAAACATTTGAAATAGGGATTGACATTTCGGGTTACCCGGATCGACCCAGACCAAATAATCCAACCCATAAAATAGTATGAATTATATAGAAAATTCATATGGATTCAATATCAAAAATCCATTTGGGTTCGATTGGTTTGGGTTCGGGTTCGGGATAACACGAGGAACCTAAACAACCCGAAAAAAACTTCAAATAGTTTTATAGATTTTTTACTTGGTTTTTTTTTGAATTTTTACTTGGTATTGCTTATGGTTTTTTTACTTTGTACTTTTTTTTAATTTTTTTAATGTTAAATTTGGAATTAACCTAAAAATTAATAAAGAACCCATTAAACCCCTAGAACCCGTTATAAAATCCGAATTATCCGTACCTAAATAATCCAAAAAACCCCAAGAACCCGAATTACCTGAAATATCCAAATAACCCAAATACAATTACAGTTTTAGAGATTCAATGTTTCAAAACCGGAACAACCCGAACCGAAACCCAAAAATCCAGACCGAAAACCAAATGGATTCAATTCGAGTTCAATTTTTTATAACCCGAAGAATCCGAACCCGGACCAAACCCGAGGAACCAGACCGAAACCCGGATTGCCACCCTTAATTTGAAACAATGAAAACAAGTTCCAAAATTTTCCATGTTCTATTATTAACTTTCTCCTATTTCTAACATTAATTTCTCTTTATTTTGCAGACGACAATCATATAGGTTTAGCGCAGCAACTCGAGTAATCAAGTATGTATAGTGATGATTATGCCAAAAGACATCCGACAAGAAAACACTGCTTCAAACTAGAGTAATTATGATTAATCACAATATTTTATTAAATAAACTAATAAATTAGTGAATTACCTAACTAACCCTTGGTTCGTTTTAAGAAAATACATCAGTCAAGGTAATCATTAAAAGGGTGAAAGTATACAGAGTTGTTTTCTAGTAAAGTCACCGGCTATACTTAAGTTTTGTCTGAAATTGATGGTTTTAGGTTGTAACAATGGTTGTAAAAATGAAGAAAAAATTTGGAAAAAGTTGCAGAGAATAATAGTGAAGATGGTGGTTTTTGGGTGATAATTTCTCTTGCCCCATTTTACCTTTCACATATATATATAATCTGATTACAAAAGCCTAGATATCATAGATCATAATGCATATGTCCTTTTCCTAATAATTTGCATAAAACCTGCCTAAAATTGGTGCTTGAATCCGTTAGAACCATCTGCAATTTTCACAGAAAATGTCTGGAATTAGTTTCAGGTCACTATCTTGAGTTGTGGGTTCATGGGCTTCTTCAAATATGTGGACTGGGCTGGAACGTGGGCTTCTTCAATCTTCTTGGGCTCATCCCGAACGGGCTTCAACTTCAACAGCCCACAACCAATCTTCTTCAGAATAGGGGTTGAATTTGTTTCCCCCAAATCGTGTTTTCCCCCAAACCCTAGAACCGAAAATCCTCTCTTCGCTGCTGCCTCTCCTCTGCCTGTAACGCCGTCGCCCGGCCGTCCATCGCCGTCCGGTCGCCGAGGGGAGACGATGTCTTCAGAAATCATAAATATAGATTACGATTCAAGTAAGCCAAAGGGAACCAATTAATTACGTAATTTATGCCTTTTGTCGCAATTATTTTACGTCAATTTTAACCTGACCAACCCATGTTTCAACAAGAAGGCAGTTTTCATTTATGATGCCATTCGCTCTTCTCCACCTGACCACGACATCTCGAAGCTGCGACGTCAGGTGCGACAGAGATACTTTCATGCATACAGAGCTTCTCCAGCTCAAATTCCTCTCAGAATCCGTATCAGTGATTCGATTATCACAAATCTGAATAAATAATGTTGTTTTTCCCACAAGATTTTTTTATTGTAAAGATTTTTGGGACCATATATGTATAATTTAAATAACTATTATATTATATAGTTGAAACTAAAACTAAATTGATTTTATATAGTAATTTCTAATTAAATAGTGTAATTATTATGAATTAAAAGTATAGAAACCAATTCATAAATTCTAATTTGTTGAGAGATCAAATTAGAAATTTTAATTAAAATTGTATTATTTTGGGAGATAATTAGAAATAAAACCCTCAACAATGTTTTTTAATAAAAAATTTTGTATTTTCTGGTCTATTTTAAACCTGCACAATATTTTTTAAATAAAATAAACATTTAATAGGTATAAACGGCGTTTGCTTAACACTTAAACAAAAAATCAAAATCACGACTCTGCCTTTTTCACCCATCGTCGTTCGTCTCTGGCGGCGTTCGTCTCTGGCGGCGTTCGTCTCTGGCCTCGCCGTGTCTCTTGCCTCGCCGTTCGTCTGAGGGCCTCGCCGTTCGTCTGAGGTTAGTGCCGTTCGTCTGTAGCTGAATCTAGAAACAGATTCACGCGGTTAGTGCCTTCCAATTTGTTTCGTCGGATGGATTTCTATGTTGTTCCTTATGGTTGTTTAAGTATATAGTTTTTTATTCATGCCTCTACTCTCAGTTTACCATCTTTTGCGGCTTATAGAAACATGGGTTTTCCGAATCTAAACGTATTTTCTATTGGTCAATCTAACTGAAAAAGATTACGACCATGCGGTCAGATGTCTGGAGTTGAGCTTTACACAGCAAGTATAGAGTACTCAAAGAAGTGCCAAAAGGATATAAGGTTCCTTGTTGTGAATCAAACCTATTTTACAGGAGATTAAGGAACTATCCCTAATTCCTTCATCATTGGGATATCAGGATTATTTATTGAGTTTGTCTTCCTGATTGTATGCTACTGGTGCCGATTAGAAGAGTGGTCCGGACAGAGAAAACATGTTTTAGAAGAAAAGGGTTCTTTCTTTTTGTTTGACATGTGATGAGTTTGTTTAGATTATTAGTTCATTTCCGTTTAATACTTCTCAGAAGATAGAAGTGTGATTTGCTGCCATTATTCTGTTCCATTGCAGCCGTATGTAACTTATTTTGACACACCTTTTCTCAATGAGAAATGTGATTTGCTGCCAGGTAAGTCGTTCTCCAGTCTTCAAGGCAATACTTGATAATGAGATGGAGAGAGCCGTAGCGGTACTATCAAGATCAGTGACGTCTCCTATAATGCTCTTCGTACATTTGTGAATTATCTGTACACTGCAGAAGCATGTCTGGATGAACAGATGGCTTGTGATCTATTACTCCTGTCTGAGAAATACCAAGTGAAGCATCTCAAGAGTTACTGCGAGAGATTACTGGTGACGAAACTCAGTTGGGACAATTCTCTCATGGGTTATGCCTATGCTCATCAGCACAATGCTAAACAGCTGCTCGAAGCGGCATTGTCATTGATCACAGGTAATATGGAAAGACTCACGAAGTAATGTTGTTTACCGTAGTTTTTAGGTTTTGGTCTGAGACTTGGAATTTACCGTAGTCTAGTGGTATGAGTCCTCTCAGTTTTAGATTTTGGTCTGAGACTTAGAATTTCGGTTTCAGGATTGGCATATATGTAATGTTTTGTAGTATAATGAAGTAAGAGAGAATTTCCATTTTATGTTCATCTTATCAACTTCTCATTTCTATTTCTCAAATGAGCAACACCCATGTCGCTGAAGCGTTAGAAACAACATTATCAAAAAACAAAAAATTCAAATGTCTAATATCATAGTTCTAAGCTCTATTTTCCCTAATCCTGTGTGACTTTCAATTTGTTGCGTTGACACTCTTTTTATTTAGTTGAAGTAAACTAGCATCAGTAATCTGACAAGTCCTTTTGTTATGTCCACGTTGTTGACAACGATTGCATCTCTACAAAATGAAAATTCTAATATGTTAAATGCAAACTTTAAATGTAGAGTTACTAGAGCATAGATATCTTACCATGACTCTCCCATGACGTGATAAGGAGCCTTCTGCATTTTTATATGGATCACGTTTTCTTTTGATCTTTTTAGGTCTTCCAAGCATTCTTCTATTTATAGGTGCTTCCACACGTATCGTTGTGCATGTCCACAAATTCATACCATTAATCGGTTGTACCAAACTCTGATAACATCTTTTCCAGTGGTCAGTGGTAAACCAATCTGAAACCAAATCTTCGGATTGTCCATTGCCCATAGTATCATCCCATAATACAGAAATGATGTGGCAACATGGAATTCCACTAATCTCATATTCCCGACAACTGCATGATACATCTCCTCTAATGTTAACTCGAAAACTGTTTTGTTTATGACTAACTTCATAACGCCCTCCTCCAACACCACAAGACATGCACTTTGTAGCTCTTTGTTTTTGCTTGTTGATCAAACCTTTGGCTTTTGGTGTTATTCTCTCAAGCCAACTTTGGCTCGCTTCCATCTTAGTCAAGTTACTAGTGATAACTTGTTTCCTGATGGTTTCCAACATTTCCACAATAAGCTTTTCACGTGCATCTGTAATTGAAGAGTTGAAGACCTCTCCCATTTTGTTTTCTATGGCTGCACACTTTGCGAATTCTGTGAAAGAATCTCTGCACAAATAATGAAAAATTAAAGCAACATAAAGATTTTCGAACCATAACAATTAAAGAACATAATTATACCTGGACCAATAACAACTTGAATAACGCATCAGATCTTCATGCGCAGCTGGAGATAAAATCTTTAAATCTTCAAGACATCTATTAAAAACAACTTGATTGTATGCATTCGCTGCCTTCTAAAATAGTAGTTTAAGCTCGGAACCCTTGTGTTTTTTCTTCCAGTTATCATAAATGTGTTTAGCACACATTATGTGCTCGACATATGGTACAATATTCTTTATGGCTTGAATGAGTCCTTTTTGTTGATCTGAAACCAAAGTAAAGTCCTGTCCGACTCCTAAGTTCAGATCATCCACCAAAAGTGTCAAGAACCACTCCCAATTCACTCTAATCTCAACATCACTAATTGCCCAAACTACAGGATACATCTGATCATTCGCATCTCTTCCAACAGCCGTTAATAATTCGCCTTTTATACATCCTCTGAGAAATATGCCACCAAGATGCAAGATAGGCCTACAAGCCGCTTTCCATCCATCTTTCAAAGCACTAAAACAAATGTAGAACTTCTGAAATATATTACCTTGAGTCCCTAAAATAACAGTTGACCCAGGATTTGATTGACGAAGCTCAATCGTGTAATCGTACATCCGTGCGAATTGTTCAGCATGTTCTTGTTCTATGATCTTTAGCCCTATCTCACGTGCTTTCTGACACTTAGATTTTCGAACAATGACTTTGTGCTTTGATAACAGCTTCTTCTTAATAGGACGAGCTTTAAAATCTGGATCAGCTCTAAGGTCTTCGAAGATCAAATGAGCAATTTTTCTTGCAGTCAACAACCTGATTTTGCAGTTCCAAGAACACGTATGAATGTTTTTCAATGTTTTGACAACATATTTTCCAGTCTCCTTGTTGAGAGAAGCGTATATCCTCCATTTACATCCTTTCATATCACATTTTGCTTCAACTGTGTCACTTTCTGACTTACTATACCGTAAATTGCATTTCTCAATGATAGCATAATCATCCACAGCTTTTTTTAAAATGATCTTTGCTTAGAAATTGTTGTCCCACTTGAAAAGACTTGCCACTAGCATTGGAGTCATCACTTGATTAATCAATATAGTCACGATCTATGTCATCCTCAGAATCTCTATCTTCACTATTCTCTAAACTACTAGCACCATTATCGATATTATCATCTCTATCACCATGATTTAGAACCAAAACATTACTACTATTATTGTTACCGAAAATCTGCTCAAATCGCCATCGCCATCACCATTATCATCGTCAAACTCTAGTGTCCTGCAATATAGAACAAAATTTTCATTATTCAATCCATTACTTAATTAAAAAAGAATCAAAATCAACCATCAATACAACTAATCCTAAATTAAACATAACAATTCAAACTGCTACCCGTTGATAGAAACTATTTTTCGAGTTTAGTCGACTGCTACCCGTTGATCGAAACCGAGCTTAGTCTATTTTTTTCCGAATTGCTTTTTCCTTTATCTCGCTCCCCTCAGTCTGGCCTCGCCGTTCGTCTCTGACCTCGCCGGAAATCATGGACGACGACGGAACAACCCAGGTCGACGACGGAACAACCCAGTTCGTCTCTGACTTCGCCGGAAATCATGGACGACGACGGAACAACCCAGTTCGTCTCTGACCTCACCGAAAATCATGGACGACGACGGAACAACCCAGGTCGACGACTGCAGAAATCATGGACGACGGAACAACCCAGGTCGACGACGGAAATCATGGACGACGACGGGAATCAGGTCGCCGACGAAAAACATGGACGACGGCAATCAGATCGACGGCGGGAACCAGGTCGCCGGCGTGAACCAGGTCGACGGCAATTCGTACAGTAACAAAAGGGGAGGACAAAAAGGTTTTGTTAAAATAAAGTTTGTTTATGATAAAATAATAAAGGAAAAACAAAGATTGGTGATAAAATAAGGTGGAATCAGAAAAACCAGAAAAAAAATACAGATTTATGATAAATTAAGAATTAGATTAGGGATTTATTTCATTGCTTTCGTAAGAACAAGATTAAAAGGTATTTGTTTTTTTAATATATGTTAACCAACGTCTGTTTGTTTTTTTCTAATTATATATCTGTTAAGTGTTTTTTTATTTAAAAAATATAATTTAGGATTTTTTATGAATTCAAAGTGTAGAGTTTTTTTGATTAAAAGTTATTTTTGAAGGTTTAATTTAAGTTTACCTTTTTTTTTTAAATCCTTGATGGATCAATGTAAGCGTTCATAAATTTCTAAATTCTATAATTGGTATCAGAGTATGTAGAATTGAAAGAGATCATAATTTTGAATGAATGATTATTTCTTTGAATGATCATATGTTATTATGTATAACAAATATATAATATATTTGGATATTACATTTTTCTTATTTGTTATTTTTTGCAAGAATTGAAATTGTTTTATGTTGTTTGTCATAGTTTTCATAATAAAATAAAGAAAACTAAAACCAAAATAAGATACATATGTGTGTGTATATATATATATAAACAACTATACATATATATGTTGTCTATAATGAACACTAGTATATGTATCTCTTCGGAAAAAATTCTATAACATATATAACCTTTCAATATATATATATATATATATATATACTATTTATTGTGTCGTTGTAGTCTAGATCCGCAAGTGTCATGTCGGCTGAAAACTTTATCGGTTAGTGCTAACAAAACGAAAATATTCGATCTCGATGACGATGCCATTATAATAAAAAACGATAACAAGATATGTAGAGAAATATATGAGAATTGTGTGTGAGAAACGAATAGATTAAATAAAAAATTTCTGGACCGATTAAGGACAGATTACGAAATAAGAAAAATATTTCCCGACGAACCGTCCCGAATACGTCCCAAAATTTTCGGACGAACGATACAACCGTCCAAAATTTACGGATAGACGTTTCAGCCGTCCGCAATTTGCGGACGGATGACTATACCATCCATAAATTTGCGGATGGATGCTGATTCTGTGCGCAAATTGCAGACGCCTGGAAAGTGGTCCTGAATCCGTCCGTAATCACGGATGACTTAGGGACTACTATGCGGTCTGCAAATTTGCGGACGGATTAAGGACATATTTATTTTTCCATCCTTAAGATGTCCCTAATCCATTTCTAAATTTAATGATGCCTCTTTCAGTCCATAAAATACGTCCAGAAATGATAATTTTCTTGTAGTGTACTCGAATGTGTGTTTTAGGGTTTGAGGATTCTATCGTTTAGTGGGAGTTTGATATCTATGTTGTATTTGGTGTTTTATGTCATATATTAGAATAGAATGCATTTTCTGATCAGAAATAAAGTAATCTTGAGTTTATTTCACTCTGTATAATAAATTTATTCACTGATCCTACTTAAGTAGGACCGGTTGAAAATCGATATGTGTATATCACATTCATGTAGTTTTCATGCTAGACATTCATAACAAGATTTACGTCATTTAGTCATATAGAATTATATATTTGTTGTGGTTATCAAATTCTATATTCGTTGTGGTTAATAGAAAATCGGATTTAGTGACCATGGAAGGTTTACTTACAAAAGGTGTAGTGAAAGCTGTCATGATTCTATATTCGTTGTGGTTAATGGACGGAATTGTTTATACTCTATGGTTATGATAATAACATTTGAACTCATACAGTACATACATTTTTCGGATACACATATGGCTCATTGGGAGATTGTAAGGCTTTTTGGGACCATATATGTATAATTAAATGCATGATGTCATTATATTATTAGCCAAAGTTTAAGTTATCTTATATATTAATTTATGTCTAAAGAGTGTAATTGTTATGAATTAAAAATGTATTAACCAATTTATAATTTATTGAAGAGCCAAATTAGAAATAATTAAAGTTATATTTTTTTAATAAATACATGGGTTGTGGTCCCTAATGAACATATAGACATAGATAAAATATTTTTTTTCACAATTGAGAAGAAACAAAAAGTCTCTCATTCTCGCGAATTGTTCGTTGGAAGATTCAATCCGAAGTTTTTCGATATCCTCGATGGATCAAGATACTTTTCCACAAATTTCGTAAGTTTCTAAATTCTACTTGGCATCACAGACGCCAATAATCAGTTTGCGTATATCATTATTTGTTTTTTTGTCTCGCAAAATAGAAAAATTGAAACCAGCCATGATGATTCAGATTTGCACAAATATCCAAATTTTTATATAAAAAGTTTTAGATATAAATAAATAATTAAATCAAATAATTTTAAGATTGAGATATAAATATAAATAGTGAGAAATTTTGGATATCTTATTTTCTTAAGTGGGTTATTATATCTCCATCGATTCAAAATCTAGCTAATATATTATCTTTTAAAGGTGAGAAATCAAATTTGAGCGTAAGAGAAGCATTTTATATACTATCATTCACCAATATGAAAACCAATACTATACCTCTCATTTTTTCCTTTTACTATATTTTCTTGCAATAACAAAGATTTCTTCGTCAAAGTCTTGTCACGAAACCATATATAATATGCATATTAATGTATAACATATAAAGACCAACTTCATTTTAAAATTAAAGTAATTTTATGAAGGTTGAATAGTGAGATACTAGGTGTTGATGATATTTTAACATATGATCCAAGAATTTGGGGTACAAAGTAAGCTGATAAAGATACAAGATTGGGGTAAAAACTCTGGTTCAAAAGAAAATTGGAGTGATGATCACAAACACTGTAGAAGTCATTGGTGTTGCTTTAGTATGGACTAAAGATATTGAAACTAGGTCACAAGATTATAGTAAGATGGAAACTAGAGATTACTCTCAATGGACTAGAAATGAAAGAAGCAGAGGGCGATGTACCTTATTGTTTTTTGTTTGGAATGTGGAACCTTCTTCACAAATTGTACCTAGAAAAATCTTTACCAAATAGATTGTATTTGATGGAGAGAATTTTTGGTTTCAAGATGGAAGAGAAGAAAACAATTGAAAAAACTCTTGATGTTTTCCAAAAAATCCGTTCTTACTTACGGAACTTACAAGTCAAGGTGAGGAGAAGTATCAAGAAGTTTATCTACTAAATTCTTTTCCTTTTGCATACGATCAACTCAAGGAAACCTTGAAATATTCAAAGGCTTCAATCACAACTGAAGAAGTCAAAGCATGTGCAAGAAGTAAAGAGGTTGAGTTGAAAATAGTAAGGTGTAACAAAGTACAAGTAGAATGACTTATTATCAAAGGAAGGTTTGAAAATAATAAAACCAAAAAGGAAAACGGGCAAAAGTCTAAGACAGATGCCAAAGGTTTGGATTGCTGATATTGTGGGAAGAAAGACTGCTATCTCAAGAATAATAAGCAGAAGGAAGTAGGGCTAAGGTGAAGCTGCTCTGACTAAATGAGAAACTATTGATATACATCAGTTTTATCTATATATTGGATTTCAGATGCACATACCACATGACACCAATGAAAGACTAGTTTTGCAACCTAACATTCCAGGAAGGAGGGATTGTAAGAATAGGAATCAATTCCACATGCAACATAAAAATTCTGGTAATGTGTAGATTAGAATTCAGGATAAGTCAACTGTGGTGTTGACGAATGTAAAGTTCATTCCAAAACTTAAAAAGAATCTAATCTCATTAGGTTCACTTGAAATGCAGGATTCCTGGTATAAGTAAAAGCAAGGGACTCTATCAGTAATCAAAGGTAACACAACTGCCTTGGAAGGTGAACTTCAAGATGGTCTATATGTTTTAAAAGGAAAATCAGAATGTGGGGAAGTGAATCAAGTTTTGACAAAGGAGGACCTAGCATTCATTTGGCATTCAAGGCTTGGGTATATGAGTTACAAAGGTCTTAATATACTAATAAGAGAAATATCAATTCTATTGATCTATCCACATTGAGTATGTGGAAAAGCTGTGTATTTGGCAAAACACACAAGACATGTTATAAAAAAGGGAAGCATATATCCAAGGATATCCTAGACTATATGCACTCAGATTTATGAGGTGCATAGTTTGTACCATATTCACTTGTTAAGTTCATATCTTTTATTGATGATAAATCCATAAAAGTATGGATATATTTTCTAAAGAATAAGGATGAGGATTTAGGAAGTTTGTGGAATGGAAGTTAATAGTAGAAAATTAAACAAATAAGAAGGTCAAGGGTTTAAGGACATGAAATGGTTTGGAATATTGTAATCAAGATTTGATGAATTTTGTTCAAATAATGGTATTATAAGACATAGAACATGTGTGTATATCCGTTAAGAAAACGAGATAGCAGAAAGAATGAATATGACTATTCTTGAGAAGGTCATATGCATGTTGTCACAATTTGGGCTTCCACAATCTTTCTGGTCAGAAGCTGCATTTACAACTGCCTTTTTTATCAGTAGGTCACATTCAACATTCATACATCTAGAAATTCTAGAAGAGGTATGGTCAAGAAGAGATGTTAAGTATGATAGTAGGTATTTGGTTGCATATTTTATGTTCATGCAACAAGGGAAGCTCATGTCAAGAGCAAAACAAATAAGTATTTGTTGGGTATCCTCAAGGTGTAAAAGGGTATAAAGTGTGGCTGCTAGAGGATAATAAATGTGTTATAAACAGGAATGTGATGTTTGATGAAAAGAACATGTAAAAGGGCCTTGAAGAGCATTTAAAAACCAAGGATATGGTTCAAAATGAATGTTCCGATACAAAGAAAATTTAGTTCTAGTTTACACCATATCAGGGCAGGTCATGGAACTCTACTTAAGGTGGATTTTATAATAATATGGTTTGTAATTCTACATCTAAGACAAAGGTTATACAATCTCAAGAAGACTCATTAAAGCGAGAGGATTATATCATGGATGATAATGACATTGGAGATGAATTTCAAGAAATTTCAGAGGATGTAGTTTTGGATGAGGACACATAAGATTTAACGGATTATCAATTAGCTAAGGATAGAGAGATAAGATAAATAAAACAACTTGCAAGATTTGATGAACACAAGGTTGTAGCATTTGCTTCCTTCTCAGCAGAAGTAGTCGAGTTAGATGAATCTAACACAAGTAGTCGAGTTAGATGAATCTAACACATATCAAGAAGCACGCAGGGGCAATGATATGAGGAAGTGGAGAAGGCTTTGAAGGAGGAGATGAATTCTCTCAAGAAAAACAAGACCTAGATCCCGGTCTCTAAACCAACAAATAAAAAGGTGATTGGTTCTAAATTAATTTACAAGCTAAAACCGATAATTTTAGAAGGAGAAAGACCTAGATTCAAGGCCAGACTTGTTGCAAAAGTTTCTCACAAATAGAAGGAATAGATTACAATGAAATCTTTGCACCATTTTTGAAGCTTGACTCCGTAACTCTTCTCTCTCCTGTAGTTACATCTGATTTAGAACTGAAACAATTAGATGTTAAAACGACATTCCTCATGCTCACTTAGAAGATGAAATTCTTATCAAACAATCAATTGTTTTGAAGAACTAGGAAAGGAGGATCATGTGTGTTTGTTACAAAAATCATTATATGGCCTCAAACAGTCACCTCGAAAATGGAATCGAAGGTTTAGTATGATTTTTGTGTCTACTTTAAAAGGCTAAATGATGGTTTCTACATCTACTTGTTATTATATGTTGATGATATGCTAATAATTTCAAATGACAAACTGCAGATTGATAAATTGAAACGAGATTTAAATGCATAATTTAAAATGAAGGATCTTGGCTCAGCTAAGAATATCCTTGGTAAGAACATTAGGAAGGGAATGATCTCGTGTATTCTATATTTCAAGATGATGACCTTAAAAAGGTTGTGACAACATTTGAAATGGATCGAGCTAAGGCAATCCAGAGTCCATTATGCTTTCATTTCAAACTATGTTCAACCAAGAACATTGATGAATATGATGAAACCAGTAGAGATTCTATACCATATGCAAATGCAGGAAATATCATGTATGCCATGATTGAATCAAGGCCAGATCTGGCTCATCCAACTAGTGTAATCAAAACATTTATGGGAAGACCTGAAAAAGATCATTGGGATGACTTGAAATGGGTTCTAGATATATCAAGGGAACTCTAAATTTAAAGTTGGTTAGTACAAGAGAAACATATGTAAATGTAAAAGAATTTTATTTCTCTCACTATGCCACTGACTTAGATAGAAGAATATATGTTCCTGGTTATGTTTCATTACTACATGTGGTAGCTCTCTCAACAACTGAGACAGAATATATGGCGTTAACAAAATCTATAAAAGAAGGTTTATGGTTAAAAGGTCCGGTAAGTGAACTTGGTTTCAGTCAAACACAAATTAAAGTTTTGTGTGGTTCTCAAAGTGCTATAGCAATATCAAGGAATAATGTACATCATAATAGGACTAAACACATTGATGTGTGTCTTCACTTTATTAGATATGCGATTGCTCGGGATCAAATCAAGATTTTAAAGGTTCATACAGATTTGAATACAGCTAATGCATTGACCAAGAGTTTACCGATTACTAAGTTCAACAAAATTTTGAACTTATTAAAGCTAGTTGATTGATTAGGTCATCTCCTTATTTGAAGAAGGAAAGTGAAGGTTGTTTGCTTGAAGGTTTGATTCTCTTACTCTCATATTAGCAAGATGGAGAATGTTAGTATAGTGTTGATACAAGTGTGATACCAAGAGTGAAGACTTGTTTTGAGTGAGAAGGTCTTGGTTTGGTCAATGCAATTGGATCGAAATAATGAGTTTAGGTTTTGTTAAACCCAATGGAAATTTTGTAATTGTGATGAAGTCTTAATGGAATCTTTTGCAACGGGTAGAAACATAATACTGTTAGTCCCTGCTCATCGTTCTTAAGAACAAGGTGAAGTTGCAGAAGGTTGGGGTGAATTCTTCGAAAATTTTTTTAGGGTATCATTCTTCTATTCAAAGATATCTTCTTCTTTTTTTGGTAACCTGTTGCAATCACAAGTGAGTAAAACTTATTCTTCTTCTCGAGACGTAGGGTTTATCATTACGGTAAAACCTGAACTTGTAATATCTTTCTGTAAAGTGTTTTGTTCATTATGTTCGTTACTAATTCATGAATTCAAGCTTTGCAACACAAACAAGAATTATCCGCAAAGGTCGTCATTCTTATTTCAATTGTATTTGATAAAATATCGTGTTTTTTCCATTGAAGCTCTCCGTTTTACCGATTTTCGTCGACTATTCGGTATTTTTTAGATATCCGAACTATTGAATACGAATAGTAAATTCACATATTTGATAAATATGAATACAAATACAAATACGAATACAAATAGAATGTAAAATTCAGATATTCAAAGTATGCCATTCAAATTAAAAAATATATTATTGCTATTTTTTATTATTTTAATTTAATTTTAAAAGTGAAATCAATCAAATAATGGAAGAAAATGATTGGTAAGATGATTTATACATAAAATTTAGTTTTGATATTTTGATCTACAAAATTCTATATTTAAATTTGGTGAGTTTTCAAAACAAACATTGTTACAATCAAATTTTAAATCGAACTTTAATCGTAGTAGGTAAAATGAATATTTTTAAATTTGTATTCCAAAATTGTTTTGGTTCAAACTCGTAGTTGGTAAAATGAATATTTTTAAATTTGTATTCCAAACTTATATTCTTTTTTGTTCAAACTCAAAATACAGAAAAATAATATGAAAAAAGTTAGAATAATATAAGAATTAAGTTCAAAATTGAGAGTGCTGTCTGGCGCGATGTCGACAAGCTGAAGACTGGAGCTGCGAGAGAAACTTCTGGAGAACTGAAGCACGGGGTAGCTGAAGAAGAGCTGGTGGACCGGACTGCTCAAGTCAAGCCCATCAGCAATCAAGGCCAGGAGCTTGCGGACGCGGCCCAGCGTGCAGAAGCCCAAACTTGCAAGAGGCCCGGTTTGAAGAACTTAGCACACGCCCAACGTATGTGACAGCAGCACATGCACGGGAAAAGAACAAACCGAGGTGAGAGGATTGCAACAGAATGGAGGTTACAACAGACACAATATTAGGCACAAAAGATTCCTTGTCAGAGTCTGTTAAAATCTTTATTATTATGTAAACAAACCTATCGGATATATATGCTTTTAACCTAAGGAATACTAAGGAATTATTCAGAGAAATTTTCAGAAACTGGTCATTGTTCTTTCACCCAAAACAGAGAGTAAACACGTGAGGTTGAGAGCAAAACATCAATACTGATCGGTTCCATATTTGTTCATCTTTATTTTCTTTCTTGTTTGCACAATTTTAAGAAGAAAGGAATGTATTAAGCTCATGACTTTAATCAATTCATTCATGAGCTAAAGAACTACATAACAACAATTGGTATTAGAGCCTTTCGGATCTAAAGGCCGGGAGGGAGCACAAGCACGAGACGAGCACAAAAAAAATCAGCACGAGACTACACAGCATAAGCAACAACCAAGGAGATGCAGAACGTACCACAGATCCCCATATTTGACGGTAAGAGCTATAATCTATGGCTCATTAAGATGAAGGCGCTGCTTAGGTCAAAGCAGCTCTGGAAAGTAGTCACAGAAGGACTATCGCAAAAACCCGCTACCGGGAGTGTTCCCATGGGTGAGGAGGTGCAGAAGGCTATCCTAACGTGGGAAGAGTTAGAAGCTAAAGATCAGACTGCGCTGCAACTCTTGTTCAGCGCAGTGTCGGAGGAAATATTTTCCGCGCACATATCCGTGTGCGAGACGTCGAAGGATGCTTGGGATCTCCTCAAGGAGAGGTTCCAAGGGGACCCCAAGACGGCTATGATCAAGCTCCAGCATCTAAGAGCCAACTACTACACTCTAAGACAAGGAGATAAGGAGACCATAAAAGACTTTGCCAACAAGGTGACTGAACTAGCTAACGAGATGAGGGCGTATGGAGATGATATTAAGGAGGACACACTGGTGTCGAAAATACTATGCTCGTTGCAGGAGTGTTTTGACCCAAATGTTGGGGTCATTGAGCAGACAAAGGATATCACCACACTCACGATGGGAGAACTTTGTCATCTCACTTCAGTCTCAAGAGGCGAGACTTGAAGACAGACACGGTGGAAGCTTGGAAGGAGCATTTCAGGCGAAGTTTAAAGGGCTTAAGGTCAACCAAGGCAGACCTGAGTCTAGCAAGAAATCCTATGGGAAAGGTGGATACAAACCTAAGGGGAAGAGCTACTGCAACATATGCAAAAAGGATAATCACAATGAGAGCCAGTGTTTCTTTAGAAACAAGCAAAACCAAGGTGAACAAAGCAAGCAAAGCAAGAATAAGAAAGAGTGCTTCACGTGTGGAAAAGTGGGTCATTTCTCACGTGATTGCAAGAACAAGAGACAAACACCAAATCAAGCACACCTAAATCAACAAGAAGAAGAAGAGGAGAATCTACTATTTACGACAGCACACTTGACCCACGAAATGTTTGAAGACGATGTATGGTTAGTAGACAGTGGTGCTACGAATCATATGGCAAAACACGAAGGGTATTTCACAACTCTAGATAGGTACTTTAGAGTACCTATAAAGGTTGGAAATGGAGAAGTTTTAACCACTGCCGGTAAAGGGGATATTCAAGTTAACACGAAGAAGGGGGTTAAGGTTATTAAGGATGTGTTCCTAGTACCGAGGCTGGACAAGAATTTGTTAAGTGTGCCGCAAATGGTGAGAAACGGATATGAGGTTGTGTTCACAGAACACAAATGTTTGATTAAAGACAGAGTTGGGACAAAGGTGGTTGAGGTCCCAATGGTGAAGAAAGCATATCCTCTCAAGTGGAGGATTGTTAAGGAGGAAGCAAGAGTAGCCGAGGCAAAAATGAGCACCTCAGACCTATGGCATAAACGACTAGGTCATACAGGAGTTCATAACTTGTAGAAGCTACAAAAAGATCAGATGGTGAAAGGTTTACCACATATTGACGTGGTGAAAGAAGTGTGTGAAGGGTGTGCCAAGGGAAAACAACACAAGACTGAAATCCCTAAAAGCTCGGAGTACAAGGCGAAGCAGATTCTGGGTTTGATTCACACAGATTTGTGTGGACCAATGGACACACCGTCACTTGATGGGAGTATCTATCTGTTAACATTTACAGATGATCACTCCCACATGACTTGGGTGTATTTCTTGAGACTCAAGTCAGATGTGTTTGCAATTTCAGAAAGTTTGCAACACAAGTGGAGAATCAAATGGAGAAGAAGATTAAGAAATTGAGGTCGGATAGAGGGACTGAGTTCAATTCGAAAGAATTCTCAGATTACTTGGCAATTCGAAAGAATTCTCAGATTCCTTGGCGGACAAGGGAATAGAAAGAGAGCTGACTGTGGCGTATACGCCACAGCAGAATGGAGTGGCTGAACGGAGGAATCGCACTCTCATGGAAATGACGAGATGTATGCTGAAGGACAAGAATATGCCTAATAAGTTTTGGGCAGAGGGAGTGTTTACTTCAGCCTACATACAGAATAGGTTGCCTACAAAGGCACTAGAGGATAAGACTCCCTTGGAAGTCTGGAGTGGGCATAAGCCCTCTATTGGACATCTACGCATCTTTGGGTGTCTATGCTACAAATTGGTACCAGCACAGAAACGAGGGAAACTGGACGACAAGTCGCAGGTTGGTGTTTTTGTGGGGTATAGTAGTCAAAGTAAGGGCTACATGGTGTATGTAATTGAGACGGGAAAAGTTGAAGTAACCAGAGATGTTATCTTTGACGAAGAAAAGAGCTGGGATTGGAATACGAAGGAGAGGGGGAAG
>CM071869.1:8267665-8293238 GCA_036759665.1 Gynandropsis gynandra
AGGCACCGAGCCTGGTATAGCAAAATTGAAACGTTTTTCCTAAGGGAAGGGTGCACAAGGAGTCATTGCGATGCGGAAATGTACGTCCAAGTTAAGGAAGGTAACATTCTCGTGATATGTTTATATGTCGATGACATAATTCTATCAGGGAGTTGTTTCAATTTGATTAAGGATTTTAAGGCCAAGCTTAGCTCAACATTTGATATGAGTGACTTGGGTTCTTTAAAGTTTTTCTTAGGCTTTGAAGTTGAGAATTTTAAGAATGGCATATTTCTGGGTCAAGAGAAATATGCAACCCAACTTCTTTCGAAGTTCGGCATGTTGGACTCAAAGGGGGTAAGCACCCCCTTGACTCTGAATTGCAAGGAAACAGAAGACGGCGAAGAACTTACCTTGCATACGGAGTACAGGAGTATGGTGGGAGGTATCTTGTACCTAGCTGCTACACGGCCGGACCTGGCCTTCGCGGCTTCATACCTGTCAAGGAGCAACAAAAGACTGATAGTACGAAGCCTACAAAATGCAAAACGAGTCCTAAGGTACATAAAAGAAACGAGAGACTATGGTTTGAAGTTTGAAAGGGTTGAACGTTCGGAATTAGTGGGGTACGCAGGCTCAGACCTAGCTGGGAACCTAATCGACATGTGAAGTACGAGTGGTTTCTGTTTTACGATCGGAAGCTCAGTTTTTAGTTTGGAGACTCAGAAGTAATCGATTGTGGCACAATCGACCGCCGAAGCTGAGTACATGGCCCTAAGCGCTCCTACAAATCATGCGACATGACTATCTAGGCTATTTCAGGAATTAGGGTTTCATATGACAGAGGGAGTTCCGATTTACAGCGACAGCACGGCCGCGATTGCTATCGGTAAAAATCCGATAGATCACAAGCGCACGAAACATATAAAAATCCGATTTCATGTTGTTAAAGAAGCACATGCGGAAGGTAGGGTGGACTTACGGTTTGTTCGCGGGGAGAATCAGATCACCGACATCCTCACGAAGTCGTTGCCGCCGGGGAGGTTCTGTGAGCTTCGAGAGAAGCTCGGTGTCGCACCACGATCAGACAGGAGGGAGACTGAGAGTGCTGTTTGGCGCGATGTCGACAAGCTGAAGACTGGAGCTGCGAGAGAAGCTTCTGGAGAATTGAAGCACGGGGGAGCTGAAGAAGAGCTGGTGGACCGGGCTGCTCAAGTCAAGCCCATCAGCAATCAAGGCCAGGAGCTTGCGGACGTGGCCAGCGTGAAGAAGCCCAAACTTGCAAGAGGCCCGGTTTGAAGAACTCAGCACACGCCCAACGTATGTGACAGCAGCACATGCACGGGAAAAGAACAAACCGGGGTAAGAGGATTACAACAGAATGGAGGTTACAACAGACATAATATTAGGCACAAAAGATTCCTTGTCAGAGTCTGCTAAAATTTTTATTATTATGTAAATAAATCTATCGGATATATATGCTTTTAACCTAAGGAATACTAAGGAATTATTCAGAGAAATTTTCAGAAATTGGTCGTTGTTCTTTCACCCAAAACAGGAAGTAAACACGTGAGGTTGAGAGCAAAACATCAATACTGATCGGTTCCATATTTATTCATCTTTATTTTCTTTCTTGTTTGCACAATTTTAAGAAGAAAAGAATGTACATTCATGAGCTAAAGAACTACATAACAACGAAAATATATTTTTCAAACCCTTTTATTATACTCCCATTTCATATAACCACACACATATTAATGTTATCCAGTGATTTGGATAGATTATTACACAGATTATGTATGTGAACAATCTCCATACACCACTTAAGCCGACAGACTTGGGATGTAATTAACTATAATGCTACCGCCGGCTTGCGTGGCTTTCGCCGGCGGGTGATGGCGATGGCGACATCGTTGGGGAAGAGGAAGGACGCTTGAAGCACTGTCGCTGCCAGGAGGGCCGAGACGGCGAAAGATGCGGCAGCGGAGAGAACCACGGCCAGGGATCGTGTGACTGCGTTGCTGACGTCTGCAGAATATCGTGTTGTGGCGATTGCTGCACCCGTCATTGGGAATGTGTAAGCCCACCATGCTAACGAGAATCTGAGAAAATATATGCATAGACCATAATTATATTTAATAACTCCCAAATATGAGGCTTTTCATTGGGAATATATATATATATAAAAAACTGTTATTGTTATTACTTTGATGATTTCTTTTTATCTTTTAATTTAGAGTTTTTTATATAAAAATTGTCTTTTCTTTTTACATTTTCTCATTAAATTTATGGGTTTACCCGTATATTAAGTTTCCATTTAGCTTGATTGTCGATCAGTATGAATATTTTCTCAAAGAATGCATTCAAAGTTTAACGATTTCATCTTTCATTCTCAAATGAACTTACCTTTGTGTTGGATAAATCTTTACTGTTTGTTTAACAAAGAAACTAATATATTGTATTTTACATAGAGTTTCAGAGTTTATCAATACTTACTTGAATCCTCGGAAGAAATTTAGCCGAACAACCTGCGACAATGGTCACATGATACAAAGCGTGAGAAATCTATGGATTTACAACCATGTTATAAGCCAAATAAAAAACACCAAGTCGTAAGGAATATCATACCAAGGAGAAATACAAGAACAAAGCAAGGAAGTAAGAGAGTCTTGAAGGGAGATCGAAGGAGCCATTGTTGTTGATCTTAGCCCAAGCCATGGAAGCAACACTTGGAATTGCGACGAACAAGAAGAAAATAGGGTGTAGTTCCCTTGGAAGTGACTTATTCGTTGGTAGTTTCTGGAAAAGGGTAACGAATAAAACTAAGTAATGAGCCAATCCCACGGAGAAGAAGAACATTGCCCCTTCTCTCACTCCCATCGATGAACCCAACAATGATCCGATGAAGTTGCCCACGATTGACAAATGCGTAGTAGGGTTTGCAACTTTGGACAGCCTCCGTTGCCCTCCCCACATCCATTCACCATATATTTTTAGCTCTAGACATAGTATTGGTGACATGAGTATGTACCTAAAGTTGTCACATATACCCTTGTTAGGGATCTCACATTATGAAAAAAATACATGAATCAATTCATTTATAATAAAGTTTGGGTTTGAATTGGAAATCCATATATATTGTTGTGATTTCAAAGTATGGTTAACCCAAAATGAATTTATTTTCGATCCAACAAAGGATTGGTTCTATCATCATATTAAGGGTATATTAGGAAACCACGTTGAAAGAAGAAATGAAATCTATGATCTAATATATATAAGGTATGAATCAATTCACATTTTATATTAGTTCTTTTGTTGAACGTACAATTATCTTGTCAATATTTTCATTACTAATAAAAAAAAAGAAAAGAAAGATTTATGCTAGTTTCCTTAAAGTTGGAGAAACCACACTTACCATAGAGGAAGGGGAAGATGAGGAATCACAGAATGAGGAAGTCCAAGAGCCAAGAAGAGAAGAGAGATCCAAGGAGCAAAGAAGAAGTTTACTCGAACTGGGTGATAATACTCACGACGTACAGCTTCAAAGTAAAGAACCATTTTCGACAAGTAGATTGATGAAACAATGAGAATCAGACCAACAGAGATCCACCAGAGAATCAAGTTTACCATCAAATAGATTTCTTTGAAATCTTTGTCACTTTGTGTTGTTTTAACCAGAGATTTCCAAAGAATTGCTTGGCTGCTTACGCCCAGACAAATTCCATATGTAGATATTGGAAACCGTAGAAGAAACGGCCACTTCTTATCTTGAGGAAGCATAATTTCTTCAACTGACTGTCAAAGAATGTCAATACAGATGTGAAATTGGGTTTGGGTTTAGTGTGTTAACCCAACCCAACCCATTTAAAATATAAATGGGTCCATCATAAATGAGCCTAAATTTATATGGGTTTAATGGGTTTAAAACCCACTTACATTCACTTTAATGGGTTTTATCCATTTGGCCCATTTAGCCCGTTTATCTTTCACTTCAAATTCACTGTCATTCCGAATATCCGATTTTGACCTATGTTTTACTCGATTTGTCTAAATTTTAACTCGATTCACCCAATCTCATCGAATTTCAAATCGTTACTCAATTTTAATTCGATTTCACCCAATTTTACCTATATTTCACTCAATTTCCGCCGATTTCACATAATTACTCGATTTCACCTACTTTCAACCATATTTCACCCAATTTAACTCGATTTCACCCAATTTTAACCCGGTTTCACCTAATTTTAACTCAATTTAACCGAACCTCAACCCAATTTTAAACTGATTTCACCCAATTTTAGCTCAATTTCACCGTTTTTTAACCCGATCTCACCGAATTTTAACTCGATATCATCCAATTTCACCAGATTTCAAATTTATTTAAACTAATTTAACCCGATTTTACTCGATTTCTTCACCTTCACTGAATTTCAATACGATTTCATCCAATTTTGACTCAATTTCACCCCATTTTAACTCAATTTCATCCAATTTCACCGGATTTCAAATTTATTTCACCTAATTTAACCCGATTTTAACTCGATTTCATCACATTTCATCGAATTTCAACCTGATTTCATCCAATTTTGACTCAATTTCACCCAATTTTAACCTGATTTCATCCCATTTCACCGAGTTTCAAATATATTTCATCCAATTTTAACCCGATTTTAACTCAATTTCATCACATTTTACCGGACTTCAACCCGATTTCATCTAATTTTGACTCAATTTCACCCAATTTCACCAAAATTTAACTCGATTTCATCCAATTTCACCAGATTTCAAATTTATTTCACCCAATTTTTACCCGATTGTATCACATTTCATCGAATTTCAACTTGATTTCATCCAATTTTGACTCAATTCCATCCAATTTCACCCAATTCTAACTCGATTTCACCCAATTTTATTTAGTTGAAATTCAATGACATTGGGTGAAATCAAGCTAAAATACGGTGACAATGAGTGCAATCGAGTTAAAATTTGGTGAAATCAGGTTAAATTGGGTGAAATCGAGTTAGAATTTGGTGAAATTGGGTTAAAATTAGATGAAATCGAGTCAAAATTGGATGAATTGGGTTGAAATTCAATGAAATCAAGTTAAAATTCGGAAAAATTGGGTGAAGTCGAGTTAAATCAGGTTAAAATTTGGTGAAGTTATATGAAGTCGAGTTAAAATGGGGTGAAATCGGTTTCATAAATTATTCGTTTGAATATTGAAACATTAATTATAGTATCTATTATATATAAGTATATATCATAAATGTTAAATGATAAAATATATATACCAAGTGTTAATTATATGAATAAACTCGTCTAACCCGTTTAACCCGTTTAGCCCGACCTATATAACCCATTATTAAATGGGTCGGGTTAAACCTAACCCATTTACACCTCAAAACCCATTTAAGTTTAATGGGTTGGGCACAACCCAACCCATTGACATCCCTAATACAGATCCTTATATATGTTAGAAACATATAAGGTTTAGAACGTGAGATCAATGTCAACTACGCCTTTGATCTAAATGAATCAAAAAACTAATTTAATAGTTTAGAATTGTCCAATATATATGACATAATTTTTATGTTAAAGATAACATAAAAATATCCTTCACGTTTAGATTCAGGCATAGATTGTATACGTCATGAAGGAGACCTAATATTGGAAATTGAAATTAGAATAATGTAGGCTCTATATCAAATATGGGTTTGAATCTATTTGATATAATACAACACAACATAACAATTAACATGTTAATGAATTTATCAACGAGTCATATAGATCTTACCTTGAGAGTATCAAGTTCAGGACCATCGAGAGCATCAAAGTATCTGGCAACAGGCAAAACATCTTCACTTGGGGACATAGCCTCACCAGTCTCACCATCTGAACATCCTCCAAGCAAAGTTTTCGAGATAAGTCTCTCTAGTTTCCCTGACCATGTCTTGAATGAATCATACTTGTGTTCCTCTGTCAAACAACTTCTTGGAACCTTCTGAGACTCGAACTCCATTTTCTCCTCGTTGTTTCTCCTTGGATCGGAACCATTAGAGGAACGTAATGAAGTCCCTTGAAGTTCCAATGACGAAACTGGCAAAGAGATAGCAAAAGATTCCTCTGGTTCCATAGCAACTAATTTGCACCTACAAATACCTAACCAGTGTTATTTTGATAATTCATACTAAACCCATGTTTCTTACCCTATTTAAGGAGTTATATGTACCTACATACATACATATAATGCATATATATATATATATTTATAGATATATAAAGCGGATACAATGTATACTTAAAAGAAAGAACAAGATTGATACGAGGATTAATATACTTATTCTGAGAATGAATGAACATGAACGATCCAGTTTAGTTCTTTGGACAGAGATTTAAAGCATCATATAACCAGTGGTCGTTGTCCCCACTTTTATTCCGTGTCTATTATTATTTATTCTCTATGAATATGCTTTCGAAATAATAATTTTAGTATTTGGTATTAGCATATATTTTGTGTCACATATATTTGTCTAATATACAATTACATTGAGTTCAAGGGTATTTCTGTTTTGTTTTCATACATACATAAATACATACATATATAAACATATACATATATATATATTATTTTGTGAAATTACAATTGATTTTGATGTAAGCTTAGCACTTGTACGTCGTGCCGACTTTAACGAATTTATTTGTTAGGCAATGGGATTATGAGATGAGATAGTCATGTCGATACTATTAGGTAATTACTTTATCCCCCATTATTTATTTTTATTTAACATTTTATTTGGGAACACTATCCATCCACTAAAGATATTAAGAACATAATGTAGACTTGAATAAATATTTCACATTTAATTTGGGTTTATGGATTTTAATATTGAGTCTGAGTCACATAGTCTAATAGATCAATGTTCATAAAAGAGTTAGGGTTTGTCATTGCAAGTCCCACTTTTCTTACTAACACGTTTTCACACGACTCTATGAAGGAATTTTAGGGGTAGGATTGTATACCATTGACTAAAAAATCTATATATAAAGAGAATGATAAAATGGAGCATTCTCCTTACGCCACCTCAGCAACATTTAAGCCCGGTCGGGTTGATTGCTACCAAATATCCCCGTAGCTTTACACGACTCGGGCACTCAAGGGTTTTTATGTTTAAGTTTTATTTCCAAAATGTTTTATGAAGAGAAGCGTTTTATATTTCCTAATATTTATTCTTTCAATCAAACCAAATAAAATTTTTTTGGGAAATTCATCGGCAACGAAAGATTTCTTGAGGAAGATGATTTACAGAATTGTTAAGGTACTCTTCTCACGCGTTTTTCTTTTGCCTATTCTTCGTCGAGCTCTACCCTATTTATTTCAGAGTTATGTGTAGCTTTCATTGTCGATCTTCGATTGCTCAAGGATTTAACTTTTCTCACCTTTTTCTTTGTCATTTCTTCTTCTGGATTTATTAAATGATTCTGGATTTTTCTTATCTCCAGCATCTCATTGACCTCTCGTCCGAGTTCGTTCGCCACCTCATGATCGTCGATTCACTGTAATTCACCACACCAACGCGGGACGAGGTTGTCGTCGTGATCCAAAGACTCAAGCTCTAGAAGGAAGTTCGTGACGGCCTTGAGATTCTCTCGAAGATCCTTCGACTCGCCATGCCCCATGCGATTTAGGGTTTTTCTGTAGCATCCATTGTCGATCTCCGGTTGCTCAAGGTATTTTCTCTTCTATCATTTTTCTTTTGTTTCTTCTACTGGATTCGTTTTTTGGGTTCTTGTCCAACTCAAAGTCAGTGCCTCATCCATCTCTGGTCCAAGTCCGTCCGTCGTCTTGCGACCGTTGATTCACCGGAATCCGCAACACCTATGTGGGATAAGTTGCAGTCCTGGTCTAGAGACTCAAGCTTTAGAAGGAAGGATAATCTTGATATTCTCTCGGAGATCCTCCGATTTTCTAGAGAATTGATGAGATCAGATAATTTCTCGGCGGTTTAACAAGGATCAATTGAATTCAAGACTGAAATTCGAACGAGGGTAGCCCCTTTTGAAATATAAGAAACACTATCATTTGTATTTAAAATTGAGGTTATCATATTAAGAACAAAGAAATGTAATTTAGAAAATTTAAATGACGTACATATTTGGTTGTATTGATTTAGTGTTTCTATTGGTTGAATATTAGTAGCGATCATAAATTTTGCAATTGTTATCAATTAACATCTTGCGTGATGCATACATATTTTATGAACTGATTATCTCGATTTGTGTTATTTTGTTCTGCAGTGGAGAAATCCAAGTGTTTAAATATTTTAGCAACCATGAAGTGTTTGTAATGGGAGATACATCACATGTTGATGCAAAAAGCTTATGATCCATCTTGGATTTGCTTGGTAATTATATGAAACTTCTATGGAACGCACACTACATCGAGAAAGAAGAAGTTTCTCCCTTTGTTAGCAAAAATCTCTTGGATGACAGTGGATGAATCAAACTTAACAGTTCATTTCCTTCTGAATAATTTGAGGTTACCTCTTATGTCACATGCTTTAAAATATTAGGCTTTGCACCATAGTTTCACTTACATACGTTAAAATATTATGTCACATGCCCTGTGAAGATGAAGTGCTATGGTTTTTTGTTCTATCATTGTTGACTTATAATTTGACATTTCTATTGTGACCAGATTTTTTCTCTTTTAGGTTAATTACCCTGAGATGGTTGCAAATAAAGGTATATATACTCCTATGTTCTCCTCAATTTGTTGAGCTATATGTTCTTATTTGTCTATGTTCTTGATGGGAGTTGAAATATGATATTATTTTTTTATGGGCATATGAGATCTGAGTTTCAGATTTATGCTTCATATGGGATTCAATTATTGAAAAAACAGAGATGATTTATGAGACCCATCCCATATTCTACTCTACTTCCCTTATTACGTGATCTCCACTTTTTGTATATATTTAGGGTTTATTGGTAGATTTATAGAGAAAAAAACAGTATATATTTGGGTTTATTGGTAGATTTATAGAGAAAAAAACACATTGTCTGTTACAGATGCAATTAAATATGAAGTTATAGAAAATATATTTAAATGTTTAGAATGAGTGTGATGCATTAGATGGATTTGGAAACATTTTTACAAATTTTGAAAGAATACATCATGAAATATCCATGTTCTGACAAATATTCTCTAGACTCATGTGAGTAGTGTAAAAATTAATCTCTCCTAGATTCTAAAGATTGAAAATTCTGGGAATTGTTTTACTTTCCAGAAAACATAATTGTAAGTTGTATATTTTTCCTAACATTTTACGTTTCTATTAGTTTATCATGAAATCCTTAATAATATTTGTGGTAATTGTCGAAATGAATTGCAAGGTGGGAAGTGAAATATGGGGAGACCTCTTCCAAGGACTTCGACACGAAAAAGGAAAAGAATGGTCAGGTAAAGGCTGATATCGTTGGGATATACAATTGGGAAAACATGAGTGGTTTGTACCTTGGTCATTCGTTGTTATGCTTGGATTTTCTCAAATTATATCATTGGTATCCTTGGAGAACCTTAGAAAAACAAAAGCGTCAAACTAGATGGGGATGATTGGAGAATATTAGATGGAGTGTGGAGTCCGAAACTGTAGACAAATAATTTATCTTTGTGACACAAAAACACACTATTGTTCTTATCATTATGTAAATAATACTTTGGTTTTTATGTTATGTCATTGATTTTTGGTGGCTTATGAAGAGATCTTGATAGGAAAATGCCTACTTTGCTTTGAGTTTGAGTAATCCATGAAATTGAAATTGTATTTTGTTTCTGATGTGATTGATAGTAATGAATATGAGAAAAGAATGTGATCGTGTAATCGCCAAAAAAATTGTTGCCAAAGCAAATGTATGCACTGAAAATACATGGGATAATATGAGTTAGTAGACTGGCTTCATACAGGTCTCACAAAGAATGAGTTTATAGATGCAAGTTTAGATCTTCATGATATTGTAAAGATAGAAGGTTGTGATAAACCGATCTGCTCCAATTTTTTATCATCTCTACAACTATTTTTATTTTAGATGCATAGGTAAGTAAATCACATCAAATGCATAGGTAAGTAACGCACATCAAAATCTATAAATCACATCAAATGCATAGGTACGTAAAGCACATCAAAATCTAACGTTAATTTTATATACTAATATTGAAATTTGAACATCAAGAATTAGAATATTATCTATTTGAACAACAATAATGTCAAAAGTTTTGTTTAAAATAATACAAAACGATGCATGAAATCAGGGTTTAAAATTTTATAATATATAATAAATTTTTGTTTATATAGAAAATTTTGAATACATGACTTTATAATTTGAATACATGACCTATAAATCTACCATATGATATCACGAATTTATATATGTTCGTTGATATAATATACTTCAAAAAAGTAAATCTATAAAATAATATTATATAATATTAAATTTTTATTCTTTCATACGTTTTAACTTATATTATCTACATATTTTTTTACAATAACATTTTATGAAATGATTATATAAAAATTATTTTTAAATCTTATTATTAAACTATAATAATTATAAACTATAATTTTCTTCCCATTTTTAATAAAATTCTAACATGTTGGATATTTTCATAAAATGATAAATTCCCTATCCTCTTCTCCCGATGAAATTCGGTTTTGCGTGTGCGGGTGAGGATGGGGTTTTGCAGCGCAAACCGTTCGATGACCTACCCAGGAAGATCAACGAGCGACAAGACCGAACCATGGAGAAGAGGAGGATTCGTCTGTTGTGTTCTCCCTCTCTTCCCTCTCCATCTCTCTCTCTCGCCCTCTCCCTCTTCTCTCGATGAAATTCAGACCCGATGGGCATTATCTTAGGGTTCAGACTGATCCGACGAAGAGGAAGGGAGCAGCGGTCTGCTTTCCGGTCGCTGCGGTTGCTACTCACGACGAAGAGGTTAGGTCTCTCTCCTTCGATTTTATTCTTTAAATCGCCTATGGTTTCGACAGCTCTTTCGTTCTTCGTCTTCTGATTGATCCGACGACTCAGACGAGAGTAGCGGTAGCAGTCATCTGATTTTCGGTCGCTGAGGGCTCTACTCACGGGGAACAGGTTAGGTCTCCTCCTTCAATTTTGTTCTTTAAGTCGCCCAAAGTTCCTACAGCTCTTTCGTCTTCCTCTTCTCGTTGATCCAACGACTCAGACGGGAGCAAGTGATCGATATCAGACGACGCCTGTTTCCCCTTCGTGTAGGAGCAACCACCTTATGACAAGCAGCAGTTTGTTGCTTACATTAAGAATGTGAAACCCACGCTGGAATCCAAACAACGAGAGGTATTCGGGAAGAGCATGGCGAGTGCTATCACGTTTACTGCTTTCCAAGCTCAGTCACCTTGAATTGTAAGTCTTCCCATCTCATGCGATATAATTTCTCCCTTAGTAAATGCACTTCTCGATTGACTAAGCCTGTCCGAAACACCACTAGGCTCTCAAAAACGTAGGATGGATCATTTTAGATCTCTGCATACACTGTAACCGTTTGATGTTCGATTCGATGTTGTTTTTAATTCTGCTTTCCTTTTGCATTGTTGGTTGCTCATGCAGAAGGCTATTACGAATGCTTGTGGGTTGTTCTGCTTTCCCTCGATGAAATTCTGTTGTGGTAGTATCTTGCGAGTGCATGTGAGGATGGGGTTTTGCGACTTTGGCATATTGTGGCATTGTCGTTAATGACAGGTTCCGCCTTTTGCCTTTGTTTGTCGTTAACTTTCGAATTAGATTCCAGTGTCCACATGGCTTGAATGATAAAATAGCAGTATTTGGAATGTGGTTATGAATATTTGTTTCAAGCCTCCTAAACCCTTGTCTATGTTAATGTTCAAGGAAGAAACCTTGCGCCCACATATTCAGCGTTGTTGGGCTCATAATCGCGAGGCAGCTTGCAAAAGTCGCTGGAAAAAGAAAGGAATGAGGATTGGAGCAAGATAGTCATCCTTGGTGGCGTTTCTTGTGCTTTCATAGTTTCGAAAAGCTTTTCTAAGTTATGTTACGCGAGTCCCTATAGGTCAATGTTTAGCAGTTATCACAACTGGAGCAGGAGCTTGAGCGGGCTAAGCGGCAGGTTAGATGAATATAGATTCCTTATCCACGTTCAATATAATTAGTCTGATTGGTATTGACTCCACCGAATGTTTATTTCAAGGACTATACGCTAGCAGCTCGCTAGAAACTTGCAAGACGCATTGTTGATTTTGTTGTTTTCTGGTGGCTCATGCATTATCCAGCAAGCGCGTTGCACAGGGAAACAAATTAGAAAACCCTTTTTGCTCAAATTATTTTTTAAATCGAGGCTTCCACTTCGTCCGATTGTCCGATGAAGCCTTTCTAACTTCTTGCCTTTTCGAATGTTCCTCCATCTTACAGTCTTTTTGAAGGTTTGGTTGCTCTATACGGGGTTTGATGAAGTTGAAGGCGATTGCTTTGGGAGGAACATTCGAAAAGACAAACGAAGATACAACGGTATATGTAAAGCCATTAGGATGTTGGAGCCCATCAAGGCGCAGTTCTCGACGATCTCTTTCGCTGATTACCATCAGGAATCTGAAGAATTATTTTGGTGTTTACAGCTTCTAAATGTGATGTAAAATTGCTTTGGTTTGTGACTCACGATGCCTTTGATAGGTTCAGATTGTTGGTGTTATGACTGTTGAAGTTACTGGTGGGCCTGAAGTCCCCTTCCACCCTGACAGAGAGGTTAGTCATAGCTTCTACTATTTTCCATTTTATTTTTCCTGCTCATTCAGATGTGGCCTTGTCATTGATTTGTCCTCTGTGTCGTGTTGTGGTGAAACCTGTTTACGTCGTATTGTTGTTCTCTGCTTGGTAGAGTTATTGATTAACAGTATTTTCAGTCTGCAAAATGCACCGCAGCTAATGATCCATTAGTCCCTGGGCATTCAGAGAATTATGTCATTTTTTGTGGGAACCCATACGTCCTCAAAAAGTTTACGAGTTCTTCTTCCCTCCGATGGATGGCATTCCAATCTATGAAGGTTAGTTTGTTAAAAGCAAAGATGCAGAAGCACCTTCAAGAAAGGTTTATTCTGGAGCTACATGTCTCTCAAGTTCATTCTCGTCATTCAATATGGTATAAACAATAGGAAAAAAGTTAACGTTTTCTCATTTTTCTTTTGATATGTAATAGGAGCTACATGATCAATATGGGTGCTAGGTCCAGTTCTTGTCCAGGTATCGGTGCACGAAACAATTTTGACTTCATTCCCACGGTATTCTCATTGGGTCTGCCAGGTGAATGGTTGTGATCCATCTTTGTTATTCTCTTGGATTTTGGGTCCTATGAAATTCTTCATGTTGGTTGCTGCTTCGCCCTCTTCAAATCTGCCCTAGCATATTTTTTTTCCTACATGCGATTTCAGATATAACAGAAAAGGTAGAAATGTGACTAGCTTTATTAGCTATTCATACTTTACATGCCTTTTGTGTTGTCATGTTTTTGGAAATATTGAAATGTGCAAATTCTGGAAAGGGGTTCTATACTTTAACAGAGTGTTGCTAACTTCACACTGAGTCCTCCTTGTAATCAGAATACAGTAGGTTATTTGGCAGTGTGACAATGGGATCAAGACACACTAACCGATAGAAAAGAAATTGCCTTTTTGGTTGCAGGTAGTGCCTCTAAGGTTGCGAGTGAAATGTAAAACACAAGTGCGTGCAACAAAGAATCTGGTGAACTCTGTTGCAAATGATTTAACATGTTATGAACATCCATCTATAACATTTCAAACCAGCAATTAGACCAATCTCTTGATATCTTCAGTTGCTTTTTTCCCCTGAATACTTACGCTATAACAGAGTAGACGATTCTTTTGCAGGTTCCAGTGTCATGTGTGATTAAGAGCCTAGCTAGCTCCACACACACCAGGAAAAGAATGAACTTGGTTTGTATCCGATAGTTGCACTTGCAGCTTTCCGCAAACACCAGAGAAATCATCCTTCACAAGACTCAGGCATGCACAACAGAAAGGTATTTGAACACACAATCATCAAAATCTGAGGCTCATCCTTGAATCCAATTATGTTCTACCTTTCTTAGGGTATCTTGGTCTGACTTCATGGTTAATGCGAAGCTGTTCAGCTTCGAAAAGGTTGTTTTTTTTCAACCTGGCTATACATCGATTTCTTTTCTTTTTTCCTGGACATCTGCTGAAAGAACATTATTCTGTCGTTTTTTGTGGGTTGAAGAACTGTATTCCCTAGATCTGGATTCTCTCGATAATCTTAGGTAAGTACTTGCCCCGTAATTATTTCAACCCTACTTCCGAAGTTCTCCCTAAAATACTGTGAATTTCCTGTACTTATTTGTATGCTATCTCACGCTCATTTCACCTCTTGAATTGGTGTGTAGACCAGTATATGGTTTGATTTTTCTTTTCAAAAGGCGCGCTGGGGAGAAAGATGATCGTCCAACAATCAAGGAAATTGTTCCTAACTTATTTTTTGCTAGCCAGGTTGGTTTTTTGACAGCATGAAAAGTTTATGATTGAACATTTTCCCATTTCACTGTCACAATTTTTCTTTTACATTGTCATAGGACATTAATAATTCATGTGCAACCCAAGCAACCCTGTCAATTCTTTTGACCTCACCTGAGGTCGTCATTGGTCCAGAATTATCAAAGCTTAAAGAATTCACCAAGAACTTTTCGTTCGAATTAAAGCGTTTGGCCATCAATATCAGTGAAGCTATAAGGATGGCTCACAACAGTTTTGCGAGGCCTGAACCTTTCGTCCCAGGGGAACTAAAGGCTGCTACAAAAGGTTATAATGTCTACCATTTCATTAGCTATATACCTGTTGATGGCCTATTGTATGCAGTTTGATGGACTCAAAGAGGGAGCTATCAGTCTTGGCTCATGAAGCTATAATGGCTCACAACAGTTTTGCGAGGCCTGAACCTTTCGTCCCAGGGGAACTAAAGGCTGCTACAAAAGGTTATAATGTCTACCATTTCATTAGCTATATACCTGTTGATGGCCTATTGTATGCAGTTTGATGGACTCAAAGAGGGAGCTATCAGTCTTGGCTCATGCCCCTGTGGCCAAGATGGAATCGAGTGGTTTCAAATGGTTCAGCCCGTGATCCAAGAATGCATCGAGAGGTATTCCCAAAACGAGGTCAGGTTCAACCTTCTTGCTGTGATCAAGAATAGGAAAGACATCTACACCACTAAACTCAAGGAGCTCCAGAGACAGAGAAAACGGATCTTGCAGCAGTTGGCTGATTTAGACCAAAGCAGCGCAGATGCTCTGAACCTGTCTCTTGCAGAGGTTGCCAGCGGGATCGAGGCAGCAACTGAAAAGATCATAATGGAGGAAGCAAAATTTAAGAAATGGAGAATTGAGGATATCTGCAGGAATCACAACTACATCCCGTTTCTGTTCAACTTCCTGACATTTATAGGGGAGAAGAAGCAAATGAAACCGCTGATCGAAAAGGCAAAACAGCAGAAGATGGGAAGCTCAAGGTAAGGTTTGAGACATTAGATTTTGTCGATGGACAAATCACTAAAAGATTTGTTTATATATTGAATGTTTTATTGGTTTAAAAGCTTACAATTTATAGTCAATATTTGTTTATATAAAGAAACAAATAATTGTGTGAATGACGTTACATATAAAGTCTATCATATAATATATAATAAAAAAAATATGTTTTATATTATTAAAAATATTATATTGCATATATTAAAGTATTATATGATTAATAATTTTTTAAAAGGAAAGATTATAACAGGCAAAGGAAAACCCTAGTCATGGATTCAAATAATTCCTTTGTATGACCTATCACATATAACATGCAAATTAATTTCGAGTTTCGATGTGCACGTTCAAAGGAAGTTTGATTAATGATTTTTACCTATCGGACCTAATGAATCCACGATAACTGCATCATACGTTCCTTCAACAACATTTTTCATAAAAAGCAACTCATACAAACATAACAGATCATTAGTTGAGCTGTAAATTAGTTTGAAAGGAGAAGAAAAGGAGCAATTTACACCGTTTCCAATGTGAAGATTCACACGAGGATCAGCATACCCAACTACTAAAAGACGGAAAAGTTCTTTACACTTGAAGATTCCAGAAAGTGTATCATTATAAGAAATTCACTTAAATAGAAATGAAGGGTATGTAAGAAAAGTATATAGCCACTTACATTAACCACCATTCTATCGATTTCACAAATGTCATATATTCAACAGAAGAATGGCGTGATACTTCGCACAAAACTCCACCATCTCCCCTTCCAATGACTAACACCTTAAGAAGAATAATATAAAGAAATCCATCTGCTTAAGTGTTTAACTTATAAAGAAAAATCAGACAGTTATAATCGTAACATTTATTATCCCATAATGATCAATAGTATTTAAAAAACATGTCTAAAGAATTCCAAATTATGTCTATACCTCATTAATTATTTTTAATCATGTAATATATTACATAGTCCTAAAACTTATGCAGGTACAAAAAAAAAAAAACAATCATGTGCAAAACTAATATCCAAAATATGAAATAACTTTTTCGATAAATTATGTTTTAACATTTCAAAGATATTATGGACAAATCGCAGTTTTATTTTACATTATATCTTAGAAACCTATTGTTTAAACTTTTATATTGAAACTTAAAATTCATGTATTGGCTAATACATATATCAAATGATATTTAAAAAAGTAACATTTATATTAATTACTATATGGTTTTTGTTCATGTCGTTGCGTAAATGTATCAATCATGTTTGTTAACACTTCGACCTTCATGCTCTACAAATATCTAAATCAATCCAAATCTAAAGACAAACAAGAAATACAAAGATAAGTTAGTTTTAAAGATTCTCAAATTATGTTCATACCTCAATAATTGTTTTTAAATCATGTTATAAATTAAATTTAGTCTTAAAAATTATGTAGGTACTGATAGGAAAAACATCATGTGAAAGACTCGAGTGCAATCACTTGGATTATGTTTTAAAATTCCAATGATATTATAAATAAATGGCATTGTTAGTTTACATTACATATTATAAATCTATTGTTTAAACTTTTACATTGAAAATTAGAATTTTTGCATTTGTATTTAACGATATATATATCAAATGTCATAACAATTTGAATTGATAAATTATGTATAACGTTTAAAAATCATACAATGTAATTATCAAAAACCGCACAACGCGCGGATATCATCTAGTATATATAAAAGGGAGGATTTTTTCTATCTCCCGTACTGCCACGTCAGTTGGGGGAAAAAGAAATCCTCTTACCCTTCTTTTCACACCGCCTCTTCCAAATACACTGACACTGATCCAACCTCTTTTTCTTCGTTTTCATCTTTCTGAGTGCCTCTTCCTCTTTAGCCTTTAAATCCTCCGTTTTGGATTAATGCCATCACTGTTGAATCTCTTCGCATTCCCTTCGAATTCATTGTACCTGCGACCCCGCATATCTCCTTAAATCGCCGATTTAGGGCGACGCTACCACTTTAACCAGCATCATAAATACGATCACAGATGACACAAGGTGGTTATTGAGCGAGCATATACGAGCGTGTGCAGATGAGAGCGTTGAGGGGTGGCGTTGAATCGACTACAAGGTAAGGCGATGAACCGGTTTATCCCATTTTTTATCCGTTCTATTGGCTTGCAAGCTTTGGGCAAGGAGAGGTCGAGTGCGATCGATTGAGGCGAGGGTGGCTGGCGGCACCAAAGTGGTTATTGGGCGATGAGATATGCGATCTGGGAGATGTGAGCGAAGCACCATCTACGGTGAATCAAGTGCAAGGAGAAGGTATATGTATCCTTAGTACTTTGATGCAGGATTGACTCCACTCGATAACACTGCCGCGACACTAGGTCTCGTCTCATCCGGTCGTCGTCTTCCCCTTTTTGCCTCTGATTCTTCTCCGGCGATAATGGTGAAGGCCAAGAAGACGGTGCGTTTCAATCCCCAATTCGAAGTTTTCCCCTTTTCCTCTCCTGGGTTTTATTCGATCTCTAAATTCTTACTGAAAGATTTTTCCTTTTTCTTTTGTTGGTTTGCGTTGTTTGGGTAATTGCAGCAAAAGTCCCATGAGGGAATCAACAGCAGATTGGCTCCTGTGGTAAAGAGTAGAAAGTACACACTCGGGTACAAGTTTGTCCTTAAAACTCTCCGCAGCTCAAAAGGTATTTCAATTGGACCATCTTGAATCTGGATCCTTACTCTGCTTCGTTTAGTCTTTTCGTTAATTTGGAATTTCATGATGTCACAGGGAAACTGATACTTATCTCCAACGACTACCTACCGTTGCGGAGGTCGAAGATTAGGTACTACGCTATGCTCGCCAAAGTTGGTGTCCACTATAACGACAATAAGTTAATCTTTGGATGACATTTCGGAATCTCTTAGAGATTTCGATGTGTATTGATGAGGTTGAATTCTGCATCTATGAAGTTTGGTTTTGAATTAGTTTTCTATTGATTGCGGATGGAGTTTTGCTGTTGTCATTATTCAGCTTTGTAGGGAAGTCTCCTTTGCATGTCGATGATTGTTGTTATGATTGGTATGTGTTTTTTGTTGTGATGCAAACTTCCCTTATAGAGAAGCTCGATTAGAATTTTTGTGATTGTAGAAGCACAATTATCCAATTCGTACAATATCATCGAGAGAAACACATTCTAAGATTAGATTTACTATTATTATATAGCTTCTTGTCACTGTGATATTCTTTAAGAGATTTTCTTGTCATTGTGATGGGTTGATAATTTGTGAAAGCATGTCCGTGCTACTGGGCTTCAAAAAAGGATTGAATTGGTCATCACTTCTCCACTAATGAGGTAATCTATCTGTATGTGATTACTTATAGCAAGTGCCATCATAAGTGTCTTCATCTGCTATGCCTTTCAGGATGTCTTACTTCTACCATATGGTTTGTGGCATGAATTCAATCCATATGTGAAATTGTTTATCTTGCACGGCTAGCTATCGGCTTTACTTGGATGTTAGTCTAAAAATGATCTTTTGGCTGACAATTTATTGATTGAGGAAGATTATTGGAGTTATTGCTTACCATCATGTTCTTTGAAGTTTGGGAAAGTGTTTCCTTAGTCATTTAAGAAAAAAAGTATTGTCCAGAACTGCACATTGCAACTGGTTCCTTGATTCTGTTCAAAATGATTCGGGTTTGTTGTAGCCTTGAAATTATCATTTCTTTCACTTACCGAATGATTATTATGCATGTCATGCTTCAGGCAGAATTGGACCGAGTGTTGAGGTCGGGGTTTCTTTGTATAATCGGCTACTCCACTTTATGGAAAGAACGAAGAAGATTCCGGGATATGGAAAGGTTTGAACTCTTCTCTTATGTTATCTTAATGAGTTTTTTTACTAATTGATTCTTTCTTTGTCTTGTAGCGATGAAGTAATGTGCTAGAAGTTGGTGACCATCAATAGAGACAAATTAAATCATGTTGGCGCTGCCATATACAAGAAGCCAACTTCAAATGAATGCTCCAATAACAAACCCAAAACGAGCCGCCGCTCTGCAAGGAATCCTATGATCCAAATATCGCCTGGTATTAATCTAATTAGAATCATCACTTATATTTACTATACATATTTATGCAACACTGCTTAAATGTTTGTGTATGATTCAGGAATGTTCCACTTGAGGCATGCATGCACAAAATACCAGAGGATTCTTCGAAGCGTGGAACTGTGTGGCCTAAGCAATAGCCAGAAAGGTTAGAGTCCACGCTAGAGTGGTTGAGCTCTCAGGAAGGTGTTAATGGGAAACCTGTAGAAGAAGATTTCAAATTGGGTAATGAGAACTGAAAGGCGATTGCTTCAAAATCATACATCGATGGTATGTGAATTGATTGGTCGTATGTAAGAAATGTGATGGACAAGATAGCAATCTATGGAGGGTAAGGTTTTCTCACCTACCAATGGTTGTGGGCATCTCCTTACAACTTTGTTAATGCTTATCTTTTGTTCCTTTTCATCATAAAAAATGTCTCGTTATAGACTTATTGCAGCACTGAAAGATCTGAAATTATTGGTGATGCCAAGTGGATCTATGAAGTCTTTATCTTGACTAACCTTGTGATGTCACTTTTTTATGACTGGTTAGTTGCCTAGTGAAGCTTTGTTGAATCATGTCATGGAGGGACTAGAACTTTATAAATGGTTTTAACAAGCCACCGAGGATGGAAATCCAAATGCTTTGCTTTTAAGCTCTTAAACTACGAGAAAGAAATTCAGTTGACCATCCTGTATTTGCCAAGCTTTTACCATCTCCATTCAACTCCGTGAAAATATTTCCTCTAGATCATCTCTCTGCAATTGCCAATTGCTTCAAGGTAGCATCTTACGCAGTCTACAAAGAGAGGATGATGTGAACTAATTAAAGTTTGTTTGAAATCCTTTTTGTTATCTTTATTCGGAATCATCGTTTTCCACCCTAGAATTCATAGTTTATGGCCCGTTATTATTGATTTGCTACTACTAAAAACAATTCTTTCGTAATCAATATTCCAACATAAATGTTGTTTCCTTTCATGTAAGATACCAAGTTGTATGTTGGGCCTTAGGATCAATCGAGATCTTGCTTTCTCGGCATTGTCCTATATGGTACACCTACAATGGTCGCTTGAAGCTTCTAGAACATTGCTTTTACATTTCCGATAATATACAAACGAGGTTTATTTGGATTGTATCACGACTTGTATGAATCTTTCAACACTTACCCCAGAAGTTATGACCTTCTCCACGCTGATTATCTTTTCTCAATCTTAAAGACGAGGTATACACATCTATTATGCGTTTTATTTTCATTTCCACATAGAACAAAGTCGTTTCGATCTGATCCGTGATCTCATTCGATGCTTTTCACCTTTTCTTTTCGCATCACATGTGCACTTTGATACCAGTTATTGTTGAAGTCGATAGGATCCTTAGGCCACATGGAATGTTGATCGTGAGAGACAATGTTGAAACGATAAATGAACTCGAAAGGATGGTGAAAACCATGAAATGGGAAGTAAGAGTGATGTATTCGATAGGCAATGAGACAGTGTCGTCTGTTCAGAAGTCATTTTGGCGTCCCAAAGTGGTCGAGACAATAACATCAACGATCGCTTAGCCATTATTAGTCCCCGGCAACGGCGCCAAAAACTTGATGTGTGGAAACACGAGTTAAATATTTTCCTAGACCACTTCACCGCAAGTATATGGATCGTGTAGTACCAGGGTCGATCTCTAGGGACTAAAACAGTCAAAAACTAAGAATAAAACTAAACTAAGACGAATGAAGATAGATGAAGGTGTGATCCTAAATATCTAACAACTAACCTAAATGGTGACAACAATACTAGGTTGGGGTAAACTCGAATATGATGAACACTACGGATGTCGGGATACCGGGAATCGTGTGGATGAAACAACTAAAGATCATAAACCTATCGACTTATCTTGACAATGAGAAATTTATGCCCTAAGGTGAGGAGTGATTCTTAAGATCATAAACCTACCTTCCAACAGTGATTAACCCGTACCATGGCAGCTTTACGAACGCAATCATAATCCCTAAGTCGACTAATCGACCGGTCAGATTCTCATTAGCCGAACTTAACCTAAAACTTAACAGGTACGGATTCATCCTTTAACCTTCCAGCAAAGTCTAAAATCCTATGTTACTGAGCGGACAACACTCGTGTAAGAGTAATAATGTCAAGTGTAGAACCGATAATCAAGATAAAATCAATAAATCTAAGCATTAACGCAAATCATTGTTCATCCGTTACAATCCGATATCCCTACCCGTAGTTGGGACTCTACTCACTCATGGAGAATACAGAAAACGAAGATAACATAATCCTAAACATGATAGACTCTAGGAAATTCGATGCCTCGACCTTCCTTATCGTGTCACCGATGTGAGGACTGATGCTTCTCTTCTTCTCCAACGTCTCCCGAGCCTTTCCAGATGTTTTCCAAGCCTTCCTTGCCCTGTACGTAGCCTCCTTGCTCTAGATCCTTTCTGTTCTATAAATTAGGTCGTTTGAATGCAAGATCTAGGTTGTTGCGAAATACGCGGCCCGTTCGGGCACCACTTTTACCCGGTCGTGTTCTTCTTCATGCCCGATCGGGCTTCAGCACCCGATCGTGTGGTTGAGCGGCCCGAGTCGTGCAAACTCTCGGGGAACTTTAGAATGAATAAACGCCCAAGCGAGTATCCTTATAGCGCCCGATCGGGTAAGACTACCCGATCTCGTTGCCTTCGTGCCCGAGTCGTGCAAGGTGTGCAAATAAACCCCCGTAGGTTTTACCCGAGCGGGTGGACTATGGTGCCCGACCGGGCACCCTTGAAGTCTTGAATTTTCTCTTTTCCGCTCGTTGCTCGGGTGTTCCTTTGGGTCCTAAGGCTTGAATGGATTTATCTTCAAAGTACGTTGTTTTGCTCAGGAATCCGTCTTTTTAAGCTCATTTAGGCCTTGTCGCCTAAAAACCTGCAAACCAACAAAACGGACGTATATAACTTATAATCGTATCGGATATGTAAATCTATCTATTAAATAAATGCGAAAATGACACTAAAACCTAGCCTAAAATTGATACACTTTCAGTGTTATCATCTATGCAGATATAAGAAAAGTATGTTATGAGTATATGACCAGGTCTAAGTTGGGAGATATTCAGTTTCAGTTATAACGTCCTATGATACAAAGCTAATCTAAACTTACATACTCCTCTATGTTAAATTCTTTTACATAAGAGTATACCTCAAAGAATGGGTAATCAAAGAGTTTGTTATATGAACAAAATGATATCTACACAACGTCCTAAAGGCTGTTGGATTTTTAAATAAAAAAATATAAAAAAGGGGAAAAAGAAAAAAAATATATGTTGCTGAAGCTTGTCTCAAGTGAAAAACAACCATAAGTGTACTTAAATAATCAGTCTTGTGCTTTATTTGACTAATTCTTAATGGTCAGATTTGCTTTGCATTTTTATCATGTTTAACATCTCATTTTTCACAATGATTCAACAAGCAAGTTTAATACTCGAGTGGTTCTCATTAAAACATGGCGGTTTTTTGAAAACTGTTTTTTGTGATTTGGCATTTTGATGGCTGATGTGACTGGTGTAATTATTTCCATTATATTTTTAAATCTTTCTTTTTCGTCTACCCGCAACTATACTTAACCTTCTTTAAACCTTAATCTTCACTTGCATTTTGAAATTTCGAAACCCTAACATTTACTTGAGAGAGAAAGGAAAGCGATTTTTTGTTTGCAGTCATCTTCACAAACAACATAGACAACAATGGAAACCACAAGCAGTCGATGCTATTCTACTGCTTGATAACAAACATGTCTGCAAGAGACACCTGGTGTTCACAGTAAATCCACCAAGAGTTAATGGAAAAAAGTACAAAATCCTGGCTACGAAACATTTTGCTCCCAACAAAAGAGATAATCAATGCAACATCCATGGTGCACATCCACACCATTACTGAACGTCGTCAAGGTTCTTCTTCAACCTCGACACCATAGAGAGATGTTCCACCCACAGTGCCGACACCACAGAGCGATGTTCCAACCATGATGCCTACCACTGAGAAATCTGGCCCACATTCTTCACGGAGAGGTACACCTTTATCCTCGTCAAAATCATTTTCTCACAAGTTATATAAAGAGTCTTATGTCAATCGGTTGAAGATTCTCAAGGAAAGAGAGATTTTCTCAGAACGTGGTCTCAGTATTAATCAGTTCAGACATCTTGATATCTGGAAGTTATTAGTTAATAGGAAACTTACACACACAGTTACAACTGTTGTACCCGTGTGTAAAGAATTGGTGTACGAGTTCTACGCCAATCTGATTCCAAAAATTGAAGATTCTTGCTCTATGTTGTTTGGAACATGTGTTCGGGGTAAGGTTATTAACGTGTGGAAACACGAGTTATAATTAACCTAGCCCACTTCACCGCAAGTATACGGATCTTGTAGTACCAGGGTCGATCTCAGGGACTAAAACAGCTAAACTAAGAACGAGACTAAACTAAGACGAGAGATGATAAGATGGGATATGGTCCTAATTTTCCTAAAACTATCCTAATGGTGACAACGAAACTAGGGTAAGGATAAAACTAGATATGATGAATACTACGGGTGTACGGGATACCGGGAATTGCATAGATGAACGACTAAGGATCATAGATCTATAACCTACTCTTAACTACGGGAAATTCATGCTCTACGGTGAGGAGTGATTCTTCCAAACCTAAACCTCCTAACCACGGATACATGCAACCCTACCTTCCAGCAGCGATTAACATATACCATGGCAGCATTATCGATCGCAATCACTATCCCTAAGATGACTAAACGACCGGTCAGATTCTCATTAGCCAAAGCTTAATCTACTACTTAGCGGACCAGATTCGTTCCTTAACCTTCCAGCAAGGTTCGAGATCCTATGATGTTGAGCGGTCAGCACTAACGTATGATTGATATTACTAAGCGTAGAACCGTAAATCAAGAGTAAATAAATAAAACTAAGAATTAAGGTGAATCATCGTTCATACATACAATTCCGATATCCCTACCCGCAGTAGGGACTCTACTCACTCATGGAAGAAACGAAAACAGAAGATAACACAATTCTATACATGATAAACCCTAAGGAATTCGATGCCTCGACCTTCCCTATTGTGTTACCGGTGTACGGATCGGTGCTTCTCTTCTTCTCCGATGCTTCCTGAGCCTTCCCAGATGTTTTTCCAGACTTTTCTTGCCCTGTTCGTCGCCCCCTCTCCGATGCTTCCCGAGCCTTCCCAGATGTTTTTCCAGTCCTTTCTTGCCCTGTTCGTCGCCCCCTCTGCCCTAGATCCATTCAGTTCTTTTTTATTCGGTCGTTTAAAACTTAGATCTAGGTTGTTGCGAAGTTCGCGGCCCGCTCGGGCACATGTGTTACCCGGTCGGGTACAGGCAGCCCGATCGCGTTGATTCGTGGACCCGATCGGGTGAATGTCACCCGATCGCGTGACTAAGCGGACCCGAGTCGCGTAAACTTACGGGGCTGATAGAGGGATAGTTGCCCGAGCGGGTACTCAGATTTCGCCCGATCGGGTGGTGATCACCCGATCCTCTTTGCTCATGTGCCCGGGTCGTGTCAAATGCGTGGATAAACCCCGTAGGTTCTACCCGAGCGGGTGAAGGAATAGTGCCCGACCGGGCACCCTTGTGTCCTTGATACTTCTCTTTTCCGCTCGTTGCTCGGGTGTTCCTTTGGGTTCTGGAGCTCTGAGTAGATGTGTCCTCAAATCATGTGGTTTTTGCAAGGAATTCTTCATATTGAGCTCATTTAGGCCTTGTCACCTAAAAACCTGAAAACCAAGAAAACGGGGATGTAAAACTCGAAACCGTATCAGATAAGTATGACTCGATGTAAGATGCATGCGAAAATGGTGTAAAAACCTATCCTAATATTGATACACT
>CM071869.1:8299840-8313420 GCA_036759665.1 Gynandropsis gynandra
GGTGTTCAGATTTCGCCCGATCGGGTGGTGATCACCCGATCCTCTTTGCTCATGTGCCCGGGTCGTGTCAAATGCATGGATAAACCCCGTAGGTTCTACCCGAGCGGGTGAAGGAATAGTGCCCGATCGGGCACCCTTGTATCCTTGAAATCTCTCTTTTCCGCTCGTTGCTCGGGCGTTCCTTTGGGTTCTGGAGCTCTGAGTAGATATGTCTTCCAATCTTCTGGTTTTTGCAGGGAATCCTTCATATTGAGCTCATTTAGGCCTTGTCGCCTAAAAACCTGAAAACCGAGAAAACGGGGATGTAAAACTCGAAATCGTATCGGAATAGTAAGACTCGATGTAAGAAATATGCGAAAATAGTGTAAAAACCTATCCTAATATTGATACACTTTCAGTGTTATCAGTTATTAAATTTGATGCTGAAGTCATTAACGAATTTTTTGGAACGCCACATGTGGAGATAATTCGGAAAAAGGAGCTCTAGATAGATCTTGATATGGATATAGTCACCAAGGAGCTTATTGATGGTGATCTGATTAAATGTCCTGAACAGATTCCCAATTCTAAAAACTCAAGCTATCTAGAATGAGTTTATGAAAAGTGTTATGCAATTTATGATTGGGTTCCCAACAAGAAAACAGATGGGATTCGGCAAGATACAACAATTTTTCTCTATTTCTTGAAGAATGATATCCAAAGAAACTTCGGAAAAGTATTTCTAGACTCCATTGTGGGTCTTGGTTTATCGAATTCCACAAATTTTATTCTACCTTTTCCGTGCTTGATTTAGAACATTCTGAGTCAATAGGTTCCGGATATCATTGGTTCCGAGGAAATTCGAGAAAATATTCTTCCTTGGATCATATTAGAGAAGCGGTATATGGCTAAAATACTGTCTTCAGATGCCGATGCTACTCCTGGTGGTAATGTCCTTCAAGAATTTCTCAAGTTGAAACAGACAATTGCCTCACTGCAGTCCACCTTAGAGGCTGCTCAGAAGTCGGTGACTGAGCTTCTGAAGTGTTTTCAGAGTAAACGTGTAGTTTTTGTTTCTGGCATGTTCAGATATCTTTCTGTGTTTAATGTTCTTTTAATTGAATTTCTTATCACAAAAACATGGGGAGAAGTACAGGACGAGAAGGACCGAGTGGGTGACTGGGTAACTGGGCTTCTGAAGTGTTTCAGAGTAAACGAGTGTAGTTTTGGTTTCTGGCATGTTCAATATTGTTTCTGTGTTTAATGTTCTTTTAATTGAATTTCTTATCACAAAAACATGGGGAGAAGTACAGGACGAGGAGGACCGAGTGGAACAGACAACATACAAGGCAAAAGGAAAAAGACCAAGGAACTGATGTGTTCCTGAGTAGTCACAGTTTTTTAAGTGCACTTATGGACAAAATCTATTTTAAGTGTATTTAATCATATCTATGGTTGAACTTATTTGTGCTGCTTGATACTGTGCTATGATTATTGTGTGGTATTGATATGCTTGAATTTTTTATTGCATTGTGATTGAATTCTGTATTACATGTGTTTATGTGATAAGAATTCAAAGGGGGAGATTGTAAATGCAATAAAAATAGTGTTGTAGGATATATTTGTAAATTTAGATCGTTGAGACTTGCAAGGAGCAGAAGTTTAAATGAGGAGAAATTAAATGAGTCAATGAGAAGTTTGAGAAGAAGAAGATGGAGTCAAAAGTGGATCTGGTGAAGTCAAGGTTAAGGGGAATCAGCAAGGAGGCGCGACTGGAAAACTGGGAACGTTAGCTGTGCACGGGCGAAGGCAGATAAGTTAACTTGACGAGAAGAAAAAGATTAACTCATCTGGGCATATATCGAAGGAGTGCTTAAAAACAGAGAGAAGGAGTTCTTAGGTTTTTAAGTGTATTTAGAGCGATATTGTATTAAAGTGAGTGAAACAGTTGAGAGTTTATTTACGTCTAACTCAGGGAGAGTTATCCGCGGAGATCTTTGGTACATTGTAAAAGGGAACAAGCGTACTTAAAGATTGACTAGTAAATAAAACGAGTATTGTTTTATATATTTTGATCTCTTTTAATTAACAATCTACCAAGTTGTCTGTCTACAAGTTTTTCAATTGATATAAGAGGTCGCTTGCCTTCTTCATTCTCCATCCAAATATATTTTTCTCTCGTCTTGTGAGCATGGCGTCAAAGAAGTAATGATCGATAAAATTCAAAAGGATTTTATCAATATACATACTAAAATGAGCTCAAAATTGGCGGAACTAGATCGCCATGGAGTGCAACTCGGTCTCATGGATTTGAACATGGCTCATGTAGAATGTCTTCTTTCGGAGCTATGTTAGCAAAATCTTACAAGAATGTTGGTGTGAAGGCAAAGATGGACCAACATGCGTTGATCGGTCACCCTTCTGGGTTTTTTGTTAGTGAATCATCTCAGTGTAAGGAGAATTGATTCAGAAACCCATTGTTTCCAGACGTGGGTACAGACGAACAGGGAGACACGTTTTCGGAGATATTGCGACTCATGTGAAGAAAATCAAGATGCCCATATTTTGAAGGTATCAACGCGTCACGTTGGGGGATTAAAGCCAAACAGTTCTTTGACGTCAGTGTTTGTTCTGATGGTATAAATCTCTGGCTGGGATAGACGATCGTTGATGATAAGGCTTGAAATCGTTATAATTGTAATGTTCTCGGAAACCATTTGTGTCGTTGGTTGAATTTTGTGCTAAATAGTTGGAGCCTCTTTTATCACTAGTAGAAATTTAAAATTTCCGAATGAGTTGGCGTTGATTCATAGACATGTCTAGGATGTTGTCATGAATCCGTTTGTAAGTTTATAAACGTATAATCATTTTGCATACAGTCAATAATTATGAAAAATTTATTAACAAAATCTTCATCTGTCTGTACTTTCCCGATGAGCAATTCATTAGTCTTTTATTTTCTGCTAAGAAATTTCGTTGTTCGTAAGTTATGTAGAAAAGAACTGATTTGGAAACTCAAGCTATCTAGAATGAGTTTATGAAAAGTGTTATGCAATTTATGAAGTTGGCAATTAATCGAAAAGTTTACAAAAAAAAACTCTTAAATTGGAATGTATGTTGGAAAATACAAGATCTACTCTATGGTGGTTCTAGATTGGATCTTCTGTAACCATCTTTGAAAATATGTAATAATCTTTTTTAGAGTTGCATGGATTCTATATCTCAACTAGTGAGATCTCTAGGTTAATTACCCTATCAGAAGATTGATGTCTCTCAAGATCATTTCATTATTTTCTAGAAGAAAACACCTAATACAAATAACTTTCGATTTTGAGGAAAAAAATCCCTATAAGAGTTTCTGGTATATTTTTCAACGGCTTTTGGATCCCTCGTTCAAGGGAAGATCTTGGAGATGCACTATATGCCTTTCAAGGTGTTTACAGATATCAATAAGCATAGAGGAAACTGAGTGGACTTTGAGAGTGATGTAAGACCGCGAGAGTCGAATTTGGGGTCGTGGTGCTCGTTTCATGATGAAATCCCGGTGAGACACATGAGAAAATGGGAGGTGAGTGTGTCATGTGAGGTATACTATGTTTGAGACGATAATACTTTACCAATAGCAGCCCGTCATAAGATTCAGTAGGATATGGCGAGTAAAGAGCTAGGAGGCTGAGGTCATTTAGAATTTGCGACTAGTACGACGACCATGGTCAAGTGGAACTTTGTGAGTGGTGATCATGACGTGTACTAGTTACTGCTATTGGTATGTCTGAGGGCATGTTTATTGTTGGATTGTCATACATTATATTTATGTATTTTATATGTATATGGTGAGTGAATGTTTGGATGTACGGAGATCGTATAATTAATTGTACTCACTTTGTTTGTGGACTTTCGTAGATATGAGAATCGAGGACATGGATGATAGCTAGGAAGTGGGTTTCGCAGGTCAGGACAGATGCATCTCAAGGAATATTTAGTTATTCATTTTAGAGTTATATTTATATTTTACTGAATCTCCAGACATTATTATTGAATTTGGAGGATTTATTTATCAGTAGATATATTACTATGGAAGGGTGATAGTGGACATTCCATTCTCGAGGGAGGATTTCAAGCTGGGATGTTATAAAGTGGTATCAAAGCCATAGTTTCAAATTTTTTAAGGGATTTTAAAAAATGGTTTTCGAAAAGTTGTCTAGACTTAGCACAAAAGATGCCAAGGGTTGAACTGAAATTTTGGTGTGTAAAGGGGTGGCCTATTCAGTAGATTTCAACACCGTCAAATAAAAGAAGGTCACATCTAGCAGAGAGATGGTAGTATGAATTGAGCATAGCCTAATAATTTCACCATAGAAAAAGACTCGTAGTTATTTTTGAGAGACTAATGACGTAATTTGAAATGCATGTTCCAGATGTGCAATATTAATCATGGATGAAGGAGAAGGTTGTGTTGGTTGTCAAGCGGTGTTATCGACAATATTGGTATGCAAAGAGAATTCGAAAGAGCACTCCGAAGAAGACCAAGAGAAGGACTTCAAAGGAGATCTAGAGGACCCAAAAGAGGATCCAGAAGAGGATACAAAAGAAGATTCAAAGGAGTATCCAAAAGAAGATTCCAAAGAGGACCCTGAAGAGTAGGCGAACATAAGTTCCACTGTACAACATTAGAGTTGGCCTATTATAGCAATAATTGTTCAAATAGTAACAGAAGGAAGGGGTAGTGAGTGATGGTTTTGACCAGCTCAGGCACGAGCAGCATGACCAGAGGACAATATCACTAGGGTTCGGTAAGAAAGTTCAAGAGATAAAGAGAACGTAGTGAAGAATCAAGACCCCAGAAACAAAGAGAACGAGATACGAACTAAATAGAACACCGACCCAAACGAAGAAAGAAGATCCATCAACAATACAAGCTCTAGTCAATTGGAGGCCCAGCCAAATCAAAATGAAGACACAGGTCCAAGAGCCAAGATTCAGTCCCAGAAGCAGATTCCGCAAGCCCATGAGCCCAAGATCTCTAAGGATACAAGAACGTGCATTTTGATAAAAAGCAACGACTAAAATATTGTATGAGATCAACATAAGTTGCAGAACATTAGCCAAACAATATTGTAACACACCAAAGATAGTAAGTCGTGAAAATGACTAAATTTTGAGGATATATGTATGAGAAAGAGTAGAATAGTGTGTCTCTTGCAACACTCTCAAGAACCCTAATTTCCTGTTTTATTTCCATCCAAAACCCAAAGTCTCAAAACACATAAACACTACTAAAATTCTATCTACACGACAACAAGTTCTATTTTCATGTTTGCACAAGATTAAGGAACAAAAATAGATCAAAGTTATGGAAACATCAAATTAGTCCAGAACGTTTACAAGAGATAACAATTGGTATCAGAGCTTTATGGTTTAGGGACCATAGAGCAGAAACACAAGAGCACTAAGCACAAATCTGAGAAGTAGCAGGAGACACCAATCAACAAGCACAAGGAGAGGGATAAACTTCAAACCAAGAAAAGTTGAGCTAGACCTTAAAACTTGACCTAAAATTATAGGAAAGTTTTAAGCAGTTCAAGATGCATAATCTTGCTCCACCTGTACAAGTTTTTTTTTGGTAAAAACTACATTTTGCGGGTAATAAAAGTGAAAACCATTTTAGGTCTAGGGAGTGGTGGAAGGTTGTTACAGAAGGGTTACCCGAAAATAAGTCATTGCTGAAGATGTGACTACAAAGGAGGAACAACAGAAAATGTTGCTAGCTTGGGAGGAAATGGAAGCCAAGGATCACATAGCTTTACCACTACTATACAATGATGTAAGAAAATAGATATTTGTTGCATACCTATCCATATGTGAGAGTGCTAAGGCAGCTTGGGACTTGTTGAAAGAGAGGTATCACGGAGATCCAAAGACGACAATGATTAAGTTGCAGAGACTTAGGGTTACCTACTACACTCTAAAACATCCAGAAAAGGAAAGTATTAAAGAGTTTGCTAACAAGATTTTAGAGTTGGAAAATGAGATTAATGTTTATGGGGGTGAGGTGAAAGAAGATGCTATCGTTTCCAAGATCCTATGTTTTCTACAAGAAAGATTTGATCCATATGTAGGGGTCATTGAATAGACAAAGGGTTTAAAAACTATAACAGTAGGGGAGTTGGTTATTTCCTTACAATCCCAAGAGTCAAGACAAGATGACAAACATGGTGGTGGAACAGAGGGAGCTTTCCAGGCTAAATATAAAAGCTAAAATTTTGGACAAAAGCAAGACAACCACAAGAAACCCTTTATGAAGACAGACTCTAAAACTAAGGGAAAAAATTGGTGTTCCATCTGCAAGAAAGACAACCATTTTGAGACTCAGTGCTATTTCAAAAATAAGCAGGGCAAGGGAGAAGGCTCGAGACAGTCGAAAGGGAAAAAGGAGTGCTATACATGTGGAATGATAGGGCACTTCTCAAGGGATTGCAGATTTAAAAGTCATACATCTGATCAAGCATAGATGATTAGAGAAGAAGAAGAAGAGGACAATAGCTTGTTTACTGCTGCCCACATAACACAACAAGTGTCTGGAAGTTAAGTGTGGTTGGTTGACAGTGGTGCAACCAACCACATGACACATGAAGAAGGGAATTCGACAACCATTGATAGGGTCTTTTGAGTCCCTATTAAGGTGGAAATGGGGTAATTTTGATGACAAATGGAAGGGAAACACTGAAGTCACAACCAAGAAGAGAATGAAAATTATAAAGGATGTATATCTGGTTCCAGGTTTAAACAAAAACCAATAGAGTATTCCTCAAATGGTGAGGAATGGATATGAGGTTATGTTTACAGAACAACTGTGTGTGATCAAGGATAGGAGAGGTTCTAAGGTTGCTGAGGTTTAGATAGTAAACAAGACATATCCATTTAAGTGGGGAAACATAACAAAACAAGACAAAAATTTATTTGGTTTGTGGCACAAAAGGCTTGGCCATTCTGGAATCCACAACCTGCAATAATTTATAAGCAAAAATTTAGTGAGAGGTCTGCCTAAGTTTGAAGTGAAAAGGGACGAGTGTGAATCATGTGTGAAGGGGAAACACCACATTGAGAGTTTCCTAAGCATGTTGACACTAAGGCTAATGGATTTTAGAGCTGCTTCATACTGATCTATGTGGACCTATGCAAACAAAATCTCTAGATGGCAGTATTTATCTACTTATATTTACAGATGACTACTCACACATGTTGTGGGTTCATTTCCTAAGATTGAAGTCTGACACTCTAGGAATATTCGGAAAATTCTTAAGTTTAGTTGGGACACAAACTGGCAGCAAGATGAAAAGGTTAAGATCAGACAGAGGGGTTGAATTTAACTCACAATGATTCACAAACCTGCTAGAGGAGAAAGGTAACCAGAGAAATCTCATCGTGGCTTTCTCACCACAACAAAATGGCAAAGGTGAAAGAAAAAATAGGAGCCTGATAGACATGGCTAGAAGCATGCTGAAAGATAAACAATTACCAAATAAATTTTGGGATGACGCAGTGTTTACTACTGCTTACCTTCAGAACAAGATGCCTGCTAAGGCATCGAAGGACATAATACCTGTTGAAATGTGGAGTGGTCATAAGCTATCAGTGTCACATTTGAATGTATTTGGATGCATCTGCCATGTGCTAATACCTGCACAAAAGAGAAAGAAATTAGATGACAGATCATAGAAAGGCATATTCATAGCATACATGAGCCTGAGTAAAGGATATAGATTGTTTAAAATTGACCGCCAGATAATTGAAGTTATTAGGGATATGATATTCGAAGAAGAGAAGAGTTGGGACTGAAATTCCCAAACTGAATCACCATATCATATTGGAGTTGCAGACCCAATCTCTTCAAGCAGCTACATTCCTAGACCTATAACAACTTCTATCTAGACTCAAGGAACTGCAGAATCACATGCTAATCCAAGACTCACAATAGGGAGAGAGACCTCACCTCAATTAAAACAGACTATGTGACTCATAGTTGAGATCCTCAGGGACAAGAGGAAGAAGTGATAGTAGCTCATCAAGATCTATACACAGAATGAGAAGAGGGACTGATCTGTATAGAATTGATGAAGAACCAGATTTAGAAGAAACTGAGCAAAGTCGAGAAACCTGTTACTTAACTTTTGAGGATCCTTCAAGCTTTGAGATGGCAGTGAGAATCCATAGCTGGAGGGAATCCATAACTTGGAGTCTTGTTGACAGATCTAAAAAAACAACAGATTATAGGTGTTAAATGGCTTTATAAAGTTAAAAAAAATGAGGAATGAAAGTTATTGAAGTTGAAGGCCAGACTTGTGGCTAGAGGATTTATCCAAACATATGGCTTGAATTATGGTGAGACCTTTACACCAGTATCTAGGCATGACACAATAAGGACTTTGATATTAGTGGTAGCACACATGAATTGGAACTTGCACCAAATGGATGTCAAGTTAGCATTTTTAAATGGTGAACTGACTGAAAATGTGTATGTGGAGCAGACTAGAGGGTATGAGGCGGAAGAAGAAGAAAAGGTTTTCAAGCTGAAGAAAGCTTTGTATGACCTAAAGAATGCCCCTAGAGCTTGGTGCACCAAAATAGACTAATGTTTTTATTGCTGAAGGGTGAAAGAGAAGAAGCTGTGATGCTGCTATGTATGTCAAGCTACAAGAAGGCTCCGTGTTGATAGTGTGTTTCTGTGTGGATGACATTATAATCACATGAAGTAATGCAAGAATGTTGGATCAGATTAAGATGAAGCTATGTGAGACATATGAGATGAATAATTTGGGAAGACTAAGTTTTTTCCTAGCTTTTGAGTTGACCCACCTAGAGGAAGGAATATTTATGAGCCAATGCAAGTATGCAATGCATATCCTAAGAAAATATGGGATGCAACATTCGAAAGGAGTAAGTACACCACTCACTTAGCATGAAACGAACATTTAAGAAAGGAATGACATAGAGGATAAGACAACTTACCGAAGTATGGTTAGAGGGTTGCTCTACTTTGCTACCACCAGGCCAGACATCTCCATTGTCGTGTCATACCTGTTCAGGTTTAACTCAAAACCAACAGAAAGAAGTGTACAAGAGATCTAAGGATTTCTGAGATACATAAACACAACAAAGGAGTATGGATTGATGTTCAAGTGGATAGGCGAAGCTGAATGGGTTGGATCCTTAGACTCAGACCTAGTTGATTGTTCTACGAACTCAAGACGCACATCAGGTTTCTGTTTCATACTAGGCAGTGCTATATTCTCATGGGAGACATAGAAACAAGTCCCCATAGCACAATAAATTCCCGACGTCGACTACACAACATTATGTGGTGCAACTAGTCATTCAATGTGGTTGAAGAGGCTATTCAGAGAGTTAGGATATAGGGAGGAGTACCTATCTACTGTGATAAAATGCTAAAAACTTAAAGAAAATGAAAGTAGCTAGAAAGGAACATTTGAAAGAGCATTGCAGAGGATAGAATGAATATTTCAGATTGTATTTCTGCATAAAAACTTCCGAGTACATGTTCTTGGTTCTTATACAATTTTGTAAGTAAATGACAAAATAATCCAACGGCTACTTTCCCTAAATTATTCCCTGACAATGACGTTAGAATATTCTCTGACATTTTGTCAGTATGTCAGATAACCGTCTGGCATTTTGCGTGTGAGTTTGTGCAGGTTCTGTTGCAGGTGTTTAATGTAGGCGACCCGGCGTCCTTGCGTTCCACGACTCGCAGCTGTGGCGTCCCGGGACTTTGGTGTTGAGGTGACCCGAGACAAAGTGCCCCGGCGTCCCGAGACCTTAATGACTCGAGACCGCAGTGCTGAGACGTCTGCGTTGCTTGTGAGCACGACTCGGGACAAGGAGCATCGGCGTCTCGAGATCGCAATGTTTCAAGGTTGTAGTGGCGAGACGTCTCGAGTCGCGTTGTCTGTGGTGACGACTCGAGACGAGCTGTGTTGGCGTCCCGGGTTTTCAGTGACCAGAAGACATGATGTTGCGACAACTCGAGTCGCGCTGCTTGTTGTGGCGACTCGAGTCGCGTTCTCTTCGTGTCTCGAGAATGCGACGTCTCGGGTCGCAATGTTCTGACGTCTTGAGAGTGCCGGGACGCGATGTCATGGGTTTGTGGCGTCTCGGGTCGCAGTGTCCAGGCGTCTTGGTTTTGCACCGCGTCTCCATTCTGCGACCGCGACTTGTTGTCATAGGAGGGCCGCGTCCTGGTGAATTGTGATGACTTGTGATCATGCTCTTGGTGTGTCATGCTTACATCCCCCCTCAAACTTGTGCTGGGAGGATCGCCAAGGCCAAGTTTGTTCCATAGATCTAGAAAGTGTGGACGTGGCAATGTCTTAGTGAAGATGTCAGCGACCTGAAAGGAGGATGGAATATGTTTAGTCACAATGGAGCCTAAGGCGACTTTTTCCCGAATAAAATGGTAATCTAGCTCTATATGTTTAGAGCGTTTGTGAAAGCCTGGATTGGTGGATAAATAGACGGCCGACAAGTTGTCACAATGAAGAACTGTTGGATTGGGTTGAGAGATGCCAAGGTCGCGGAGGAGAAATGAGAGCCACGTAAATTCAGCAGCTAGGGAGGCCATAGCCCGGTATTCAGCTTCTGTTGAGGAACGTGAGGCCGTAGGCTGTCTTTTGGCTGACCAGGACACAAGGTTGCTGCCCAAGAAGACACAAAAACCAGAGGTGGACCGTCGAGTTTCTTGACAACCTGCCCAATCACTATCACTAAAAGCATGCATAGTTAGAGTGCTTTTTGAATGAATGTACAGACCTTGTTGTAAACTGCCTTTCAAATATCGTAATAAATGTTTGAGTAACTTGAAATCTCCAATAGACGGGTTATGCATTTTTTGACAGAGATGATTAACTGAAAAGGAGATGTCTGGCCTAGTCAAAGTGAGATATTGGAGAGCACCAAGGATACTATGGAAAAATGTGGGATCATGGTACGCAGAATGATCAGACTCAGATAGAGTCTGTTTCAAGGGCATAGGGGTGGGAAGAGGCTTACATAAAAGCATATCTGTTTTGTTTAAAATGTCTAAATCATATTGACTTTGGTGCAGAAACAGACCATTCTTATGATTGATAATCTGAATTCCTAGAAAATAATGTAAAGATCCAAGGTCTTTCATGTGAAATTTAGTATGGAGTTGACCAATAAGAGTTGATATCAGAGATGTAGAGTTCCCTGTAATGAGCATGTCATCAACATAAAGAAGGAGGATGAGAGTGATATTGTGATGACTGTAAATGAAGAGTGAGGGGTCGGCAGAGCTACATATGAATCCAAATTCAATGAGATATGAACTAAATTTGTTGAACCAAGCTCTAGGAGCTTGTTTTAGGCCATAAAGGGCCTTTCTTAATTTGCAGACATAGTTTGGGAAGGTTTTGTTCACAAAACCAGGCGGTTGTGTCATATAGACAGACTCTTTAAGGTCACCATGAAGGAAAGCATTGCTTACGTCTAGTTGTTGTATGGGCCAGTTCTGAGTGGTGGCAAGACTAAGAACTACTCTTATGGTGGAAGTTTTTACTACAGGACTATATGTATCTAAAAAATCTATGCCTTCTTCTTGGTGATAGCCTTTGGCTACCAACCTAGATTTAAGTCTGTCTAAGCTGCCATTTGGCTTGAGTTTTGGTTTAAAGACCCATTTACAGCCCAGGACATTCATACTAGAATGTGGAGGTACCAACTCCAATGTGTTATTTCTTTCTAAAGCAGATATTTCAGCTTTCATTGAGGCTGCCCATTCTGGGTGGTTTAAAGCTTGTGATATATTTTTAGGTGTGAAAGGTATTTCTGTTGTTGCATGTAAAGCATATTTAGGATTGGGTTTTGTGATGCCTAACTTAGCTCTAGTGACCATAGGATGTGTGCTTGAAGTAGTTGTCATAGGATGAAAATTTGAAGGCTGGTTTATTGGAGACTGACTCAGACTTTGTGACATAGGTGAAGTTGGACTAGACTGAGAATAAATGCTAGTTACACAGGATCTGTCTAGGGTCTGAGGTTGAGTATTTGTGACTTGTTCAACAATAGGTAGGGGCATTTGATAAGATGAATTTATAGAAGAGGAGGGTTGTGTACTTACCTGAGGTCCGGATTGCTGCCAGGCTTGCAAGAGAGGAGTACTGTACCTGGTGGAAAAAGAGGAATATACAGAAGAGAAAGGAAATACCTCCTCATTAAAGATTACATGTCTAGCTATATATACACGTCCATTTGGTGGATACAGACATCTGTACCCTTTGTATTTGTCACTGTAACCTATAAAAACACAGTGAAGTGAGCGGGGTTCTAGTTTGTGTTTTGAATAGGGTCTGAGATAAGGATAGCAGGAGCTACCAAATACTCTTAATAACGTGTAATCTGGTTCTCTACCATACAACATGTGAAAGGGACTTTTATCAGAAAGAACTTTAGATGGCAAGAGGTTAATAAGGAAGTTTGAAGTAAAGAATGATTCTAACCAGTAAACTAGAGGTACCTGTGCTTGGAACAACATGGACAGACCAAGATCCACCAGATGACGGTGTTTCCTTTCTGAGAGTCCATTTTGAGCAGGGGTGTAGGGGCATGACATGCGTAATTTGATACCACAGTTTGTTAAATGAGTGGTAAAAGCATTACTATTAAACTCACCTCCTCAACCTGTGCTTGAAAACTGACAAAAACAGGGAAAAATTCTGAGCGGGCATGACTTGAGGTGGATAAATAGACGGCCGACAAGTTGTCACAATGAAGAACTGTTGGATTGGGTTGAGAGATGCCAAGGTCGCGGAGGAGAAATGAGAGCCACGTAAGTTCAGCAGCTAGGGAGGCCATAGCCCGGTATTCAGCTTCTGTTGAGGAACGTGAGACCGTAGGCTGTCTTTTGGCTAACCAGGACACAAGGTTGCTGCCCAAGAAGACACAAAAACCAGAGGTGGACCGTCGAGTTTCTTGACAACCTGCCCAACTTAGCTCTAGTGACCATAGGATGTGTGCTTTGGTTTTAAGAGGATAGAACCAGCAATAACGTGTAAACCCATCAATGAAAATAACATAATATTTAAATCCTTGAACAGATGAAATAGGGGAAGGACCCCAAAGGTCACAGTGCACAAGCTCTAATGGTTCAGATGCCATAGATGTTGATTTGTTAAAAGGAAGTCTAATACTTTTAGAAATATGACCGGAATCACAGAAAGGAAAAGAAGTGTTTTGAGTTTTTATCATGCCATGATAACACGCAATCCGTTATAGTTTTTATATCATTCTTAGGTCTAGTTTAGAGTAGATTATTCATATTTCATTCATTTATTGAGTATATTCGGAGACTTTATCCACATTTCGTGTTTTGCGTAGGAAACGAAGACACGAGAAGAAACACGAGTGCTTTTGGCAATCTAACCCCGGAAACGTAGGTTCAACTTGTGCGAGGCGACGGATGGAAGTGAGCACTCAAACACCGAGCGAAAGGAGCGGAAACAACACCTCAAGTCATGCCCGCTCGGGTGGATTGGGAGTGCCCGGTCGGGTTGATTGCTACCAAA
>CM071869.1:8325473-8369165 GCA_036759665.1 Gynandropsis gynandra
GATACGTCTCGAGTCGCGTTGTTTGTGGTGACGACTCGAGACGAGCTGTGTTGGCGTCCCGGGTTTTCAGTGACCCGAAGACATGATGTTGCGACGACTCGAGTCGCGCTGCTTGTTGTGGCGACTCGAGTCGCGTTCTCTTCGTGTCTCGAGAATGCGACGTCTCGGGTCGCAATGTTCTGACGTCTTGAGAGTGCCGGGACGCGATGTCATGGGTTTGTGGCGTCTCGGGTCGCAGTGTCCAGGCGTCTTGGTTTTGCACCGCGTCTCCATTCTGCGACCGCGACTTGTTGTCATAGGAGGGCCGCGTCCTGGTGAATTGTGATGACTTGTGATCATGCTCTTGGTGTGTCATGCTTACAAATGCCATTGCAATAAGTAAAACTCCAGTTCAACACAGGAGGACCCAATACATACAGATTAAATATCACGTGGTTCGTGAAGCAGAAGCAGAATGAGAGATCGAGTGGAGATTCATACCTGGCTAGTACCAGCTCACCGGTATTTTGACGAAGCCTTTGGGAATGAAGAGGTTTGAAGATATGAGACGAGAAATCGGTGTCGTGCATACGCCGGTTAAGGGGGAGTATGATGGTTGTGACCAGCTCAGGCACGAGAAGCATGATTGGGAAAAACAACATCGTTAGGATTTGTTGAAGAAAGTTCAAGAGATGAAGCGAATACACTGAAGAATGAAGACCCCAAAAACAAAGAGAAGAGATACAGGCTAAATGCAACACCAGCCCAAATGAAGAAAGAAGATATAGAAACAAAACAAGCTCAAGTCAAGTGGAGGCCCAACCGAAACAAAATGTAGACACAAGTCCAGAAGCCCAAATTTTGGCCCAGTAGCAGATTCTGCAAATCCAAGAGCCCAAGACTTCTTCTGCAAACCTAAGGTGACAAGAACCTGCCATTTGATTAAAAAGAAAACAACGATTAAAATGTTGTATTAGACCAACATAAATTGCAGAACAATAATCAAACAATATTGTAACACACCTAATATAGTAAGGTGTGAAAATGACTACATTTTGAGGATATATGTATGAGAAAGGGTAGAAGAGAGTGTGACTTGCAACACTCTCAAAGAACCCTAATTTCAAGTATTATTTTCCATCCAAAACCCAATGTCTCAAAACACATAAACACTACTGAAATTTTATCTATACGACAAAAAGTTTTATTTTCATGCTTGCACAAGATTAAGGAACAACAATATATGAAGATTATGGAAACATCAAACTATTCCATAACTATTACAAGTGATGACAATGAGTTGATTGTACAAATTGTTTTTATTAATGAAATAAAAGAATAACTTGATGCCTCACTCTTTTTCGAATAACATAGAGGTGATTTAATAACATCATTGCTAATGAGAAGATGTTGCATATGCCACCAAGAATTGCTGCCAAAGGAAGAAGTCAAGGGTCAAGTAATTACTCATAGTCGTTTTCAAGCTTTGTATTAAGGTCGACTAGACAAGAACAAGCTATTGAACTGAGCCAAGATCTTAAGCAGAAGATCTTTCATGAACTTTTGAGATAGGAACGTCAGGGAGGGGAGGGGGCCAGACTGAAATTTTTGATACGACGTCACCTGCTCCACTGCAAGTACCCCTACCGACACCAATTACTCCGCCAGGCTGTCAGTAAAGGTCAAGGTGTATGTATAAGTAAAACCATATCATTGAAGTTCTAAAACTGATTATCGGAGATCAAGGAAAGATGGTTGGAATATCTAGAAGAGAAGAATAGAGAATAGGAAATTGGAGCCTGGCCATTAAAAGGTTTGGGAAAAATGGCATATCTCACATCGTTGTGGAAGAGTGCATGACGACCTTGTCTCTAGTATAACAAAAGGATGAGGTGTTTCCAATGTGGAAGCTTTCAGCATCGAATTTGGATCTGACTAGCAACCATGTATTACCGCTACAAAATAAACCAAAATTTGGTGTACTTTGTCCACTTCCGCAACCATCCTAACCGCCATCAAGGGTGGCGATTCAAATTGAAGATTGACGTGGAAGAAGTTGCTAAAGAAGAGTAGTTTTTCACAGGATTTTTGCCCTAGACGGTCACTTCGAGAACTACAAAATCAAAGCAAATGATGTAGTGTTAATTGTTCATAAGTCTTCGCCGGAGTTTGTTTAATTATTCTTTTAGAATAATCTAAAAATAGAAGTGAGAGCCATGTTTGAACATAAGGACCTAATTTCTTAAACCAGTTCTTGCATTGTATATGAACTATATAGTTAATGCCTATGCTACGACAAGTGCATCGATGTTGGCTTTCAATGGGTATCTGTTGGAATTTCCAACGGATATCCGTTGGGAAGAAGATGAATAATAATTACGTAGTCCATTACCTCAGGAACACGCCTTGTCAACGGACATCCGTTGGAAATTATAACGGATGTCCGTTGAAATCCCAAAAATTTTGTCAATTATTTGCATACGTTGAGGTGACGTTATTTCCAATGGGTATCCGTTAGAAACATCTATATATGTCGATCACGATGGAATGTTGACGGGTTCTGCAGGAGCCCCACCACCATATTGGCCTCCTTCATCTATATCTGTACCATCAATATTTAATGAAAAAGATGATGTGTTGGATGTAGACGCATTAATCGATAGTTTCCACGATCGTCCTTCCGTTCCTATTATTGATCCTGAACGTTCTGACAAGATGTTATGATAAGATATTAGTAAATTGATATTGAATTTAGTTATAAATATTATCTAAATTTTTTATTTACTCATTTAGGTATGATGTGAATGATGTTCTAAAATGCATGAACAATTATATCATCCAAGGTTTGCTACAAGATCGACTCAATTACTCCTGGCAGGTGACTCTAGAAGTTATATGCCACTGATGGTGGTGTACATTTATCGTATGTATATTTATTATAATATAAGTTTTTAAATGTTTATATAATTTTATTTATGAATTAAGTTTTTGAAATATAATTTTTTAGCGTGCATATAGATGGCGGAAGAAGGATACATCACGCATATATACTGCCTGGATGCACGATATGCAAGCTTAGTAACACTTGATGATGAAGAATGCTAAGCACACCTATTACAAGAAGACGCCAAATCAACATGGGCAATGGACGAGGTATTCAACCAACTCGAACAACATTGGGAGCTAGAGGACTGTAAGGCCAAAAGCGAGAAGGCAAATAAATATCGGTACGACGAGAAGGTTCCCGGAGATGGTCCGCATCACCATACCTTAGGATCAAAGTCATTTCTGAAAAGAAAAAAAAGAATTTTTAAAATTTATTTAAATTAATGATTTAAATTTATTTTTATAAAATTGTTAACTGATCATATTACTATACTGCTACCAGTTCAACTCCCGACGATCGTAGTCTTATTATAATTCTTTGACGGAGAAGATTACATAGCAATCACAAGCTATCAGTTCAACTCCCGATGATCTTAATCCTTTACAAAAAGATAAAATTTATTTAGAGCTATATAAACGATTATTAATATTATAATTTTTTTAATTACGTAAACTATTTTCTAAAGATATACTAACTTTATTGTGTTTTTAATCGTAGTCTGTTAGACTATATAAGGGGCGTCTATATGGTTTAGGTTGGTATACAATGATATCCTCGAGGACGCCACAACGATATCCCCCATGGTCCAAGAGACTTACATGTAAGAACGACGCAACGAGTAGCTCAAAACGACACTTCGAACAACGCAAGATGCTCTTCAAGGAACGTAAGATGCTCTTCAAGTAACAAAATCTGAGGGTCGAGATATGCGGGTGCAGATGCATCACATGGAGAGTATCCTTGGGTTGCTGACCGATTGAGTGTATTAACGGGGGTGACAACATCGAGACAAGAACCGATCATCAACTCCGATGCAATCCCTTCACGAGGCGTGGGCGAGCAAGGGAATGAAGACATCGGTAGTGGTTTAGGAGATCTATAATAAATTAGATTTTTAATTTGTATAATTTTTTTCTTTTTCATTGTTTTTATTTTCATTTTTTTTAATTTTTTTTCAACATTCCAATGGATGCCCGTTGAAAAGTTTCATTACTTCCAATGGACATCCGTTGGATTATTTTAAATTCCCGCCATTTTTGTTTCCAATGGGTATCCGTTGATGACTCCTGTCATTTTATTTCAATGGGCATCCGTTAAAGGTTTTAAATTCCTGCAGTTTTTATTTTCTAATGGCTGGTCAACGGACATCCATTGATAACCGTCGACGGGCATCCGTTGCACTTTTGCAATGAGCATCAATTGCAGTATATCAACGGATATATGTGTTGCACTTCGTTGATCGTTGTCAATGGATATTATCCATTGCACTATCGTTACAAATCACAACGTATGCGGATTTTCAATGATCGATTCTCGAAGGCTCCAAATCCGTTGAAATCCATTAGGAAAGATCATTTCTAATGGAAATCTAGCCATTTCCAACGGATATGTCGATTAGAAATTACCTTTTTTTTGTAGTGTATATTCTTGATACTGGTAACTCATAGCTTTGTGAGTTCTTCCGTTGCACCAATGTTAGGTTTGTAGTTAGCAAAACCATGAGGTGTATTCTGTGTCCATACTTTGAGGGGCTACCATATCCATATGGAGTCACTAGAAGTTGTTTAGAAGATACCATCAATTATCTAAGAAAACGAGTTAGCTATAGGAATTATCGATGTTTGATGTTGGGATACAGTGTAATCTTGAAAATGGATTGGATATCATAATATCAAGCCACATGTGATGTCGGTGAGGACAAGTGAACTCTCTGAAGATTGGGAAGGGTAAAAATTATGAAATACTTGAAATGGAAAAATGATCCAGGTTATCTCGAGAATGCGTATGGAACAATTACTTGACTAAGGATGTGAGTTATATATTAGCACCTTTTGCGGTAAAAGAAGTGGATACCATTAACAATGACATATGTTTCGTTGATATGATCAACTTTCGACAAAAATCAAAGGACTATTAATAATTTTTAATTGATCATTGAAGAAAACCATCCATTGTAAATTTCAAAAGTGTGAATATGTTGATAACAACTTAATGGAATCTAAAGGATCTCTCCGTTGAATATTTTTAGCGAATATCCACAATAATATCTGTTGGAAGTATCAACAGGTATCTGTTAGGCATTCATCGGTCATATGTTAGTTTGTTTATAGGACATATCAACGGGCATTCGTTGACATGTTTAAAATGACATATGATGATTTGCTTACACGACATATCAACGAGCATCCATTAGTCTGAACGAATCATAATCAAGTGTCATATGTTGGTACATTTCAGAGGAAATTGAAATACTTCAACATGAACTTGGTACTAAGTTTAATAGAAAATTAAAATATATCAACGAGTACCCATTGATATTATGGATAAATAATCAATAGAGTTACATTAATATTATGGTGAAGTTAAAAAAATAGAAAAAATAAAATTGTTAAACTTAAATATAAAAATCATAAAAATTTTAATACATAATTTAAAAGAAAACATTACAAATATAAATATAAAATCTAACAAATCATCTAAATCGCCAGCGTCATCTTCCTTGTCTTCTCCATCGCCTCGAGAATAGGTCGTGTCTGAATCAAATGCTAGTTCTTGTCTCGATAATGTATCTTCCATAGGTGGTGGAGCGGTGGTTGATGATACGATTGATCGTTCATCAATTTGATAATATTCTCCATATGATGCATCTATACCGTGTAATCTTGAAGCGTGTCCTAAAGTTATTCGATGTATCGTTCTTGACATTATGTCTCCTAAAGCGTAGGGGGTACTGTCATGACATCCTCTACAATATCCTTTTGTAGAGAACCTAGACCATACAATCACCCTTTATATGGACGAACAAACAACATATATAAAACAATTCAATGTTAGTATAGAATAATTTATTTGTAATTATAAATTTATGATAAAAATAATTATATTTTATTTGTAAATGTATCTTATCTTTTGGTAAAGGAGTAAATTCATCTGGAGATGAATCGAGGGTTGAAAAACTCGTGTTTGTTGGTATCTTCCTCGACGACATACTTGTTTTGACATTTGTCTCAACCACCAGCTTTAAAAGCGCAGATTCTCTTAACATCTTCATCATTTGCAATATAAAATTGATATGAATTAGATATACTTTTAAAATATAAATACATAAAATTTATAATTAAACACTCATATGAATTCTTTCTTTCATTTTGGAAAAAATTTTGCTTTCGAGGTGTGGCGATGCAGGCTATCCTTGTGAAGTTTCTCACAATATAGATATTTCTTGGCCTTTTCAGTCTTGCCTTTGAAGTATTTTTACTCTTATTATTTGACGATTAGGTTGAATAACTCATCTGTAGCATACATCAACTTGGCATTCTTGTTGAGATAATTGCTTTTGGTATTCTTCATCATTAATTTGATGCGTAATTCCATATCACGTATCTACACGGTGTACATCTGTGACGTGTGACTCTTACGCCATCTATAAGATATCTACATAAAAATAAGAAAAATAATTATATTAAATAAAACTGATAATTACTTATTTAAATCTTAAAAAATTAAAACTTACGATGAAATTACACCACCATTTGGAGCGAATAATCTTTGTTGTCACCATTGAGGAGTAGTACAAGCATACTGCATGGTCTCTTTTATGATGTCGTTCTTCTTGTTTTATCTTATCATCCATATTAAACATAAACATGTAAAAAAATTAAAGATCTAAAATTAAATAAATGAAAACAATATATCTTAAGGAAAAAATTATACCAGAGCATTCCATCGGGTGTTCAGGGTTCGTAATGTATCCACCATATCAAGTTTGTCATTAAATATCGATGGCACCAATATATTTGATGGACGAAATATAGTGGCAATGAAGGTTGTGGCGGGGCTATACTAGAACCCATCAACAACCTTCTGTGACCTATGAATAGTCGAAGCCTCGTTTTATATACTGTTTCGTATTTGGAAGAGAGTATTTTGGAGGATTATTTGATCTTTTATTTAGTTTAATGGACATCCGGTTGAATTTACAACGGATGCCCGTTGAAATAGATGTCCAATCGAAGGACGTTAGAATCACAACCCTTCGTATTCCATCTCAAACGAGATCCATGAAAAATTCTATTGGATGCTCGTTGTAAAGCCTGTTCTATAGGAAACAAAATGCATAGATTCAAGGCCACATTGATTTTAAATGACATCCATTGGAATTCCTAATTGATACACATCGAAGCTGTCAAAACGATTACCGCATAGACTATTGTAATTATTACAGTGTTTAACGAGTATCCAATGAAATTTTATTGGATGCCCATTGAAACCTTATTACATTTATGTCTTTAAATAGTACATTTATTATCATTCAACTGTTAAACTTATAAATGAGAATCTCTTCAAATATTCAACAGATGCCCGTTCATAATTGGAAGGAATGAAAAACTAAAAAAATTGCTAAATCATGATGAGTATCTCGTTTTTCAATGGACATCAATTAAAAATTGTAACGAATGCCCGTTGATAATAGAAAAAAGAAATAAGAAAAAGGTATGATTAAAACACTTCAACATTTTAATATAATAATTATAAAATTCAGAACTATTCTTTAATTTATTCTTCCATTGGTTAGTATTTATTTGAATTTTTTAATTGGTTGGGATTAATATAGATAGTCATTCGAATCAACCCCACCCCATTCTTGTGTATTCCAATTGGCTTAAAACTTTGTAGGATGACACCAAATTGAGGATTATATTGATATATATAGTTTGTATGATGTTTTCAGACCTTCTCTATTTCGTCAAAATATACGGCTCACAATATAATATACTGAAGTACATGATCTTTTCCGACAAATATTCTTTAACATGGATCTTTTAACCATCGTTTAGTTTTTTTTTTGCATTTTTTTTTGATAAAAAATCTTTCAAATGAATACATCCATATGAATTGAACCAACCCACAGAGGATTGCCTCGCCTAGTAAATGAACCAGAAAATATTTTTTCTAAAGAGCATAATACATGAACGATGTTGTGGTTCAATACATCCAAGTCACTGCTTTGGAATTTCTCCAACAAATATCTTTGAAGAATATGCTAATTGTGCATAAAGGGTTGCGCAGAGTATGTGGTAATAGTTTTTCATACATAATTAGGATGAATCGTTGAAAACATGACAATTATGACTCTTCATACTTATGAACGTTAAACCCACAATATTTACCAATTGGGAAATGTACGACATATATCATTTAAGAAATTTAACATATTCTTTTTAACAACCTCAACAAATTATCACAAAACTGGAAAATATGTATATCAGTATCAGTGCCTTTCCATCGCGTATTTCCTACTTCGATCTTTAACATTTTGTCTTCAAATCTTTCTTCAATTCTATGTTATCCTTCGTTTTTTCCATAACATTCAAAAGATTGTTGATGATGTTATCGAATAAGTTTTTCATGTAATGCCTAATGTCAAAATGTTAGTGATTTCCTATACAAAAATTACCTAATAATATTGCATTTGTACCACTTCTACCATTCACCTTGGCCTTAGCTTGATTCTTGAAAATTTGCCATCGTTTTTAGTGAATTGTATAGGATTTAGATACATGTTTGCATAAATTGTTCCTCATGTTTTCGTAACACGGTCTTTTCGATTTTTTAAGTATATCAACGAGGATAAAATAATATATGACTATGAAACTAACATGGTTTCTTCTAATATACGAGATGAAACAAGTCTGTATCCTCTATACAATATAGACATGTCAATCTCGTGTGTGTACTCCAACTAGATATCGGTCTAACGCAAAAGATTCATTAGTTGTCCACAACAATACTACTTCCAACATGAATTTCTACTTCTAACTGACATCGTATGCAATAATACTGTTGTCTGTAGATCTCTGAATTAGTTAATATATGGTCCTAAGAAAAGTTTGAAACATTTCCTCAAATATTTCGGACCTGGAATGAGCAGTGTCAGAAACATAACATCCATTTTTCAAACACATCTCGGAAGGTAAATTATATGAAGACAAACTCACAAGCCTTAGAGAATATTGACTTATGGAGTGTCCATATGGATTAAAACAATCGGTGGACACACATAGATAAACGTTCATAGTTTCATATGTTGAAATCCTTCCAAGCCTTACCATATGATGGATGTTGTATCAATCTTTCATCCGTCGAGTGTTCTAAGTGTCATCTAATTGATGCGTTGGTTTTCTTGGAATCGTATAATCTTTTCAACTAGTGTTCTACAAGCATGTGAGAAAATATTCTTGTTTGAAACATATTTTTGTGAATATGGTTTCTTGGATGAAATCCTCTTACACCGTAAAATTTATTTTCCAAAAGGCCTTTGTTTCATTATATATTTTTCGAGCTTGATTATCTTTCGATAAATATTCACGCATTGTAATGTGTTTTTATACTCATCGATCTAGATGATAAAGATAAATGAGACTGGTCTTCATGAAAATCTTCATGTATAGGTTATTTCATTTCTTCCAAAAGGTTGAAAAATTATTGTGCCTCAATGTATGGTATCTCCTCATGCATTTGACATCATTTTAATATACAGATTGGTCATAATTGTTTCTATAAGATCGTCTTCATTTCTTTCCAAACTTGATACATCTCCATGAAACTGACCTTAAAGGTGTTTGTAAACAATTCCTTAGGTACAATACTTATTTTCTTGCATCTTTTTATAGGGATATAATATTTCTCGCGTTCTGGACACAAAGGTTAAAATGACACAAAACTCAAACTGTTACAACCCTTGTAAGAATTCTTGCGTAACCTCCTCTGTTACTGGATCTTTTCTTCTATACATACACTTCTTGACTTATATATATTTCTATTTCAAGATGATGCAATTTTTTGAAAGTATGTTTATAGTTGAATTCTTATTTTTAGACAAAATGAGATCATTATGTTCATATTCCTGTTTACAAAGATTTTTCATTGAAAATATTAAAAAAATGAATGAGATAATTTTTTGAAATTCTTTACATGATTCAATGAAAGAAACTTTGAAATATAGTAGATGAGGAAGAATAACAGTTGATAAAGGCACGAGCGAAGTTTATTTAAATATTTTGGAATTTTTAACAACAGCAAACGGAAATATGATATACGGGTTAGTTATAAGGGAATAGCTAGTAAAACAAAAATGAAAAACTTAATTAACCAAGTGAAGAAAGCATCAAGATCAAAGTAAAAAATAAATAATGGAACATGGTGTTGATTTTGTGGAATTAAAGGTAATTTGATAATACAATATAAGAATAGGAAGAACCACGCGGAAGGAAAATCTAAAGGAGGAGAAACTATAACATCAGAATGAGTGATAGAAACTAAAGTTTTGAACATCTTAAATCTAGATTCAAAGCAATAATGAATTATGGATTCATGATGCACTTTCATATAACACTAAGGAGAGAATGGATTGGGATTATTATTTTGAAGAAGCAAAAGATCCGATGGGAAAAAAATTATCTCTTGTAAAATCAAGGAAATTGAAAATGTTGTTGCAAAACAAAATTGAAAAATATGTCAGATGAGAGAGCAAGAGGTAGAGGAAGATAATTCTTTATTCAAAAAGATTTCTCAAGTGTATATCACAAATGGAGTTGCCTCTGTTTATAGACTTACAAGGTAGATGAGGAGACAAACAAAATAGATGAAGAGATAAGGCAGTCATAATTCATAGAATTAAAGAGTTATAAAATGTGAGAGTAAATAGAGAATATAAAGAGTTGGAGAAACTCAAAAGACATTCACATAATAATTATTATTTTATAATATTCCCCTTGAATGTTTATTGAGTAAAAATAATGTCTTGTTAAAACCTTTTACTAGGTACTACTCGTAAAAAATCCTAGCAAAGGAATAGAGTACATACTTTTCATGATATGCAATAGATATATTGACTCGTTAAAAACCTTGACTAAGAAAACCTAATAGAAAAAACTTAGTAAAGGAAAAAAGAGTGCAATGCATATCTTTTTCTCCATCTGATAAGATCATCATTTTATATATTTCAAACGACATATTCCTATTAAGTAAACAATCTCCTTTAATAATCTCGTAGTTAGTGCCTTATTGAATAATCTGTTGGATTCTCAATAAACTTTATTTGTTGAATATATATTTCACCATTTTGTTGAAGATCATGAGTAAAGAAACATTTAGGTGAAATATGTTTTGTCTTATCACCTTTAATTTAACCATCTTTTAATTGAGTTATACATGCAGTATTATCCTCAAATAATATTTTGGGGATATTTTTATCAATTGGAAGACCACATGACTCCCTAATGTATTGAGGTACTGACAAAAACCAAGCGCATTTATGACTTGTCTCGTGAATTGCTAATATCTCTGCATGATTTGATGAAGTGACTACGAATGTTTGTTTTATAGAACGCCATAAGATTGTGGTTATCCCACAAGTAAATACATACCGAGATTGAGATCGAGCTATATTAGGATCTGACAAATATCCAACATCTGTGTAACCAATCAAATTTAGTTTTGATGAGTTACAATAATATAAGCTCATATATGTGGTCCATCGAAGATATCTAAAGATATGTTTTACACCACTCCAGTGTCTTTGAGTTGGCGAGGAACTATATCTTGCCAATAAACTTACTGTAAAAGATGTATGAAGACGTGTATAGTTAGCAAGATACATGAGTGCTCTAATAGCACTAAGATATGGTACTTCAGGACCAAGTGTTTCCTCGCTTTCTTCTCGTGGTTTAAATACATCTTTATGAATATCTAATGATCTCACAACCATTGGTGTACTTAAAGGGTGTGATTTATCCATGTAAAACCTTTTAAGTATCTTTTTTGTATAGGAGGTTTGATGTAAAAATATCCCATCTTTAATTTAAAGACCTAAACAAAATTTTGTTTTCCCGAGGTCTTTCATTTCAAATTCTTTCTTTAAGCATTGCATAGCTTGTGATAACTCTTCCGGAGTTCCAATTATATTTAAGTCATCAACATAAACAACAATTAGAACAAAACATTGAGTTTGAAGCTTTTATGAAAACACATGGATATATAGGATCATTTTTATATCCTTTTTTTATCAAATATTCATTCAAGCAGTTGTACCACATTCGCTTGGATTAGTTCAATCCATACAAAGCTTTTTTGAGCTTAAGAGAGTATATCTCGCGAGAATTATTATCATGTGTTTCATGCATCTTAAACCCTTCAGGGATTTTCATATATATATATATGATGGTCTAATGAACCCTACAGATAAGCTGTTACCACATCCATGAAGTGCATTTCAAGTCTTTTATTATTTGCCAGACAAATCAAATATCGAAATGTTATTGCATCCACCACGGGAGAATATGTTGAATCATAATTAATATCAGGAATTTGGTTAAAACCTTGAGCGACAAGTCTTGCTTTGTATCGAAAAATTTCATTTTGTTCATTTCTCTTTCGTACAAAGACCCATTTATTAACAACAGGTTTAATTCATTTCGGTGTTTGGACTACTAGTCCGAAAACTCCTCATTTTTCAAACGATTCTAATTCAAACTTGATTGTCTCTCTCCATTTTGGCCAATCAGTTCTACTTCTACACTCTTCAAAAGAGGTAGGTTCATGATCCTCGTTTTCTTTTGTTATATCGCGCGCTATGTTATAAACAAAAATATCGTCGACGATTGTATTGTATCAGTTTTAAAATTTTCCCGTGTTGATATAATTAATCGAGATCTCTTCATTCTCATTAGGTACATGTTTCTGTTCATCATTAATTATATCTACGGTCTTTTCAGGAGAGACATCCTTGTTTTGACCATCATGACAATTTGCTTCTTTTCTTTTTCGAGGATGTTTAACTTTGGAACCAAGTGGTCTACCACGTTTCAAGCGTGTCTTAGACTCACTAGCAATGTTTGCTTTTCCTTCTGGGATTTCAATTCTTATCGGAGCATTTACAGCTGGAATATGAGATTTTGTAACTCTATCATGGTTAGCAAATGCGTCTGGCAATTGATTTGCTATACCTTGTAAATGTATTATCTTTTGAACTTCTAGTTCACTTTCTTTTGTTCGAGGATATAAACCTTTTAATGATAATACATTCCATGATATTCCATTTTTCAACTGTTTGTTTTCTCCCCCTAATGTTGGGAATAATAATTTATCAAAATGACAATTTGCAAATCTTGCAGTAAATATGTCTCCTGTCGTTGGTTCAATATATTTAATTATTGAAGGAGATTTTTATACCCAACATAGATTCCCATCCTCTTTTAAGGTCCCATTTTTGTTCGTTGTGGTGGATTAATTGGGACGTATATTGTGCATCCAAAAATAGGCAAATGGGAAATATTTGGCTCATAGCCATGAACCAATTGTAAGGGGGAATGTTCATTATAACTAGTTGGTCGAATGCGTATTCGTTGCGCTGCATGCGAAACTACATGTCCTCATGCCCAAACGGGAAGATTAGATTTCATAAGCAATGGTCTTGCAATCCATTGGATTCGTTTTATAAAAGATTCTGCAAGACCGTTCTGAGTATGAACATATGGTACAAGATGTTCTTCCTTTATCCCAATGGACATACAATAAGTCACAAAAGATTGTGATATAAATTCACCAGCATTATCCAAGCGAATTGTTTTTTATTGGATAATTAGGGAAATGTGTCCATAATCGTATTATTTGTGCAAGCAAGCTCGCAAAAGATAAATTACGAGATGATAATAAGCACACATGTGACCATCTAGTTGATGCATCCATTATTACCATGAAATATCTAAATGGGTCGCACGGTGGATGAATCGGGCCACAAATATCACCATGTCTTCGTTTAAGATATGATTATGATTCATTCTTTACTTTAGCTGGTGAGGGTCTTATTATTAGTTTCCTTTTTGAACATGCAAAAAGAAAATTCATGAGGTTAAAAAATCTTCTGGTTTTTCAACAAGTGACCACATGAATTCTCAATAATTTTTCGCATCGTTGGTGAACCGAGATGACCTAACTGGTCATGCCAAACTTTGAAATTATTTGTAAACCTCGAGATTACTGTATTATATGCTTCAATCATCTCAATAGATGTGTAATATAAACCAGATAAGAAAGCGAGCAACTTTTCTAATACACAACTCTTACTCATCATAGTTGAGGTAATACAAAGGTATTTAATGCATTTTTTATTCATAGTTTCAATGTGATATCCATTCATACGAATATCCTTGAAACTTAACAAATTTCTTGAAGACTTTGTTGAATATTAGGCATTATCAATGATAAACTTTGTGCCTTTTGGCATCATAAAAATCGCTCCTCCGGAGCCTTCAACAAATTTTTCACATCTCGATATGGTATTGACATGTGCTTGATCATTTTTTAAATTTGAAAAATATTTCTTTTCTTTAAGAATGGTGTGTGTAGTATCATTTTTCGTGAGACATAAATCCTTATCTTGAATCTTCATTTGATTAATATTCATAATATATATAAATGAAAAATAAATAAGATAAATAGACATTAGATTAAAGAAACATTATATTGCATAAATTTTATTAAAATAAAGAGGACTAAAAGTTCAACATAAGTAAAAAAACATAAAAAAACACATAACAATAAAAAATTTTATTAAAATAAAGAGGACTAAAAGTTCAACATAAGTAAAAAAACATAAAAAAACACATAATATTAAAATAGAAAATGAAAAACTTCCTGATCACTTCTGATCCTTTCCATCTTCAAGATGGATAAGGAAATCGTCAACGTCAAGGGACACCAGATCATCTATGCCTTCTATAAACTTGTTGGAGTCATCCAATCCTTCAATAAGCTTGTTGGAGTCATTGACAACGAAATTAGCTTCGACATCCTTTCCTCCATTCTTCAATGACTCTTGGTAGATGTTTACACAATGCTTATGAGTATGAAAAGTACGCGTCTAAATGTCCATGCATCCCACATCGATGGGAAATAATTTCTTTCTAACTGTTGCCTCCATCATTATTCTCTCTAAATTCTTTTATAGCATTGTAATTGATTGGTCCATTGTGGGAATAACCTCTACCTTTTCCTCATCCACGTCCACCTCCACGACCACGATCACAACCACGATAATTGTTAAATGCTACGACATTCCTTTCAGGGAATGGAGCAGAACTAGTGGGACGAGATTCATGATTTTTCATCAATAATTCGTTATTTTGCTCAGCAACAAGGACACAAGAGATTAGATCCCCATATTTTGACGGTATTGTTGATGCAAGAGCACATTAGGATAATGTGTTTACATCATATCAGAATCAGTGATGGTTTCATCACATTGTTTCATTTGTGAACTTATTCCAAATATTGCCGAGTTATACTCGCTCACAGTTTTTAAATCTTGGAAACATATATGCATCCAATAATAACGAATTTTGGAAGGATCACGGTTTTTTGATGATCATACCTCTCTTTCAACGATTTCCAAAGATCTGCAGGATCTTTGACCGTGAGTATTCGATTTTCAATCCTTCATGAAGATGATGACGGAGAAAGACCATAACTTTCACCTTATCTTGTTTCAATGATTGATTCAAAATACCAATGGTTTCTTTGAGACCTTTTACATTCAAGTGATCTCCGCATCCAACACCCATGACAGATAATTTTTGTCGGTAATGTCAAGAGCTCCAAAATAGAGTTTGATAAGGTTTGACATGATGAACTATATGAATAAAATAAAAAAAATGAATACAACAATGTGAAATATTATATTAAACTATAACTTTTTTCATACACAAGATCCACATAAATGGTGAGTGTAGAGCATACTTAGTTATAGTGATCATACTATTAGAGAATAAATATAATAACAAAAAAGAATATGATTGTAATGATAAGAGAGAAAAAAAACCTCAGAGATTGAAGACATAACATTCGTCTTGATAACGTGTTGCAAAATAAAATTGAACAATATGTAAGATGAGAGAGCAAGAGGTAGAGGGAGATAATTCTTTATTCATGATGATTTCTCAAGTGTATATCACAAATGGAGTTGCCTTTATTTATAGGCTTACAAGATAGATGAAGAGAAACAAAATAACTGAAGAAATAAGGTAGTTATAATTCATAGAATTAAGAGTAATAAAATGTGAGAGTAAATATAGAATATGAAGAATTGTAGAAAGTCAAAGATATTCAAATAATTATTATTTTATAATAAATGTCGTAATAAAAGCTCATGATGGAAGTCTCAAGAATCTAAAGAAAGTGTCGTATATTTTGTACTTTAAAGAAATCTATCTTAAATTGATTTTTGATACGCACCAACAGTAAAGTTAAAGATCCTTAAGTGGTTTTTAGTGAATCTAGTTGGAAGGCTCGAAAATGATCCTTCTACAAGGAGAAACCATAACATGAGAAATTCATCAAAATTTATAGAAACAAGATAACGCAATGTTGTGGCACAGATGTCTAGCACATATGAGAAAAAAACAAAAGAGGCTTGTTTAAGAATAATCAAATCAAAGGACGAGAGTTCTCTAAAATCGGTGTTATAGGAAAGGCACACCTGAGTGTTTGATACGATTATAAACCAATTTTATATTGTTAATGACAACGAAAAATATATTAAAATCCACTAATAACTCGATAAAAAATCTAAAATTTATTCTTTAGCTTATGAATGTTCCTAACCCTCTTTTGATTTGAGTAGCGAACTTCAAACACAACAACAACACTTAACAATTCCGATCTAGTGTTAATAAATTGATTGACTTTCGAAATCACTGCAATAACTTTTAGTTAGATCTCCTAGAAAAGAAAAAGTAAAAAATCACTCTTAAAGTAGAATACAGAAAAATGCTTAGTCGAGCAAATAGACCGTTCGGACGAGGGCCGCATAACGGTTATAAAGCAAAACATGTATGGAATAATATGTCAGGCTACATCATGCCTCTGTTTGGTTGAGTCAAAGTTAACACTCAGATTGGGCGAATGATGTTCATTTTGAGAGATCAATGTATGTTATGCACACATTGATCTAGAGGAATGTTTGGGTCGTGCAGTTACTTGCACAGGCCAAACGCCTTCAGCTTATCAAGCTTTTTATTTTTCTCGATCACCACTACTTGTAGACAAGTGTTTTGAGCTTGACTTAGCTCCTCTTGAAATCCTCATGGAGTCATTGTCATTTCTTCAACATCCATGTAAGTGAGCATGTTCTGAATCTTCTTTACCATTGCCCACGTGATTGGTCCTTGTTTAATTTTTGTATTATCCATGTCCTCCTTTTTCAAAAGGATTCGACCTCAAATCTTGATTTTCATCTGCATCAAATCAAGCCAAGTCGAACTCGTAGTCGACTCACCCGGTAACTCAATTTTGTAGGTGGTATGGTTGATGTGTTTGAGAACTCTATGATTTTTGCCATTGTGAGAACCATTCTTTGCCCTCATGCACCGAAAACAATTGTCTTGTTTGGAAGATTACTCTGGTGTCTCTTGTTTATCCAATAATCGCAAGGCTACAATGGTTTCTTCTTCCAAAACCCGACCTGAGAATCCTAGAAGAACTTAGGAATAACACTACACAAAAAATATTCTTCCTCATTGGTGTACTCTCACATGTGTTTTTATGAGTTCCTCTCAAGATCTCACTATTTTGGTGAACTACATTAAGCCCAATCATTTTGTTACGTCTCTCATCCTTTTGAAGATATAGTTAACCTTCATATGCTTCCTTTGGTGTGAGAGGTGCCGAATGAACTTGTTTCTCCTCGGATTTGAATGTATATTTGTTGTTGAAGCCATCTTGGTGTGTTCCTGTATCAAATTTCCATAACCTTCCCTATAAAAAGTGCCCAGCTTGCATTGACAAAACCTCATATAGAAGTTCATGTTCATACTCTGATATTGAATGAGACATTTACTCTTCGATGTACCTTGGTCATATTACTATCGTTGTGTTCTTGAAGCTTGCAAGATTTTGGATGCTTAGTAGTTTGAAGTCTTAGCTTCACCACAAGCAAAGTACTTTCAACTTTTTTGCAGCCTTTTCCATGTATGATAATAGTACACAACTTCCCATTGATAAGTCGTTGTGTATAGAAGATATTTTCTCATTGTTCCATTGTATTATTTTTAAGGTTTATATTAAAGAAGCTTTGTATATCATCCATTCTCCCAATGCGCTTCATATTCATTATAGTCTCCATACAAATTTTGAGACATATCATTAGCCCTATAACCAACTTCATCATCTGATATCGTCTAATATCTGCAATCTGTGCGTACTAACATAGCCTCTTATAAAAAAATTATTTAGCGTATTGATCTCGTCCCTCACATAAAAACATATAACGTCATGTTTACGTATAGGAATTTTATTGTTACCTTGCCTTTTCTGCCATGTTGTTTTGGTTTTGGCTCAATCTTGCTTCTCAAACGTGCTTCCTATACTCTTAAATAACCCAACCTTTTTTAGTTAGTTGCTTTTCAATTCTAAGAAATCTTGTTAAACAAACCACTGGTTTGTTGAACCTTAGGAGGGTAGCGAAATGAACCTTCTAACGGATCGAGTAAATGAAAACTCATTGCATACTTTATTTAATATACAAGATTCTCCATTTCCACGTAGTGATGATTTTTTATGCAGTCTTAATTTTTTATATTGAGATCATCAAGAAAGTGATATGTAGTGGCCATAAATTACTCATACTTGTCTATGTTTATATCTACAAATTATGGATTTGTAGCTATAGGTAGATCCCTGTCGATTTTTATTGATGAAATCCAAGAGTCGTCTCTTCTATCCTGTTAAGTGGTTAGTTAAAAACATTGAATTCATCCTTCTATATATTACGAAATTTCACCATAAGGAGTTGCATTTCTTTCTTCAACAGAAGAGTTGTGTCGCAATGATTTCCAGGATGTTAAAATGAGGATTAAACAATACATAAAAATCATTAGTAATAACGGAAAAGATGAAAGAAAGACAAAAAAAATCTCAAAGTGACTCAAGAAAGTGTTTTTTGTTCAATTTTAATATTCTTTCATCCTTTCCTTGGCTTCTCTCCTACGATTAAGTTGAGAATTAAAAATTGATTTTACGAGTTAGTTCCTTATGACAAAGTACATCTTTTTACTACAAACATATGACATAGCAACTAGTCCTAGTTGCAAACCTAGTCCTACAATAATCTTCTTCTTGTCTTCTTTTTCTTTGTTTTTGTTTGACTTCTTATTTTTTTCGATTCTTTGTTTTCTTATTTCTTTTTTATATTTATTTTATTCCACAACGATAAACGATCAACAAGTAGCACTACTAGATAAAATATAATATAATATATAGACTTTGATATCACTTGATACAAAAGATGGAAAAGGGACTAAACCCATTAATAATTCTATAAAACAATCTAGAATTTATGTTTCAGTGGATGAACATTCTATACCCTCCTATTACTCGACTGGTTAGCATCAAACACAGCAGTGACACTACAATACTTGTGATTTAGTGTTGATAAACCGGTCAAACACACATAATTGTGCTCCAAGGTTCTTTAGCTTAAGCAAAAACGATCACTCATTATATAAAAAAGAAAGTTGGTAAAATTTTTCTACAAAGGGTGACTTACTATAAGACCTAAAACATAATTCAAAAAAGGTAAAAATAAAAGAAATAAAGTAAACACGGAAAAGTGCTCGGTTGAGTAGGAAGACCACTTGACTGAATGTCGTATAATGGTTTCAAAGAAAAACTCGTCTAGTATAATACGCGTGGTCGCTTTACACCTTAGCTTAATTGAGTTAAGGACTCCTTGAAGTGGATGATGCTCGGTCGAGTTTCAATTGTGTGTCATGTAAAAATTGGTTTTGGCCAATGCTTGGGTCGAATGCCTTTGAATCATCCAGTTCCTTGGTCTTTTCGATCTTCTCTATTTAAACAAGTCATGTTAGCTTGAGTTAGCACCTCTTAATGTCCTCGTGGATTTGTTCCCTTTTAATTAATTTCTATGTGAGAGAACACGTTCTGAATCTTCTTTTCCCTCACCCTTATTATCGATCATTGTATGTTTTTATCTTATCCATGGCCTTGCTTTTATCAGCATTGGTAAAGGAAGATGATGCGTGTTAAATTAAACAAGTTAACCTAAACTACCCGCAAGTGCACGATATATGTGTAGTAATTAAAGCGTTGATCCCACGAGGATTAAGGTAACACGGTCTAAGAATCAAAACTAGAATCAATGCTCGCTACGGAGGAATAAGGATGATGAGGTGCAATGATGAATATGCATCGGATAAATGAGTTCAAAACTAAGAAATAAACGTTCTAGAAATCCGGTTTCACTACATAGCTTCCAAAACATATCTCCAATCTATCTAATCGTGCATTCCCTATCAAGATATCTAAGGTGGATGATGCTAATGTAGAACCTACACTCTCTCAAGGCATAGGAACGTGGCTAGATTTAGTCATCCCCTACTTTCGTGGCTCACACCCCAACTAAACCCCATTACAATTTATGATTCGCCCGATTCAACCCTCAACCGTTACTATCCTACTTCCGTGACCTAGTCTCGGTTGTTATATGTCTGATCTTCTAGGACTAGAATTCTCCTTTCAGTCCTTCTCCTAATCCCTAACACATGCATTTACATGGCCTTTATAAACATAAGACACTAAGCACTCAGACAAAGAATATATAAACGAAACGGGGATATGCATTCATAAACAAATAAAAGATGCTTTCTGGATAGCCATGGACTAATCCTTTATCCTAGAAAAAATCTACTACTCGATCATGAGTCGAAACAACATAAACGAAATAAGTGAAGTAAGGAGCATACAAATATCAAACGAGTGCGATCCCGAATTAATTCTCGACTCTTTGTTGTGTCTCCCATTAAAGAGGGCTCTTGAATGGATGGATGGATGTTGTGTACCCTCAAAGGATTCTCCTATGTGTTTGCTTCCATCTGAAATCAATTGGGATCCCCTTTTATTAAACATTCCCCGTTGGAGAATTTCTAGGGAAGTTGTTACAGCCATGCCCCGTCCGGGCTAGTGAGGCAATTCGCACGGGCTCCTCACTTTCTTCATGCCCCGCGTGTGCTAAGGGCTTGATAGACTTGGGCATTGTGTACTGGAAAACAACCCCACACGGGCTAAGTAAGACACCCCACACGGGCTCTTCATAAACCCCAATCCGTGTGCTGAAGGTGAGCACGACTCGGGCAATTGTTGCTGAATGATCAACCTGAGCGGACTAAGGAAACCACCCCATGGGGGGCCTTGTCTCCTCATGTCGTATCACATTCTTTGCCCGTTTCTCATCCCGTTTGCTCTGTTATAATCTCTTATTCTCATACTTTGTCCCGTGTATGTTCTTTAGCTCCAAAACAAACCAAATACATATTAAAACCTATAAGACCATGAAAACACGAAAACAAGTAAAACGAATACAAAATCACACGTATACATCACAACTATCGTCATAAACATATCTAAAATCTTGCGAGAATCCTGTACATAAACGAGATGATCAAAATCCCCTAGACTTGAATGTTTTTTTGTCCCCAAGCAAACGTAAACATAGAACACGTGGGAGATATAAAAATCGAGAATTCCCCTTTTCTTAGAAACACGACTAAAGTAAACCTAATCGATCCTCAAACAAATTAGAGCAAATTTTGGCCTAATAACTTTCCGTTTTCATCTTAGAGTCACCATGGCTACCTATAAGAAATCAAATCAAAGACGAGCTAAGTGAGAAACCGCAACTCTCTCTACCAAACGAGACTTCAAACAAATGCTAATCACATAATCAAAGAGAATATTTGTTTTATTCTCGAGCTTCTTTATTCTTTCATCCAATTTTTCTTTCTCTTTTATTCTTCTTTTATTGATATTGCGAATACACTAGGCTTCTAGGATGTCGAATTTGAAGGGATTCAACTTCTACTTAGACCCAAGCTACTGATGACGGTATACTCTTGCACCTCGTTCAAGAGTGCAACAGAGTAGATGGCGTTTTTATGTGCCTTGCTATTAGGATGTAGAAAGATGATCGCTAACCTACAACTTAGATCCGAACCATCGAAAAAGTGTCAAGGTCGATGCACTCATATTGATTTTAGATAATGCTTTGAGGTATTATTTCTATCGATAGCAGAGTGTTAGTGTGCGCTCTTATTTTCTTGAAAAGATCTCAATTCATGCGATCAAATCATCCTCGTGAAAAATAAATAAAGCATAAACAGTATGGAGTATAATCATTTGGATAAAGAGAATGAACAAGAAACTAACCTAGCAAACTCATCTAAACTTCCCATAATTAACACTAGGATTCCCAAAAACTTACGACCCACTGTTCCTCAACAACCTAATAAGCTCTAACATGCAAGATATCACGAAAAATGCCAACTTCTTAAGCATCCTAGGTTCAAGGTTCATCTCAAAATGTGGTGTCGGACAAGTGTCTTGGATGACTCTAACTAAACAACAAACTAAAACTAATCTAAGAAAAACAAAAGAACATTAAACGAAGTCACCTGACTAACGTGAGCTACTCCCCCTAGAATGAATTGAATGGCATCCTTGACGTGAAGCTCCGATGGAGGATAGGAAAGGTGAAATCACGGTTGTCGGTCTCCTTCTTTTTTTATGATTATTTTATTTTTTATGATTTTCAAATAAACCAAGTCCGAAATACGAAATATAAGAAAAACAAATTGCTAGGTTGCCTCCCAGAAAGAGCTTGTTTAACGTTGTTAAGCTTGACGTCTCCATGCTTCATGTGTGTACGATGGATGGATCAAATAGGGAGATGATGTTTCCGCTTTCGATCGATAGATCGAATTGATGTAGCTTAAGGTGCTGCCCATTTGATGTGAATGTTCCGCTCAAATCGCTCCATAATTCTACCTCTCCATCTGTGAAGACTTCTCGTACCTGAAATGGACCAGCCCAACGGGAATGTAATCTGTCCGGAAAAGACTTCTCGTAAAACAAAATCACCTGGCCGAAAGTCACGAGGTAAGGTCTTTGTATCGTGCCATCTTTCAGCACGGTCGCCTTTCTCATTGTGCATTGCGATCGTCACTCATTTTTCTTCCAAATTCAGGTGCAACCTGCTTTGATCATCGGTGGAGGATTCGCGGCTGTCCTTTTTAGGCACCCAGCGCATACTTATTGAAGGACACACTCTCCTACACTTCTTGAGAAGAATGGGTGGCTTTCGCGTCTCATGTCGAAAAGAAAAAGGGAGAGGTTCAAGCTGAAGCTTAGATGTCTTCTCTACTGCAAAATCAGTGAAGTTTCGTGTAGTGTCTTCTCATGTAGAGCGTCTTGTAGTGCCTCAATGGCACCCACGAGTTTAGTATAGACCTTGGCTCCTTCATGGGTAAGTCCTACAGCATTGCAAACGTTCGTTAGACCTCTCTCAAAAGGATCGGAAATACTTACACGATCAAACGTGTCATTCGCCGACTCGTCCAGCACGTCAACTCTATGGCATGAATCCTTGAGTCTGGACAAATGAAACTCAATCTTCTCGTCACCTACACGTAGGGAGAGCTACTCTTGTTTTACATCTATCTTGGCATCTGCAGTAGCTAAAAATGGCCTACCAAAAATGATAGGTACGTTAGGATCTTCCTCGATATCGAGTACAACAAAACCAGTGGAAATGCAAATACTACCTACCTTGGTAGGAATGTTTTCAACAATTTTCATCGGATACCTTACCGAACGATCCGCTAGATGTAGACACATCTTGGTAGGCTAGAGATCTCCGAAGTTTACTCGCTTATAAACTGAATGTGGCATTAGGCTCACGCTTGCTCCCAAATTGCACAAAGATTTGTTGATGTCAATGTCTCTTATGGTACATGGGATAAAAAAGATTGAGGGGTCTTTTAACTTCAGTGGCAGCTTGGTTTGGAGAACGGTGTTGCATTCCTATGTGAGTGCTACTGTCTCACTTTCTTTGATATGATTCTCCTTGGAAAGATACTCCTTAAGATAATTTGATCGATTAGGCATCTTTTGGAGGGCTTCCACGAACGACATGGTTATGTTGAGATGCTTGAGGAAACGAAGAATTTGGTCACACTCTCTCGATTCTTGCTGCTCACCAAACGTCCAAGAAATGGTACAAGAGGTTCGTATATCGGCGGAGCAATATATGGCTTCTCTAAATTAGGCTCAAACCCTTCCATGATTGCAATTCTGCCATCTACTTTGTCCACTGAATTTCCAGCAATTTTCTTTTGCAATTTGGAAGCCAAGCTCTTAGTTGTATCCTAGCTGCTGAAGATGATGGTGTTTACGTACTCTCTTGAATATGGATCGGGCTTTCCGGGTAGCATTCCGGGACTTCGAGAGGATGATGCAGCCTGCTGCGCAATGGAATTTTCTAGCATCTTTACATGTATGCTCAAGGATTCCGTTTGAGTCTTAAGATCATTGATCGCAGTTCCCACTCGACGCGTGCTGAAAGAGTCCATTCGAGTTTTGAGTTCATTCATCGTTCGTTGTATCCATTTCTGCATTGAATTTTGCTTGTAATGATTGTTGATCCTTGATACTATCTTGATGTTGTCTTTGTTCTTTGATGAATTCGAGCATCACCGCCTCAAGCCTTGACGAAGGAGTTCGAGGGGGTTGAGGAGCTTGCTGGAGTGGCTGCGGTTGTTGATATTGATGCTGCCTTTGTTGGAAACCTGAAAATTTCACCGGTTGTGTCGTGCGATACGAGAGATTCGGGTGATTCCTCCAATTCAGGTTGTAGGTGTTCCCAAATTGCGTGTTTCCTTTTGTTGGGCGTAGTTCATTTGCTCCATGCTTTATTGTCTTGTTCGGCATACTTCGTGGTGTAGATCACATGGCGTGGTTCATGACAAGATTGTCAATCATGTGAAAGGTAATTCAAATCTGAAAATTGTATTTCTGAATAATGAATTACAATAGCCCTAAGTGGCTATAAGTACAATAGGTTAAGAATTAAACCTAATTACGGAATAAGAAATTACAAAAATACCCTTATGTACAATAATGTTCTAATACTCTTTATACGCCCCCGCAAGATGAATCACCTGTAGTGATTCCAATCTTGGAACACAAGTCTTGAAAAGACAACCTCGGAAGTGGCTTGGTGAGGAGATCGGCAAGCTGGTCCTTGGAGTGCACATGAGAAACTCGAAGTGTACCAGCTTCTATTTGACCACGAACGAAGAAGTAGTCAAGTGCAAGATGCTTCATACGTGAATGAAAGACCGGATTGGCACTTAGGTAGGTAGCTCCAATGTTGTCACAATAAATGGTAGGCGCCAAGGGAAGAGTGACTCCAAGTTCGGTGAGAAGATTACCAATCCAACAAAGTTCAGCCGAGGTATTTGCTACGGATCGATATTCGGCCTCGGTGGAAGAGCGAGCGTGGCCATTTTGTTTCTTGGACGACCAGGAGATGGGATGTTTGCCAAGATAAACAATATACGCCCCCGTAGATTTGAAGTCCGATTTGTCGCCAGCCCAATCCGCATCACTAAAGGCATGAAGAGACAAAGTATTGTGAGCGGCAAGAAAGATACCTTGGCCTCGAGATCCAGCAAGATAGCGAAGCACACGTTTGGCACATTGCCAATGCTCATCCGTCGGTTGATGCATGAATTGAGACAGCTTGTTGACGGCGTAGCTAACATCCGAGCGCGTAAGAGCAAGGTATTGTAGGCTGCCAATGACTTGACGATACTCGGTGGGATCGGACAAAGGTGAGCCCGAGGTGATGGTGGATGGCAAGGGTGTGGAGACGGGCTTTGCCTCATTCATGTTGGTGCGATTGAGGAGATCCGTAATGTATTTCCGCTGTGACAAGTGGAGACCTCGGGATGTCCTCGTAGCTTCAATTCCAAGAAAGAATTGTAGGGCACCGAGGTCTTTGAGGGAAAACCGAGACGCCAACTCCTTGATGAAGTGCTGAATGTGAGAGGAAGACGAGCCCGTTATGATCATATCATCAACATAAACTAGCACATAGAGTTTATGTGTTGCCGTGTTGAGAACAAAGAGGGAGGCATCCGCAAGAGAGTTCTTGAATCCAATTTGTAGCAAGAATGTCCGTAATTCCGAGTACCACGCACGAGGAGCTTGTTTGAGACCATAGATGGCTTTCCGAAGTTTGCACACGTGATGAGGATGGTCCTTGTCAACAAACCCCGGTGGTTGTTCCATGTACACATCTTCAGTGAGTGTGCCTTGAAGGAATGCATTGTTGACGTCGAGTTGATTGATAAACCATCCATTGGAGACCGCAAGACTAAGGACGATGCGAATGGTGGCGGGGTTGACAACCGGACTGAAAGTCTCGTGAAAGTCCACACCTGGACGTTGATGAAAACCCTTGGCAACCAAGCGAGCTTTATAGCGGTCAATAGATCCATCGGGTTTTCGTTTGATGCGAAAAACCCATTTGCAACCAACCACATTGCTCGCTATATTAGGAGAGACCAGATCCCACGTCCCGTTGCGTAGAAGAGCATTGAATTCGTCAGTCATCGCTTGTCTCCAATTGGTGTGACGTAAGGCTTGTGTCACTGTAGCCGGTTCAATGTCATCAAAAGATCCTGTACAAACATTCGCAGATGGAGGATTAGATCGAATAAGATTGACCTTGCTGCGAGTTACCATCGGATGCACATTTCGAGTTCCCGGTTCCGCAGTAGCAACACGGGCCGCGTCCGAGGGCAAGGCTACGTCCGAGGGCAAGACCGGAGAGGGGAGCACATCCGGAGACAACACGGGAGAAGGAGAGTCCGCAGCATCACTCGTGTCCGTGGTGCTCTCAACAATGATCAGGGAAGGATCTAATTGTGGGGGCTGCGGTGATGGAGACGGAGTATGTGCAACACTGAGGGGCTCGACGGGTAGGAATGAGGGAGCATGGGACATCGGAGAGGAGACTGGTAAGGTAGGATGTGTGACATATTTCGAGAGGTTGGCAAAGGGGAACACTGACTCATGGAAGACTACATGCCGCGAGACAAACACACGAAGTTTGGATATATCAAGACAAAGATACGCGCTTTGGGTGTTGGAGTAGCCAAGGAAGACACAAGGAGTAGATCTAGGATCAAGTTTGTGAGAGGCATAAGGACGCAGCCAAGGATAACACAAACAACCAAAGATCTTAAGTTTGTGAAGGTTCGGTGGGGTGTGGAAGAGAGCTTCATAGGGCGAGGCATATGAAAGGAGTGGGGTGGGCATGCGGTTGATCAGAGTGGCGCAGCGGAAGCGTGGTGGGCCCATAACCCACAGGTCCCTGGATCGGAACCAGGCTCTGATACCATGTGAAAGGTAATTCAAATCTGAAAATTGTATTTCTGAATAATGAATTACAATAGCCCTAAGTGGCTATAAGTACAATAGGTTAAGAATTAAACCTAATTACGGAATAAGAAATTACAAAAATACCCTTATGTACAATAATGTTCTAATACTCTTTATAAATCAGCTCGTATGCCTCTTCAACGCTTAAGTCCATGAATGATCCTCGAGCAGCGTTGTCTAACATCGTTCTATGCTCATACATGATTCCATTGTTGAATGTTTGGATCACGAACCACTGCTCTAGACCGTGATGAGGACACATTTGCAAAAATATCCTTCAATCTCCCCTACGCTTCAAATAATTTTTCTCCCTCTCGGCATCTAAAAATTGTGATCTCTCCTCGCATTTCAATCGTCTTGCTCTGAGGGAAGAACTGTGATAGGAATGTCGTGCAAAGCTGGTCCCATGTAGTGATCAAACCAGTGGGCAGAGATTGTAACCACATCTTCGCTCGTCCCCCAATGGAGAAGGGGAAGAGACCTAGCAAAATAGCATCCTCCGAGACTCCATGAATTTTGAATGTGCTTGAAAGCTCTAGGAAATCTCGTAGAAGTTGATAAGGGTCTTCGTGATTTCCACCCATGAATTGTTTTTGGTATAACATGTTGATCATCGTAAGCTTGATTTCGAATTGTTCCCTAGCAATAATGGGCGTCCTTATTGCAGTTTGGACGTTGTTCATGTTCGACACCACGTAACCGAAGGCAACGTGGTGGTGGAGCATGCTGTTGTTGTAATTGCGCCACATTACCGACAGGTAATTACGACTGTCTGTGACCATTCAATAAATCGTTTTGATTGTTCATTACTCGTGGATTGGTCGTGTCTACTCTTTCTTCTCCATTGCCCTTCTTTCGTTTATTAATAGTTCTCTCAATCTCGGGGTCTATTCGATGCAATTCAAAGTACATTGAGATCAGGTCATGCATGTACAAAAGACAAGTAAAAAGAATTAGTAGAAAGAAACACAAAAGAAAATAAATATAAAAGAAAAACAAAAAGAAGTATGATTCTAAATCAGAATCCTAAACGTGTTGAAAATTAGTCCCTGGCAACGGCGTCAAAAACTTGTTCAAGTTACAAGTTAACCTAAACCAACCGCAAGTGCACGACACGCGTGTTGTAATTAAGGTGCCGATCCCACGATGACTAATGTAAAACGGTCTAAGAATCAAACTAAAAATCAATGCTTGCTGCGAAAGAATAAGGATGATGAGATGCAATGATGAATATGCAGTGGATAAATGAATTCTAAACAACGAGACAAACGTTCTAGGAATCCGGATTCACTGTACAACTTCCGAAACCTATCCTCGATCTATTTAATCGTGCATTCCCTATCAAGATATCTAAGATGGACGATCCTAATGCAGAACATATCGTCTTTCAAGCCATAGGAACGTGGCTAGATTGAGTCATCCCCTACTTCCGTGGCTGACACCCCAACTAAACCCCATTATGATTCATAATTCGCCTGATTCAACCGTCAACCATTACTACCCTACTCTCGTGACATAGTCTCGGTTGTTCTAAGCCTGATCTTCTAGGACTAGAATTCTCCTTTTGGTCCTTGTCCTAATCCCTAACACATGCATTTATGTGGCCTGTGTAAACACAAGACAATAAGCGCTCGGACAAAGAATAGATAAACGAAATGGGAAAATGCATTCATATTAAAATCAAAGATGGTTCCGAGATAGCCATGAGCTAATCCCTTCTCCTAGAACAAAACTACTACTCCATCATGAGTCTAAACAACATAAACGAAATAAGTAGAGTAAGGAGCATAGAAATATCAAACGAGTGCGATCCCAAATTAATTCCTGACTCCTTGTTGTGTCTTCCGTCAAAGTGGACTCTTGAATGGATGGATGGATATTGTGTATCCTCCTAGGGTTCTCGTCTGTGTTTGCTTCCATATGAACTCAATTGGGGGTGCCTTTTATAAAAATTCCTCGTTGGAGAAGTTGCAGGGAAGTTGTTACAGCCATGGCCCGCACGGGCTAGGGAGGCAATCCGTGCAGGCTCCTTACTTTCTCCATGCCCTGCACGTGCTAAGGGTTAGCACGACTCGGGCATTGTGTGCTGGACAACCACCCGCGAGGCTAAGGAAGACACCTCGTGCGGGCTCTTCATGAAACTCAATCTGTGCGTGCTGAAGGTGAGCACGAATGGGGCAAGTACTACTGGATGTTCAACCCGAGCGTGCTAAGGAAACCACACCACCGTGGGCCTTGTCTCCTCATGTCGTATCGCATTCCTTGCCCCTTTCTTATCTCGTTTGGTCTGTTATAATCTCTTATGCTCGTACTTTGTCCCGTGTTTGTTTTTTGCTCTGAAACGAACCAAATACGCATTAAAACCTATAAGACCATGAAAATACATAAAACAAGTAAAACAGATACAAATAAAACATAAACGTCACAACTATCGTCATAAACATATCTAAAATCATGCGAGAATCATGTACGTAAATGAGATGATCAGGAGACATGCTTCAAACATCGTTGTGTTCAAGGTTCGCTACTAAAATCAAGGAAGGTGTGGAGAGATCATCAGTTGAATAACAAGTTTCAGGATCTGCTATCGGTTTCCAATCTCTTCTACATATTTACAAACAATTGAACATCAGTATAGATTCGTAACAAGTGGTATCAAAGCTCCATTCTTGTATTAGATTATTTGTCGTATTTTATTTTATCTAGTTGTATTACTTGTTGATCATTTATCGTTTTAGGACCAACCAAAACAACAAAACAATAAAAGAGCAAGAAAGAATGGAACAAAAAAAAGTGGTCGAACAAAAGAAAGAAGAAAAGAAAGAAAGAGAGTGTTATAGGACTAGAATTGAGAACTAAGACATGTTGTTACGTCAAGCAAAATTAGCTTCAATACTTAGTTTAATTCGTAGAAAATTAACTTGAGAATTTGATTTCTTGAGTTTTCAACAAGATCTAAGAAGAGAAGCCAAGGAAAAGATTGTAGAGCGAGTGAGATTGAATGAGCTTTGTAGCATCTTTGAGGTTGAATTCATTGAATCATAACTACAAACCACCTCACAATGAAATCACGGCTTTGTTGAAAAGAAACATGCAATCATAATTATGGAATTTCGTAGGCTACTAAAAGATGAATTGACGATCATATCATCCATCAATGTATTGGTCGGGTCGAAGACACAAATCAAGGAGTTCGTAAAAAAATTGAGTTGAGAACCAAATGTATCTCGTAATCCATATCCAGTAGACTTAAATTATAAAGACCGTACATAGGTTATGGACGAGGAGTATGAACATCCGATGAAACCAGATCAACGAGCTAGAACCGAATGGGATGATATGAGCAACATCAAGATGTAAGTTACCAAGTTGATTTATTTTAGTGATGAAGAGGCGCACTTAGAGTGGAAAGAATATAAAGATGATTTTTATTGTCATGGCTACTCCGAGTTAACCAAGGTAAAGTTGGCATCAGCAAAATGAAGAGTATGCTATCACTACTTGGAATGAGATGCATATAGTGATGAGGCATAAATTCTTACCTACTCACTTTTATCGAGAGGTCAATCAATATTTGCGATGATTGCTACAAAGTATTAGGACTGTAGATGACCAGTATAAGGATATGGACTTCTTTATGATTCAGAAAAATATTGAGGAAAGTCATGAAACAACAACATATCAGTTTCTAGGTGGTCTCAATACCGAAAGTTTCATCATGTAGAGATTTATAACTATGACGATATGGATGACTTGTTAACATTTGATGACTAAGATTGAAAAAAGGTTGAAGAGGAAATGCAAATCATTTCAAAAGTACACAAAAGTCTTCCAACTACCAGAACCACTCAGTATCACTTACATATTATTATGAAACCATGATTCTCAACGTTTCAAATGTCAGGATTGAGAACAAACAAGAGGGTCATGGGGTCATGATAATATGAGTTGATGGAAGGTATGAAACTGCATCAGAAGACAATGAGCAGAATAATATGAAGAGTACGATGATTTGAAAACAGAGCAGCTAGTGGCATGTAGAGCACTGAATCTACAAGCTAAAGTAGAGACCATCGTATAGAGATAGAATATTGTCTACAAGTGTGGGTTTATCAAGGATAAGATATACATCATCATTGATCGAGAAAGTTGTACAAATGTAGCAAGTGCATCCTTTGTTGAGAAATTAGGATTGCTCATTACAAATATTTAAATTTATACAAGTTGAATGATAGTGATGAAAACAAGATACATCATTAGGTGAAGATTGTGTTCAACTATGGGAAATATAAGGATGAGGTTCTTTGCAACGTTATACAAATGCAAGTAGGATACCTATTGTTGGGAGATTCTTGAAAATTCAACAACAAGTACTTTGTTAAATTCAAAGGATGACACTTTTGATTAGCCCCACTTACATTGAAAGAAATGTTCAAAGATCATATCCCACTATTGAAGAATGAGACGAAAAGACTTCGATGAGTGACCATGAGGTAGTTTACCAAACTAGTGGGGTATAAAGAGAAATTATGAAAATGCCTTTGAGTGAAAACCCATGAGCAAAAGGTTTCTTTCGACAAGAGTGAGAGATTTTAAGAAATCTTGGCTTTCACACTAGTCGATGATATTATTTATGTACAAGGAGATATTTTACTAAGGAGCTCACGACTTCTTTCTCTAGTGTTATATCCGATTTGTTGTATGGTCTCGAGGACGTGTTTTTCGAAGAGACACCCAATTGATTACTTGTGTTGCGTACAATTAAGCATCAGATAGTTTTGTACCCAATGAGAATAAGGATCTAGGAAGGGTATGTGCGAGAGAGTATGTCTTCGTGTGAGGTAATATTGATATTAATGCCTAAGAAAGATGGAAAATGGTGTTGGTGTGTTGTATTATCACTCTATCTCTTGTTTAGATGATATGCTAGATGAATTACATGTTTCATCTGTATTTTCTAAGATAGATTTTTAAAACTGTATACCATTAGATTATGTGAAAGAATGTAATGAATGGAAATGCCTTCCAAGGTGGAATTAGGACTTTCCGAGTGGTTGGTCATGCCATTTGGGCTAATTAATTCTCTTAAACTATTTATAGTGGTATACTTTGATTATATCTTAGTAAACAACAAGACGTTAGAACAACATGTAGCAGATTTGAGATCATTCTAGATATGTTCAAAAACAAGGTATTGTATGCTAATCTAAAGAAATATGTTTTCAGCATAACAAACTTGGATTCGTAGTAAATAAACATGAATACACATATATGATGAGAAATAGAGGCCACTTGAAACATGTCGAGCCCTAAACCTATTGGAGATGTAAGATTTTTTATAGTTTAGTCGGATTCTACCAATGTTTTCTCAAATACTTTAGTACCATGGCTGCACCTTTGACCGAGATAATCAATATGACCATTGCATTTCAGCGGAAAACTCTCAAGAGAAGGAATTTCATCGGGCACAACTCAAGAGAAGGAATTTCAAACTTTAAAAGATAAACAAACATAGGCTCCATTGTTCACATTACCTTATTTCAATAAAAGTTTTGAAATTGAATGTGATTCCTTATATGAATCAAAGCAGTGTTCATGCAAGACCGTTAATGCATTGCATATTTCAACGGAACAAACTTGATGTTGCAGAGTTGAGCTACCCTACGTAGGATAAAGAGTGATACGCATTGGTGTGGCACTTTAGAGATGAAAATATTACTTGTGACTCAATGAATTCGAAATTCACATTGATAGTGAATAAATCAACTATCTCAAAGGGCAACAACAACTTAACCGTAGGTATACCAAGTGGACGGAGTTCATAAAGACTTTTCTCTATGTCATAAAATAAAAACAAGGTAAGAAAACTATCATGGGTATGCCTTATCTAGAATTTATACCTTGATTAATGTTTTAGATGTTAGATTTCTTGGTTTCGAGCATATGAAGCAGCTTTCTGATTTGACTCATCATTTTCTCGATATATGATAACACGTAATCCGTTGTATTTTTTTATGTCATTCTTAGGTATAGTTTTGATTAGATTTATTAGATTTCACTCATTTATCGTGTTTATTCGAAGACTTCATCTACATTTCGTGTTTTGTGTAGGAAACGAAGACATGAGGAGAAACACGAGAGATTATGGCAATTTAACCCCGAAAACGTAGTTGAGTGACAAGGTTCAACTTGTGCAAGGCCATGGATTGAAGTGAACATTCAAACACCGAGCGAAAGGAGCGGAAACAACACCTTAGGACATGCACGCTCGGGCATTGAAAGTGTGCCCGCTCGGGTAATTGATGCCAAGACAACCCCGTAGCTTTGCACGACTCGGGTGCTCAAGGAACATGACCAGGAGCATGTGCCCGCTCGGCACGATCGGGCTAATTGCTGCCAATTACCCCCGTAGCTTTGCACGACTCGGGCACTCAAGGAACGCGACCAGGGAGGTGTGCCCGCTCGGGTGGATTTGGTGTGCCCGCTCGGGCTAATTACCATCCAAAATGGCCGTAGGTTTACACGACTCGGGCTAGGTGAGCCACACGCTCGGGCATGAGTGCCCCGCTCGGGCTAATGAAGGCAAATGGTCGGGCACATGGCCTGCACGAGCGGGTACAAGCTGTGCCCGCTTGGGCCCTTGTATTTCTCAACTAATCCCTAAGATTTAGAACGGCCAAACAAAGGAAAATCAGATCTATTAAAAGGGGATTCGAACCAGATTGAAGGGGGGGACTTAAGGACAATTCAGAGCCATAGAAGACACACTTGGAAGGATCGAGACGGACGGAACGCAGGATCCGAAGCATGGAGGATCTATTCAAGACATCGGTTGATGAATAGGGAGCATTCTTATTCTCTTTCTATGTTGAATTTAGATTTCTTTTGTGTTTCATTTCCTGAGTTCATGTCCAAGTAGATCTATTGCCATAGGATAGAGAGTTTTGCCAACATGTAGTGAGGTCTTGTGCTTAATGAATGGTGGATCTTAATGCTTTCATACTTGTACGCCACTCGATATGAATGAATTCGGTATTTTATCATGTTTTCAGATTTCATGGTTGATCTTAATGCTTCAATACTTGTACGACACTTGATTGATGATGTTAGAAGTCTAATAAATCTACGCCAGGGCATTAGACTTTGGAACTTAGCCATGATTTAGGGTTTAATCGGTTTAGAATCTACGCCAGGTCAATCGATTAGATCTAATGCTAGATAGTGGACAAGTCTACGCCAGTGAGTTCCTATAGGAGAGCTTGAATTCCCTGAACTCATGATAGTACCTAAGACCAATTATCTCGTTAGAACTTCGTTACATCGTTGTGCAACTCTTGATACCTATGGTGTTTTGTCGCTGAGTCATTCCTATCTTTAGTTTAGTTAGTTTGCATTTGCATTCCATCTACTATTGATTTTACACGTCTTATTCATTAGTCCAATAGCTTTAGAGTTGCATCAATTCCTTATGTTCGACCCTAGTTGCTACACGATCCGTATTCTTGCGGAAGCGTTAGTCTAGATAATTTATTACTTGAGTCTACGCACATCAATATATTCAAATCATGTGAGAAAATTGATGCGGGTAAGTAATATTGATTCGATGAGATGAAGTTGTACATTCTTTATTTTATGATAGGAAACTTGTTCATAATGACCATATGGGAGAACTAATGGGACACTTTGAAGTAGAAAAAACATTGTTTATTTTTGTAGTAACATTTCTATTGGTCTGATTTGCAGGGAGATGTCGAATGCATGTGTGGAAGGTGTGGGACCTGTAAGAAGACCATGTCTAGGTTACAACCACAAGGTATGTACTCTCCTTTACCTATTCCTATTACAACATGGAACAACATATGTGTTGATTTCATATTAGGACTTCCTAGACCTACATTTGGACATGATTCAATTTTTGTTGTAGTTGATCTATTTTCAAAGATCGCACATTTCAGTCCATGTCATAAAGACTGATGATGCATCAATATAACTACATTATTCTTTAGCGATATTTTTAGTTTGCATTAATGTTTAGGAAGATAGTGTCGGATATAGATACTAAGTTCATCAACTATATTTGTAAAACATTTTTGGTTAAGTTAAGAACTAAACTATTGTTTTCAATTACTTATCACCCACAAATCGAAGGTTAAGCGAAAATAGTCAATAGTACTTTATCGAATTTATTGTCTGTATTACTTAATAGTAAACTTAAGACATGGGAATTTTCTCTACCACATGTCGAGTTTTTAAATAATAGGGCATGGACCTCATGCCCGGAGGCAATGAACCATTCAAAGTCGTTGCACATATCAACAATAACGCTTAAAAATTGAACTACGTGGTCATTACATTATCAGTTCAACTTTCAATGTCGTGACTTTGTTGATTCTGATGTAGGAAACAATTTCGATTTGAGCTAAAATTATTTTCAAGAATGAGGGAATGATGAGAACAAGACTTAGAACGAGACACCAAGTATGCACAAACAAATCATGAGAGCTAGAGCCAACAAAATCCTATACGTGTTCTCTCAAATGGCAATGAAAGAGCCTACAACAGAACCACAAGGACATCAAGAGAACGTAAGACAAGCACACATGATTTGCCTACAATTAGAGGATACGAATCGAGCATGTGGTTGGAAGAGCTAAAGGCATTTAGCCCAAGCGAAGAGCTGCTTGACCCGAGAGATTCATACGGAACAATGTACGCTTAAGACACTTGTCATTCAAGCGACTTATTGACTCTAGATAAAAAAATTTTGGGGTTTTGATGTGGTTAATCTCAAGTAATAATTACCTAGACTAACGCTTCCGCAAGAATACGGATCGAATAGTAACAGGGTCGAACACAAGGAATCGGTGCAACTCTAAAGCTAGTAACTAATGAATAGAACGTGTAAAATCAATAGGTGAATGGAATGCGAATGAAGATAAACTATCTAACTAACTAACGGATTAAACTCAATAGACTAGACACCATAGGTTTCGAGAGATGCACGATGATGCAACGAAGTTCTAACAAAATCTTGGTCTCAGATATTATCACGAGTTCAGGGAATTCAAGCTCTAATATAGGAACTAACTGGCATAGACTTGTCCACTATCTAGCATGCGTATACCAATTTCCCAATTGTGTATCTCACCTACTAGACGCATTAAGACCGCTATCCTAATTCCTAGTTTCAATCGATCGATCTGGCGTAGATTCTAAACCGATTTAATCCTAAATCATGACTAAGTTCCGAAGTCTAATCCCCTGGCGTAGATTCATTAAACTTCTACGATCATTCATTCAAGTGGCATGCAAGAATGAAAGCATTAAGAACAATCAATCAATCTGAAAACGATCAAATACCAAAATCATTCATTCAAGTGGCGTTCAAGAACAAAAGCATTAAGAACCACCAAGCATTAAGAACAAGACTTCGTTACATATCGGCCAAGCTCTCTAACTTATGGCTATGGACCTACTCGGACATGAACTTAGAAAACGAAACACAAAAGATAACTATATTCAACATTGAAAACGAATGAGATTCCTCCCTATTCAATTACCGACGTCTTCAACAGCTCCTCCGCGCTCCGGCTTCGTCGCTCCGTCCTTGCCCTTGTGTGTGCGTTCTGCTCTCCTCTCTCCACTCTCTTCGTGTGCTATCTTCTCTAATTTCTCCTTCCTTACGTCCCTAAAGCTCTCTCCTCTTTAGTTACAAAAGCCACTCACTTTGTTGCCTTTTCTTGAGTTTTCCAAATCTTGGTTAAGTTGGCAACGTTTCTATTACTTCCTCCAGCGAAATATGACTTTATTCCTCTTCTCTAAGGGTGTTTTCCTTATTGTATAAGTCCCCCACGAACTTCCCCTTGTTTTAAGTCAATTAATTTATTTAAAGTTGCAGGTAATGGCCGCTACCCGCTCGGGCAAGGAAAGTGACCCGCTCGGGTACGGCGCAGACGATTGTGTAGAAACGCGATGAAAAAGGGGTGCCCGCTCGGGCTGATGGTGTGCCTGCTCGGGCTGTCATGCTGCCCGCTCGGGCCTGACTTGTGCCCGCTCGGGTAGAGGGCCCCGATCGTGGTTTTTCTTTCCTGACTCGTGCAAAACTTGCTGGACAAAATTGCCGTAACTTTTGACCGCTCAGGCTAGGGAAGTACCCGCTCGGGCATGGCTTTTCCTTGCCGATTCTTGTTCCGTGATGATCCTCGATGTTTGGACTTTGTCTTGGCACGCCCCTTAGCTCCAAAATGACTGAAAACGGGATGATAATTGATAACACGTAATTCGTTGTAGAATTTACGTGATTCTTAGGTCTAGTTTTGAGTAGATTACTTAGATTTCACACATTTATCGAGTTTATTCGAAGACTTCATCTACATTTCGTGTTTTGAATAGGAAACGAAGACATGAGGAGAAACACGAGAGATTATGTCGATTTAACCCCGAAAACGTAGTTGAATGACAAGGTTCAGCTTGTGCAAGGACATGGATTGAAAGTGAACACTCAAACACCGAGCAAAAGGAGCGGAAACAACAAATCAAGACCTGCACGCTCGGGTATGGAGAGAACCCGCTCGGGCACAAGTTGAGGAATTAAGGCAAAAGACCCCCGTAGCTTTGCACGACTCGGGCGCTCAAGGAACACGATCGGGAAGGTGTGCCCGCTCGGGTGGAAAAGGAGTGCCCGCTCGGGCACTAATTGTTGCCAAATTCACCGTAGGTTTGCACGACTCGGGCTGAAGATCCACAGGCTCGGGCATGGGTGCCCGCTCGGGCTAATGAGGGTACACGATCGAGCATAAGGCATGCACGAGCAGGTAGAGGCTGTGCCCGCTCGGGTCCTTATTTTTCTCAACCAATTCCTAAGTTTTAGAACGGCCAAATAAGGAGAAATCAGATCTGAAAAAAGAGGATTCGAACCAGACTGGAAAGGGAGATCATTCAGAGACATTAGAGGACACACTTGGAGACATAGAGAAGGACGAAGCGAGGAATTCAGAGCATGGAGGAGCTATTGAAGACGTCGGTATATGAATAGGGAGGAATCTCTTTCTTTATCAATGTTGAATATAGTTTTCTTTTGTGTTTCGTTTTCTGAGTTCATGTCCAAGTAGATCTACAGCCATGGGTTAGAGAGTATTGCCAATATGTAACGAAGTCTCGTTCTTCATGAATGGTGGTTCTTAATGCTCTCATACTTGTACGCCACTTGAAATGAATGAATTCGGTACTTGATCGTTTTTCAGATTGGTTGATTGTGTTTAATGCTTTCGTTCTTGTACGCCACTCGAATGGATGATATTAGAAGTCTAATGAATCTACGCCAGGGGATTAGACTTTGGAACCGAGCCATGATTTAGGGTTTAATCGGTTTAGAATCTACGCCAGGTCAATCGATTGAATCTAGGGATTAGGATGGCGGTCTTAATGCGTCTATGTAGGTGAGATGCGCAAAAGATATATTGGTATACGCATACTAGATAGTGGACAAGTCTACGCCAGTCAGTTCCTATATGAGAGCTTGAATTCCCTTAACTCGTGATAGTATCTAAGACCAATTATCTTGTTATAACTTCTTTACATTGTCGTGCAACTCTCGATACCTATGGTGCTTAGTTATAAATTTATCTAGTCGATTAGTTTAGTTTAGTTTGCATTCACTTATCGATTTCACACGTCTTATTCATTAGTTACTAGCTTTAGAGTCGCATCAATTCCTTGTGTTCGACCCTAGTTACTATACGATTCGTATTCTTGCGAAAGCGTTAGTCTAGGTAATTAATACTTGAGAATAACCCACATCAAGTTTTTGGCGTCGTTGCTGGGGAATTGATTACGAATTTGATGCGTTATCAGAGTTAAATAAAATAACCTAAACTACCCGCAAATGCACGACACGTGTGTAGTATTTTAGGTGTCGATCCCACAGAGACTACGCAACGCTATCTAAACTCGAACTAGGAATCAAACTTGCTAACGAAAGAATGTGGATGAGGAATGAAATACTGAAAGTAAATAAACTACTTGGGTTCTAACGATAAGACAAACGTCCTAGGAATTCAGTTTCACCGCAAGACTACCGAAACCGAAAATCAATCTATCTATCATGCAATCCCAGTTAAAACTATCTAAGACGGACGATCCTAACATGATATCTACCCTCTCTCAAGGCATAGACACGTGATGTAGACAAGCTGCCCCCTACTTTCGTGGCTGACACCTTGAACTAAACCCATAGGCTCTATGATTCATCCGTTCACCCTCAACCGTTGCTACCCTACTTTCGTGGCCTAACCTCGGTTGTTCTAAACCTGATCTTCCAAGACCAGAATTCTCCTTTCGGTCCTTCTCCTAATCCCAAACACATGCATCTACGTGATCAGCGCAAACACAAGTAAATTAAAGCACTCAGATAGAGAATAGATAAACTAAAACGGGAAGATGCATTCAAAATAGATCAAAAGCGGTCTCGGGATAGCCAAGGGCTAATCCCTTCTCCTAGAACAAACAAACTACTCACTCATGCGTCTGTAAAGAAACATAAACAAAGTAGAAAGTCTAAGGAACATGAAAACCAAACAAAACCGAAGTGTCGGGGCTTGATCTCCAATGCTCCTCGCTTGTCTCCTCGCAAGAATCTCCTCAATCACGAACTGATTTAATCTCCAATGTAAGCTTCCTGTAATCACGTCTTCTACCTCCTTTTAAGCCCCCTAAGTCGGTCCAATTGTTGCCTTAATTGCCCCCACGAGTTCCCTTTGTTTTAAGTTAAGTTTACTTAACTTAATAGGTAGTTATGGGCTGCGACCCGCTCGGGTGGTCATTGTGCCCGCTCGGGCGCGACTAGGGTAGAACGCGCAGGTTGTGTGCTGGAATGCATGCCCGATCGGGCATGGTATGTGCGCCCGCTCGGTCACAAGGCAAATGGTCGGGTATTCTTGCCCGAGTCGTGCAGAAATGCGCACGAGTTTGGCCGTAGGTTTTGCCCGGTCGTGCAAGAGTTGTGCCCGACCGGGTGGAGGCTTTCCATGCTCAATCTCGTCCCGTTTGTCCCGTGTTGATCCTCGAAGTTGCTCCTTAGCTCCGTGCCTAATCGAGTTTTCAGTCTTAATCCTAGGTCCACCACGGTTACCCATGAGAAAGTAAATCAAAGGAAACTGGACACGCTACCGTAACTTCCTCCACCAAACAAGACTTCAGACAATGCCAAACCTAGATCAACCGAGGATACTTGTTTCTTTCTTTCCGAGCTTCTTTCTTTCTTTTTCTTTTCTTTTGATGAATTCTTTTTATTTTGTTTCTTTTTTTTCTTCCTTTTTTTTCTTTTTCTTTGCATACACACTAGGCTTCTAGGACGTCGGATTTGAAGGGATCCAGCCTCTACTTAGACCCAGACTACCGATGATGGTATACTCATGCATCTCGTGTAAGAGTGCAGCGGAGTAGGCGGCTTTTTGTGCCATGCCCTTAGAACGTAGAAAGATGATCGCCAACCCACCACTTAGACCTGAGCCACCGAAGGAGTAACAAGGTCGATGCACTCATATCGATTTTTGATCATGCTTTTTAGGCACTATTTCTATCGACAGCGGAGTGTTAGTGTGCGCTTTGAATCTGCAAAATAACTCGATTTTATATGATCCAATAATCCCCAATATAATAGAAGCAAAGCATCATCTACACGAAGTATGACCATCTGGGTAGAAAGAATAAACGATAAACTAGCCTAGCAACCTCGTCCAAACCTCCCCACAAGCAACACTAGGATTCCCAAGAACTTCGACCTATTGTTTTTCAGCCGACTAAGAAGCTGTAACGCATAGGAAAACCTAGCTCAATCATGCAAAATCTCACGGAAAAGGGTCAACTTCTTAAGCATCCTAGGTTTAGGGTTCATCTCAAAACGCGGCACCGGACAAGTGCCTTGGGACGACTCTGACTCACGAAAGCAAAAAAAAAACGAACTAAAAACTGAAAAGTCAAAAGAAAGTGAAACGAAACCACCTGACAAACGTGAGCTGCTCCTCCAGACTTGAATTGAACGGCGTCCTCGACGTGAATCTCCGATGGAGGATGAAGGAAGTGAAGCACGTTTGTGGTGTTATTTTTTTGTGTTTTTCTTCTTTTTATGAAAAATAAATAACCGAGTCTTAACCTAAAAACTAAGAAAATTATAAGCAAACAGCTGGGTTACCTCCCAGAAAGCGCTTATTTAACGTCATAAAGCTTTGACGTCTCCATTCCTCATGCGTGCGCGACGGGTGGATCGGGAAGGGAAATGGAGTTTCCACTTTCGATCGGTTGAGCGGCTTGGTAGAGCTTTAGCCGCTGTCCATTGGCTTTGAATGTGTCACCCGCATCACTCCATAGTTCCACGTCTCCATGTGTGAAGACTTCTCGTACCTGAAAAGGATTAGACCAACGAGAATGTAGTGGGTGGCCCGAGAAAGGCTTAGGTCGAGAATCGAAAAGTGGAACGAAATCACCTGATTGGGAGTCATGAGGTAAGGTCTTCTTATCGTGCCATCCCTTAGGCACATTATGCATGGGATTCACTTGCTCGCTGTCCAAGGTTGGATAAGGGGTATCTGCATTGAAAAGTTTAATAACATCTTTTTCAATTACCTCGTGTAAGTGCGGGTGCAACCTCCTTTGAGTTTCGGGTGAAGGTTCGTGGCTGTCCTCCCTATAATTTCCGTATATACACACTGAAGAGCTGACCCTCTTATGCTTCTTTACGCGTGCGGGTTGCTTTCTCATCTCATCTGCACTCATGTTAGCATTCAAAACAGCAAGATATATTCTATCACGTTCAACATACTCATACCGAGAAGAAGGCGGTGGAGGGTCGGGCTCAAGTTCGAATGCTTTCTCCGCTGTGAAACCAGCATGCATATCACGTGGTATCTCCTCACATGGGTCGTCTCCTAGTGCTGCAATTGCACTCATGAATTTTGTGTACATCTCAGCTCCTTCATCCGCAAATCCTGCATTATTGCAAACTTGTGTCAAAAACCGTAAAAGAGAATCGGAAGCACTTACTTGATCATGCGTATCTTTCTCTAACTCGTCCAGCGAATCAACTGTAAAGCAAGATTCCTTGAATGAGGATTCGTTCATGGAGCTGGACAGGTTGAATTCGATCGTCTCATCTCCGACACGTAAGAACAGCTTTCCTTGTTGTACGTCTATCAAAGCACCTGCAGTAGCTAAGAACGGTCTACCAAGAATAATAGGTGTTCTAGCGTCTTTCGTTATCTCAAGTACAACAAAATCAGTGGGAATGCAAAGCTTACCTATCAAGTTACAACAAAACAGTGGGAATGCAAAGCTTACCTAACATGGTGGGAACGTTTTCAACGATTCCCACCGGATGTCTTACCGTACGATCCGCGAGGCGTAGATACATCTTCGTAGGTTTAAGGTTCCCAAACTCCATCCGCTTGAAAAATGTGTGTGGCATGATACTCACGCCTACCCCTAAATCACACAAAGCATTTTCAATATCGAGATTACCTATTGTGCATGGAATAGAGAAGCTTCCGGGGTCCTTTTGCTTTGGTGGCAGCTTGTTCTGAAGAATTGCACTGCATTCCTCGGTGAGTGCTACTGTCTCGTTCTCTTCGATGTGCTTCTCTTTGGACAGTACCTCTCTGATGAATTTGGCACGATTAGGCATCTTTTGGAGGGCTTCTACGTATGGCATGTTGATGTCTAACTTCTTGAGACATTCTACAAATCTGCCCACTCTCTTTTCGTTCTTACTGCTTACCAATCGTTGAGGATACGGTATCGGAGGTATGTACGCCGGAGGAGCAACGTATGGCTTAACTAAATCTGGTTCGACTTCTTCCATAATCGCAACCTTACCTCTTCCTCCATTCATGGACATACCAGCAGCATCCCCTCGCTCATTTGAGGGCGGATTCTCAACCACATCACCGCTGCACACAGAAATAGACTCTCTCGGGTTAAGATCGGACTTACCGGGAAGCTGTCCGGGATTCCGAGAGGATGAGGCAGCCTGTTGTGCTATGGAGTTTTCCAACATCTTCACATGTGTACTCAGAGACTCTACCTGAGATTTGAGCTCACTAATCGCTGTCCCCACGTCCGCGTTGAATTTGGTCTGAATCGATTGTTGCTACTTGTGATCCTTGACAAAATCAAGCATCACTGCCTCAAAGTTTGATGAAGGTGCTTGAGGGGGTTGAGAGGCTTGCGGAGCTTGCTGTGCTTGCTGGAATTGCTGG
>CM071869.1:8369265-8379803 GCA_036759665.1 Gynandropsis gynandra
TGAAGGCTCTGTAAAGGACAAACAAAGAATAATTTACGTAGAAGGAACGAAAGAAAAGAAAATAAAAAAAAACAAAGTNNNTCTAGGTTCGAATCTAAGACGCGTTGACAATAGTCCCCGGCAACGGCACCAAAAACTTGATGCATTATCAGAGTTAAATAAAATAACCTAAACTACCCGCAAGTGCACGACACGTGTGTAGTATTTTAGGTGTCGATCCCACAGAGACTACGCAACACTATCTAAACTCGAACTATAAATCAAACTTGCTAACGAACGAATATGAATGAAGAATGAAATACTGAAAGTAAATAAACGACTTGGGTTCTAACGATAAGACACACGTTCTAGGAATCCATTTTCACCACAAGACTACCGAAACCGACAATCAATCTATCTATCATGCAATCCCAGTTAAAGCTATCTAAGGCAGACGATCCGAATATGATATCTACCCTCTCTCGAGGCATAGACACGTGATCTAGACAAGTTGCCCCCTACTTTCGTGGCTGACACCTTGAACTAAACCCATAGGCTCTATGATTCATCCGTTTCACCCTCAACCGTTGCTACCCTACTTTCGTGGCCTAACCTCGGTTGTTCTAAACCTGATCGTCTAGGACTAGAATTCTCCTTTCGGTCCTTCTCCTAATCTCTAACACCTGCATCTACGTGGCCTTTGTAAAAACAAGTCAATTAAGCGCTCAAATAGAGAATAGATGAACTAAAACGGGAAGATGCATTCAAAGATAACACAGAAAGTGGTTCCGGGATAGCCAAGGGCTAATCCCTTCTCCCAGAACAAACAAACTACTCGTTCATGCGTCTGTAAACAAACATAAACGAAATATAAAGTCCAAGGAACATGAAAACCAAGCGAAACCGAAGTGTCGGGTTGATCTCCAATGCTATTCGCTTGCCTCCTCGCAAGAATTCTTCTCCAATCACGAACTGAATCAAAGGTTCTCTCTAATGTCGTCCTCTGCCTCCTTTTACGCCTCCTAAGTCGGTCTAAGTGTTGCCTTAATCTCCCCACCGACTTCCCATTGTTTTAAGTTAATTTTACTTAACTTAACAAGCAGACACGGGCCGCGACCCGCTCGGGCGGTCGTTGTACCCGCTCGGGTACGGCTAGTTGGATCGCGCATATAGCGATCCGTGTGGGGAGCCCGATCGGGCAAGATGATCACCCGTTCGTGTGTAAGGCATTTGATTGGGCATTCCCTTGCCCGAGTCGTGCATGAATTGTGCACAAAATTTGCCGTAGCTTTTGCCCGATCGTGCATGAATTGTGCCCGACCGGGTGGAGGCTCTTCATGCTGAATCTCGTCCCGTTTGTCCCGTGATGATCCTCGAAGTTGCTCCTTAGCTTCGTGCATGTCCTTTAGATCCAAAATCAACCAAATACGCGTAAAAACCTGTAAGAACATGAAAAACACGAAAACAAGTAAAACGGATACGAAATCATACGTAAAGCAACACATATATATCGAAAAAGTCTCTTAAATCGTGCAAGAAATACGTATGAAAACGAGATGATCACATAGTTCCATGTCCCCATGTGTGAAGATTTCTCGTACCTGAAAAGAACCAGACCAACGAGACCGTAGGTTGCCCGAAAAAAGCTTAGGACGAGAATTGAAAAGTAGAACTAAATCACCTGGTTGGAAGTCATGAGGTAGGGTCTTTTTGTCGTGCCATCCTTTAGTCACTGCATCTTTCTTCGGCACATCATGCAGGGGATTCACTCGTTCGCTGCCCGAGGTTGGACAAATGGTATCTACATCGAAAAGTTTCATGACGTCTTTTTCCATTACCTCTTGCAAGTGCGGGTGCAGCCTTCTTTGAATTTCGGTGGAAGGTTTGTGGCTTTCTTCCGTATAATTTCCGTGCATACATATTGAAAAGCTGACTCTCCTACGCTTTTTTACGCATGTAGGTTGTTTTCTCATCTCATCTGCACTCAAGTTAACATTCATAACAGCAGGATATATTTTATCGCATTCAACGTACTCAGACGGAGGTGGCTCGGGCTCAAGTTTAGACGTCTTCTCCACTACGAAACCAGCATGCATTTCGTGTGGTATCTCCTCACGTGGGGCGTCTCCTAGTGCTGCAATGGCGCTCATGAATTTCGTGTACAGCTTGGCTCCTTTGTTCGTAAATCCTCTATTATCGTAAAATCGTGTCAAATATCGTACAAGAGGGTCAGTAACACCTACTTGATCATGTGTGTCTTTCGCTAACTCGTCCAGCGAATCGAACGTAAAGCAAGACTCCTAGAATAAGGGTTCGTTAATGGGGCTGGGCAAGTTCAATTCTATCGTCTCATCTCCGACACGTAAGGAAAGCTTTCCTTGTTGTACGTCTATCATGGCACCTGCAGTAGCTAAGAACGGTCTACCAAGAATAATAGGTACCCTAGCACTTCATTTATTTCAAGTACAAAAAAATCAGTAAATACGAAAAGATTACCTACCTTGGTGGGAACGTTTTCAAAAATTCCCACCGGATATCTTACCGAACGATCCGTGAGGTGTAGTCACATCTTTGTAGGTTTGAGATTCCCGAAGTTCATCCGCTTGAAGACCGAGGGTGGCAAGATGCTCACGGTTGCTCCTAAATCACACAAAGAATTTTCAATGTCAATATTACCTATTGTGCATGGAATGGAGAAGCTTCCGGGGTCCTTCAACTTTGGTGGCAGCTTGTTTTGAATGATAGCGTTGCATTCCTCGGTGAGTGCTACCGTCTCGTTCTCTTCGACATGCTTCTCTTTGGAAAGAACATCTTTGATGATTTTGGCATGATTAGGCATCTTTTGGAGGGCTTCCACAAATGGTATGTTGATGTCAAGCTTCTTGAGGCCCTCTACAAATGTGCCCACTTGTTCTTCATTCTTACTGCTCACCAACCGTTGAGGAAACGGTATTGGAGTTTTGTACCCGGGTGGAGCAACATATGGTTTGTCTAAATCTCGCTCAACTCCTTTTATAATCGTGATCGTACCTTTTCCTCTTTTCATGGACGTACCAGCAGCATGCTCTCGCTCTTTTGAGGGCAAATCCTCGATCATATCAGTGCTGCACACGGAAATAGCGTTGACGTACTCTCTCGGCTTAAACTCGGGTTTACCGGGAAGCTATCCGGGATTTCGAGAGGATGAGGCAGCCTGCTGTGCTACGGAGTTCTCTAAACTCTTCACATGATTGCTCAAAGATTCCATCTGAGTTTTGAGCTCGTTGATCGCTGTCCCCGCATCCGCATTGAATTTGGTTTGAGTTGAATGTTGCTGCCTTTGCTCCTTGATAAATTCGAGCAACACTCGCTCAAGGTTTGACGAAGGGGCTTGAGGAGGTTGAGGAGCTTGCGAAACTTGTTGAGAATTCTGAAATTGCTGATTACTTTACTGGTACGGCGGTTGTGGTTGCTGAAATCCCGAATACTTCATCGGTTGAGTAGTTCGGTATGACAAGTTCGGGTGATAAGCCACGTGTTCAGTATCTCCACAATTCACGCAGTACATGGCGTTCGCTGCATTGCCCGTCGCTCTGCTCTGATTCGGCTCGTATAGGCAACGAGTGTTGTTAGGCATACCTCTCGGTGTGGACCACATAGTGTGGTTCATGGCGAGGTTATCGATCAGCTCGTATGCCTCCTCGACACTCAGAACCATAAACGATCCTTTAGCAGCGTTATCCAACATCGTTCGGTGTTCATCTGAAATTCTGTTGTAAAAGGTTTGGATAACGTACCACTGCTCGAGACCACGGTGTGGACACATCTGTAGAAGATCCTTAAATCTGCCCCACGCTTCAAACAAAGTTTCTCCATCTCTGCATCTAAATGTTGTGATTTTCCCCCTCATCTGAATCGTCTTGCTCGGAGGAAATACGCGTGATAAGAGCAATGTGCAGAGCTGGTCCCAAGTCGTGATTGAACCAGTGGGAAGCGATTGCAGCCATGTTTTTGCTCGTCCCCCAATTGAGAAGGGGAAGAGACGCAGTAAGATCACATCCTCTGAGACTCCCTGAATCTTGAATGTACCGGAAAGCTCTAGGAAGTCTCTGAGTTGCTGATGGGGATCCTCGTGATTTCCACCCATGAATTGCTTCTGATAAAGCATGTTGATCATTGACGGCTTAATCTCAAACTGTTCCTTTGCAACAGCAGACATCCGTATGGCTGTTTGCACGTTGTTCATGTTCGGCACCATGTAATCTCTGAGGCGACGTGGTGGAAGAGCCTGTGGTTCTCGCGGTTGAGGCGCGAGTTGCCGTTGCTGCATGTGCCCCAAATTACTGAGAGGTAATTGAAGCTGTTCGTGGCCGTTATGATTATCCATATCTCGGGGTCGATTTGGAGTAGATTTGAAGCACCTTGAGATCTGGTCATAAACTAACAAAGCACAAACGAACGAAATTAGGTAGAAAGAAACGAAAGATAAGAAAACAAAAACAAAAACAAAAACAAACATGAAAGACTCTAGGCTCGAATCAAAGACGTGTTGACAATAGTCCCCGGCAACGGCGCCAAAAACTTGATGCGTATCAAAGTTAAACAAATAACCTAAACTACCCGCAAGTGCACGGCACGTGTGTAGTACATCAGGTGTCGATCCCACAGGGACTACGCAACACAACCTAAACTCAAACTACGAATCAAACTTGCCAATGAACGGAATATGGGATTTGAGAATGAAATAATAAAGACAAATAAACAAACTCATTCTTAGCAATGAGACAAACATTCCAGGAATCCAGTTTCACCACAAGACTACCGAAACCAACAATCAACCTATCTATCATGCAATCCGAGTCAAGTTATCTAAGGCAGACGATCCTAATATGATATCTACCCTCTTTTAAGGCATAAACACGTGATCTAGGCAAGTTATCCCTTACTTTCGTGGCTGACACCTTGAACTAAACCCATAAGATCTTTGAATCATCCATTTTACCCTCAACCGCTGCTACCCTACTTTCGTGGACTAATCTCGGTTGTTCTAAACCTGATTATCCGGAATTAGAATTCTCCTTTCGATCCTTCTCCTAAGTTCCTAAAACATGCATCTACATGGCCATCACAAACACAAATCAATGAAGCACTCAGATAAAGAATAGATAGACGAAAACGGGAAGATGCATTCAAAAATACATCAAAGTTGTTTCGGGATAGCCAAGGGCTAATCCCTTCTCCTAGAACAAAACAAACTACTTGCTCATGCGTCCGTAAACAAGCATAATCGAAATAGATAGTCTAAGAAACATGAAAACCAAAAGAAACCGAAGTGTTAGGTTGATCTCCAATGCTCCTTGTACGTCTCCTTCGTAAGAATCTTCGTCCTCTCTCTACTCTCTCTCCTTCGATTCAAAACTGAAAAACTAACTCTCTAACTCCAGCTCTCCTCGACCCCTAGCTCCTCTGCTTACTTTTCCTTCTTCTTTTCTTTCCTTTTCTCCTTGTTTTTCCTTCTGGCCGTTCAGTTCTTTTCCTTTTGTTGCAGCAGCAAATGATTTTGCCTTTTCATGAGTTTTTCATTCTTGATTAAGTTGGGCAACGTTTCCATTACTTTCTCCAGCAAAATATCACTTATTCCACTTATCTAAAGTCGTTTTCCTTTTTGTATAAGTCACCAACAAGTTCCTTTTCTTTTTAAGACAAATTAACTTATCTGTAAGTTGCAGGTGACGGACGCGACCCGCACGGGCTGAGTGTGTGACCCGCGCGAGTGCGGCGCGCATGATCGCAATGGAAAACAAGGCAACCTGCACGGGCTAGGGAGTGGCCCGGTCGGGCTGAGATGTGCCCCGCTCGGGCTGATGCCCCGACCGTGCTGATGTCTTGCCCGACCCGTGCTCAAGTTGCTAACAAAATGTCGAACCAAATGCCCCACACGGGCAAGGGTGTACCCCGCACAGGCTAAGCTTGTTCCTCGCTGATTCTCGTCCCGTTTGTTCCGTGATGATCCTCGATGTTGGTACTTTGTCTCGTGCACGTCCGTTAGCTCCAAAATGAACCGAATTTGTATTAAAACCTGTAACAACATAAAAACACGGAAACGAGTAAAACGGATACAAAATCATACGTAAACATCGCATCTATATCGTAAACATCTCTAAAATTGTGCAAGAAATACGTATGAAAACGAGAAGATCAGTCCTCGACAATACGGGGTGAGTCCTTGGCAACATAGGTCGCGTCCTCTTCAGCATGGGTCGCGTTTTCCTCAGTGTGGGTCGCTTCCTTCTCAGCACAGGTCACGTCCTCCTCAGCACGGGTCGCGTCCTATTCAACACGGGTCGCGTCCTCCTCAGTGCGGGTCGCGTCTTCCTCATCATGGGTCACGTCCTCTTCATTCGCCATGGCTCGGGTTGTGTCCTCGACGTTGTCCATGATCATATCAATACCTGGTGGACATGATTTCGTTGTGATATTTGATCGCCATAAAAGCTTGATAAAATGAGTCAAACAAGTGTACAAACAAGCTTATCATGGTTTTAGAAAATAATGTCAATAATATCAACATTTGAACAAATGTTAAACGTATTATTTTGATTGATTTTTTCCCTTTTCATCCTTTTAAATCAATAAATTCATCAAGTTAACATCTATTGATCCGTATATGCGACCAAGCGAATCATGTGTTTCTTTTTTAAAATGCAATTATCAAAATATTTTAGTTGTATATGTCTAAATAAGAAACAATGTAGACAATAATATCAATAATAGACATTTGAACAAATGTTTAATGTATTTTTTTCTGTTTTGAAATTTTCTTAAACTCATCCAATGGTTTCTTAAAACACTATTATCACTTTTGAAACACGGGCCTTCGTTCTACAATTCTTGGGACACATGGGTCAAAATCCTTTTTAACCATTGATTGACATTGTAAATATAATATTGTGATTGGGTTTTGTTATTTAATCCTTATAAATTCATAAATTCCTCGAGTTAACATCTATTGATCCATATATGCGATCATGCGATCCTAAATTAGCATTATATAGTTTGACATTGTAAATGTATTATTTTGATTTGTTTTAGTGTTTTTATCCTTTTAAATCTATAAATTTTTCGAGTTAGCATATATTGATCCATGTATACGAGCAAGTGACTCATGCGACCTTCAATTGGCATTAATTAGTTTGACGTTGTAACTGTAATAATTTGAGATTTTTGTCCTTTTTATCCTTTTAAATTCATAGATTCTTCGAGTGTGCATCTATTGATCCATATGTGCCACCAAGCATCCCATGCGACGGTTTAAGTGTATTATTTTCATAATGCGACCCATGCGAAACTGTAAATGTATTACTTTGACCATGCGGTTCATATGATCTATAAATTAGTTTGGCGCTGAAAATGTATAATTTTCACCAAAATTTCCGCCGAACTTTTCACCAAAATTTCAAAAAACATAACCATGTGGACAAAGTTAGCCACAACCTTTCATCTAAAGTCGATTTGATATCAGGGTCATGTCTTTTCGAATTCCATCTGTTTCCTTCTCCCAAATAATAACACACACACTCTCTCTCTCTAACTCTCATAATCTTCCACCCATCTTTTGCTCTAACACTCACAATCTCTCGGTTTCAAAAATTCTACATTTCCCTCATTTTGTCTAAATCATTCTTCCAAGCTATTTGGCGTACTACCTTGTAATCTCCTTTATCTGTCTCTCTGTCGGTATGTTACATGTAGAGAGTGTACATATTTGACTTTGTGTTTCCTTTTCTGTTACAAGAAAATTTGAGGAAGTTCTTCGATGAGCATATTGGCAGAAAATTGAGGGCCAACAACACGGTAACACTTAAATCGGATGTGTCTTACAAAACATTGTAAGTCAAGTTGGATGACTCCATATTCACTAATGGATGGAGATTTCTCTACAGGACCATGATTTTTCATATTGAGGATTTCGTAGTTTTCCGTCATGAAGGTAACATGGTTTTTAGCGTCACCGATTTCGGAGAAGATATGTGTAATCTACAATTTGCATCATCATCAAACGCAGAAGCACAATCATACTCTTCTGCTTAGACGATTTTCACGACAAACGCCTTGTGTTCAAATCTGGTCGTAAATGCATTGGTAAGAGACCTCAAACCTATTCATCATATATCACTTCGGTTATTTATTAGATTTTTAATCATTTCTACTGATGTAACTTGGATGATGTCCCAGACCCTTCGATACGATTTTCGAAGTCGAGTGGTCTTAGATGAAGACGATATAAGATAATGTTGATAAACGATCAAGGAAGGGAATGGTCGGTATATTTGAGGCCCGTGAGTCATGGTGGCACTAGAATCAGAGGGGGTTGGAGAAAGTTTTATCATGAAAATGGACAAAACGAGGGATGTTCCGTGATAACACGTAAAGTGTATCAGTTTTAGGTTAGGTATTAGTATCGTTTTCGCATAGATTTAATAGCACGAGTCACATTTCCGATATGATTATTCTTTATATACACCCATTTTTTTGGTTTTCAGGTTTTAAGGCGACAAGGCCTAAACGAGCATAAAAAGGCGAATTCCTGAACCAAAACACTCAAATTGAAGATACAATTCACTCGGAGCCAAAATCAAGCCACAGAACTCAATGGAACACCCGAGCATCGAGCGAAAAAGAGAAAAATCATGAATTGCCGCTCGGGCACTGAGTTCTACCCGCTCGGGCAAAACCTACGGGGTTTAATTACAACACCTTGCACGACCCGAGCACGAAGGCAACATGATCGGGTAGTAATACCCGATCGGGCGAATCAACGTACCCGGTCGGGCGTTAATTGATCCTGAAAATCCCCGAGAGTTTACACGACTCGGGCTGTTCAACCACGCGATCGGGAAGCAATGCCCGATCGGGTAGGACGAAGTACACAATCGGGCGCGCCTCTGCACGACCAGGTAAAGCATGTACCCGAGCGGGCCACCTTTCTCGCAACAATCTAGATCTAGAGTTTAAACGAGCGAATTAAAAGAACAGAACAGATCCAGATGCAAGGGGGCGACGTCTAGGGCAAGGAAAGGCTTGGAAATCATCAGGAAAGGCTCGGGAGACGCTGGAGAAGGAGAGAAGCATCAATCCACACATCGGTAACACAATAGGGAAGATCGAGGCATCGAGTTTCCTAAGGTTTATCATGTTTAGGGTTATATCATCTTCTTTATTAGCAAACTCCATGAGTGAGTAGATTCCCAACTATGGGTAAGGGATAACGGTTTTGTAATGGATGTACAATTTGTGCGTTAATGCTTAGATCTATCGTATTGTTTTGATATTTGGTCCTGTAATCAACATCGTAACGCTTACACTAGTGCTGCCCGCTCAGTAACCTAGGAATTCGTATTTTGCTGGAAGGTTAAAGTATGAATCCGGGACTGTTGGGTTTAGGTTAAGTTCGATTAATGAGAATCTGACCGATCGGTTAATCGACTTAAGAATTAGGATTGCGCTCGTAACACTGCCATAGTACGGGTTAATCACTGCTGGAAGGTAGGGTTGCACGTACGTATGGTGATGTGGGTTAATCTCAAGTAATAAGTTACCTAGACTAACGCTTCCGCAAGAATACGGATCGTATAGTACCAGGGTCGAACACAAGGAATTGATGCAACTCTAAAGCTAGTAACTAATGAATAAGACGTGTGAAATCAATCAGTGAATGGGAATGCAAATGCAAACTAAACTAAACTAATGAACGAAATGACAACTAAGCAAAACTAATTGACGAGATAAACTTATGACTAAGCACCATAGGTATCGAGAGTTGCGCAACGATGTAACGAAGTTCTAACAAGATAATTGGTCTTAGATACTATCACAAGTTCAGGGAATTCAAGCTCTCCTATAGGAACTGACTGGCGTAGACTTGTCCACTATCTAGCATGCGTATACCAATATATCTATTGCGTATCTCACCTACATAGACGCATTAAGACCGCTATCCTAATCCCTAGATTCAATCGATCGACCTGGCGTAGATTCTAAACCGATTAAACCCTAAATCATGGCTAGGTTCCAAAGTCTAATCCCCTGGCGTAGATTCATTAGACTTCTATAATCATCCATTCGAATGGCGTACAAGAATAAAATCATTAAACACAACCAATCAATCTGAAAAACGATCTAGTACCGAATTCTTTCATTCAAGTGGCGTACAAGAACAAAAAAGTTAAGAACCACCATTCATTAAGAACAAGACTTCGTTACATATTGGCAATACTCTCTAACCCATGGCTATGGATCTACTCGGACATGAACTCAGAAAACGAAACACAAAAGATAACTATATTCAACATTGATAAAGAATGAGATTCCTCCCTATTCATGTACCGACGTCTTCAATAGCTCCTCCATGCTTCGGATCCCTTGTTCCGTCCTTCTCCACCTTTCTCTATGTCTCTAAGTCTGTCCTCTAATGTCTCCTCACGTCCCCCTCTATGTCTAGTACGAATCCTAGCTTTAAAAGGTCTCTTTTCTCCTGAATTGGCCGTTCTAAAATCAAGGAGTTTGTTGAGAAAAAGGGG
>CM071869.1:8388869-8410524 GCA_036759665.1 Gynandropsis gynandra
CCCGGTCGTGCAAGAGTTGTGCCCGACCGGGTGGAGGCTTTCCATGCTCAATCTCGTCCCGTTTGTCCCGTGATGATCCCCGAAGTTGCTCCTTAGCTCCGTGCATGTCCTTTTAGCTCCAAAATAATCCAAATACGCGTAAAAACCTGTAAGAACATGAAAACACGAAAACAAGTAAAACGGAAACGGAATCATACGTAAAACATCAAATATATATCAAAAACGTCTTCTAAATCGTGCAAGAAATACGTATGAAAACGAGATGATCAGCGAGCTTGACCGAATGCTACTCATTAGGTGGACGTCCTCTACGTCGTCGTGTGCGTAGCATCTCGCGTGCAATATGTGCTCGATAAGGTGTAGCACGCGGATCAATCGAGTTCCTTGCACGATCAGTCATGACTTCCCTAAGTATGATCATGATGTTCTCTAAGTTGGGGGCTAGATCGTGCTGTCTAAAAATTCTGGTCGAGCTGTCCATAAGTCCGGTTGTGTACTCCATGAAACCGGTTAGGCGTTCGTCGCTTGTTTCCTTCAGCGTCCCCGTGTACTCCATGAAACCGGTTAGGCGTTCGTCGCTTGTTTCCTTCAGCGTCTCCAGAGATTTTCGGTGTGTGAGCCTTTGTGGTGAAGGCTTCATCTTCACCTTGGGTGCCTTGTCAACGTCCCAACTGTGTGCTGGACGTTTGGTGCAGCTTCGCGGCATCTCGGGGTCGTTCATGTACTGATTTGCACATTTAGCTCGGGTTGTGCGGAAGTTTCGGTCGGGGGATTCCTCCTTCTTTTCGTTGTCAAGCAGCTCATTTGGTACTTTGTAATATCCTTCTCCAGCTGCTATGAGATTCATATCTAAGGAATCCGTATTCTGAAATTCCTCACAAACTTCCTCGGCTAAATTCTCAAAGATGCCGTCGGGGAACACAAAATCGATATCGCACCGTTTCTCAAGTGTGTCCACTAAGCTGAACTCTACTTCCATCTCGGGTTTCTTCATATGCTTATCAATGTCCGTAGCCTTATCCGCTGCCTTGTTAGATTCATATCCTTTGTCAAATATCAAGGGATTTGGCTGATCTACCGTCTTCATGCGTTGACGTTGTGGGAATGGCAATGGAGGTGGCCTCGGATCTTGTTTTACATATTTTGGCTCCTCTTCCTCCTCGAGCTTCTCCTTTAGCTCGTCGTCATCCGTTTCCGCTACTCTGATAGATGCTTCACCCCTTTCAGACATTGGAGTAGGCTGATCCACCGTCTTACAATCCCTTAGCCAAATTTTGTCGATATACTCACTAGGATCTGTTTCTAAACTTCCCGATATAACATCTTGTGGTTAAGAGGAGTTCGCAGCGAGTTGTGCAATTTGAGTCTCCAAGATCTTTAGATGCGTCCTTATCTCTTCCCATTCTGTTCTCAACATTCTAATCTCGTTGGATTGATCTTTTTGTCCTTGTAAGAGTTGAGCAAACATAGACGTAATATCGGAGTTAGCCTCTTGTTGTGGAGGGGAGGCGCAACGTGGCTGGTAATTCTGGGTTTGGGGCTGCGTCCTTGGCTGAAAATTCTGATTGCGTTGCATCAAACGCGGTTGGAAGTTCCCCATTGAACGTTGTGCATTCAGCATACCATCAGTGTTCCTATACGGGAAATTTGCATGATCGCTCCATCCATGATTGTATAAAGGCTGATTGTAACTCTCGTAGTTCTCTTCTTCATACCCCCAAACGTCTTGTTCCCATGATTGCTCCGAGTAATGTGGATGGAATGAGTTAGACAGCATATGATGAAGTTCGGTAAGTTGATCTTTTACTCCAGCTATATTGGCATACAGAGAGTTGACGTTGTTCATGTTACCTCGCAAAATAAAGAACACAAAATTCGATTAAGCTCCGAGAGGTAATTTTTTTTTTTTTTGACTCAATAAGAAAGAAAACAAAAAACAAATAATATGAAAACAAATAAAGACTCCGGAAAGGACTATATATTAGTTCAAAAGTATCCTAACTCTAAAGCCGTAATCAATTCCCCGTCAACGGCGCCAAAAACTTGATGTGGGTTAATCTCAAGTAATAATTTACCTAGACTAACGCTTCCGCAAGAATACGGATCGTATAGTACCAGGGTCGAACACAAGGAATTGATGCAACTCTAAAGCTAGTAACTAATGAATAAGACGTGTGAAATCAATAAGTGAATGGGAATGCAAATGCAAAATAAACTAAATTAATGGACGAAATGACTCAACGACTAAACACCATAAGTATCGAGAGGGGCACAACAATGCAACGAAGTTCTAACAAGATCATTGGTCTTAGATACTATCACGAGTTCAGGGAATTCAAGCTCTTATATAGGAACTGACTGGCGTAGACTTTTCCACTATCTAGCATGCGTATACCAACATATCTATTGCGTATCTCACCTACATAGACGCATTAAGACTGCTATCCTAATCCCTAGATTCCATCGCTCGACCTGGCGTAGATTTTAAACCGATTAAACCCTAAATCATGGCTAGGTTCCAAAGTCTAATCCCTTGGCGTAGATTCATTAGACTTCTATAATCATCCATTTGAGTGGCATACAGGAATGAAAGCATTAAACACAACCAATCAATCTGAAAAACGATCTAGTACCGAATTCTTTCATTCAAGTGGCATACAAGAACAAAAGCGTTAAGAACCACCATTCATTAAGAACAAGACTTCGTTACATATTGGCAATACTCTCTAACCCATGGCTATGGATCTACTCGGACATGAACTCAGAAAACGAAACACAAAAGATAACTATATTCAACATTGATAAAGAATGAGATTCCTCCCTATTCATGTACCGACGTCTTCAATAGCTCCTCCATGCTTCGGATCCCTTGTTCCATCCTGCTCCACCTTTCTCTATGTCTCTAAGTCTGTCCTCTAATGTCTCCTCACGTCCCCCTCTATGTCTAGTACGAATCCTAGCTTTAAAAGGTCTCTTTTCTCCTGAATTGGCCATTCTAAAATCAAGGAGTTTGTTGAGAAAAAGGTGGATCCGACAAGTCTGGTTCGAATCCTAGCTCTAAAAGGTCTCTTTTTTCCTGAATTGGTCGTTCTAAAATCAAGGAGTTTGTTGAGAAAAAGGTGGACCCGAGCGGGCACAAGGTCGGCAGAATCACTCCTCACCTTAGAGCATGAATTTCCCGTTATCAAGATAATTCGATAGGTTTATGATCTTTCGTCGTTACATCCTTGCGATTCCCAGTATCCCGACACCCGTAGTGTTCTTCATTGTCAAGTCTTCCGAATCCCTCTATCGCTGCCACCATTAGTTTAGTTTTTTTAGATATTTCTCACCACGCCACCATCTACTTCTCACCGTCTTAGTTTAGTTATATTCTTAGGATAAGGCTGTATTAGTCCCTAGAGTTCGACCCTAGTACTACACGAACCGTATACTTGCGGTGAAGTGGTCTAGGAAAATTATTGCTTGAAAATCCACACATCAAGTTTTTGGCGCCGTTGCCGGGGACTAATAACGGCCTAGACTAGGAATTAGCTAGATTAAGATCTATTCCTTTTCGGAGTCTTCTTTTGTTTTTCGTATTTTTGTTTTTGCTTTTGTTTTCTTATGGAGTCAAAAATTTCTTTACCTCACAGAGCTTAATCGAGTTTGGTGTCCTTTATCTTGCGAGGTAACATGGACAACTTCAACTATTCGGGTGCCGACAGCTGAATTGAGATGTCAACTTTCCGAGATTTGTCGTATGCTCTCTGACTTATATCATCCGCAATACTTAGAGCGATCATGGGAACAAAACACTTGGGGTATGAAGAAGAGATCTACCACAGTTACAATCGGCCTTATAGGAATACGTACAATCACGGATGGAGCGATTACGCATACTTCCCGTACAGGAACACCGAGAGTATGGTGAATGCACAACAATCATTTGGGAATTTCCAGCCATGGACGGAACCCCAAACTCAGAGCTATAAATCATATGTGCCTCAGCCATACCCAACCCAATCCGTAGCAGCCCCCGATTATTCTGCCACGTACACCTACCTCCTTGAACTGTTTGAGAATCGAAACAACTTGTTTATGGGAGTGGAAGCGGAACAAGAAAGCGCCAATGAGCAGATAGGCAACTTATTTAGACAATTGGACACGCAAGCTTCAAAACTTGCACAAGGGGCATTGCAACCACAAGAGGTTCCATAGGAAAGTTCAGAAAAAATTCCTCGTGAATATGTCAGCGAAATCTGCCTAAGGGATTGTGAGACGGTAGACCAGCCAAGTCCCTCGTTGATTGAAAAAGAAGATGAATCTAACACGGCAGTGGATGAGGCTACGGACATTGATGAGCACATGAAGAAACCCGAGGCAGAAGAAGAATTCAGCTTGGTGGACACACTTGAGCAACCATGCAATATCGATTTCGTGTTCCCCGAAGGCATCTTTGAAGATTTAGCCGAGGAAGGTTGTGAGAAGTTTCAGACTACAGATTCCTTAGATATGGATCTCATAGCAGTTGGGGAAGGAAATTACAAAGTACCAACCGAGCTGCTCAACAACGAAAAGAAGGAGGAACCCCCCGACCGAGACTTCCACACAACCCAAGCTAAATGCGGTGCAAGTCAGTACACACATGACCCTAAGATGCCAAGAAGCTACACAAAACGTCCAGCTCATAATTGGGACATCGATAAAGCACCCAAGGTAAAGATGAAGCCTTTACCCCAAAGGCTCACACACAAAACATCTCTGGAGATGCTTAGGGCAACAAGAGACAAACGCCTAACCGGTTACATGGAGTACTCAACCGGACTTAAGAACAGCTCGACCAGAATGTTTGGACAGCACGATCTAGCACTCAACTTAGAGAGAATCATGACCTATCTTAGGGAAGACATTACCGATCGTGGAAGGGACTCAACTGATTCGCGTGCCACACCTTATCGAGCACATATTGCACGCAAAACGTTATGTACAAGACGACATCGAGGACATCCACCTGATGAGTAGCACGCTTTGGTCAGGCTCGCGACCTTAAACAAGCGCTTCTCGCGAGGCAACCCGAGCCCCATATCCTTTTTCTTCTTTTTCGTTTTATTTCTATATTTTTGAACTCTTTTTCTTTTCTTTAGACTTGGACATTTTATAGGATTTAGGAATTTATTGCTCTTATCGATTTTTGCTGCATTGGTTTTCCTCGAAAATTTTTCAGGTTCGTAGCACTTCCCGGTCGGGCAGCCATCTCCACCCGATCGGGCACCGTAAATTTTGCACAGGTAAGTTTTATTTCGAGTAACCCGAGCGACCATTCTCACTACCCGAGCTTGCTCCCCCAAATTGCCACCCTTCACGCCGCAACTCATCCGCCGGAGTCGCTCGTACGCCGCCGCCGTTCCATCGTCGCCGGTTAACCAACCCTCAGTTACTCGAAATACCCTCTCCCTCCTCTCTCTCTCGAAAAACCTGAAAAATCTCTCAATTCCTCTCGAATTCCAGGTATGTTCATGAAATATTTTGTGATTTGCACTACTATGGACTAGATTTAGGCTTGGTTAGAGAAGATCTAGGTTGAAATCGCAGATTGAAACACGAACGCGAACTACAGGTCGCGATTTCGTGATTCAACCCGATCGGGCTAGGTTTAACACCCGATCGGGCATCCTGAATTTGTACCCGATCGGGCAGCTTTTCCACCCGAGTCGGGCGATGCCTACGGGGGTGTTTTGACGAAATTAAGCTTGAGCGGGCTACCTCTTCTACGCGATCGGGCATCCTGCAAAATTGTGCCTATCGCTTATTTTTCTTATTCGTTTGTTTTGCAGATGGCCCCGAAGATCTTCTAAAGCTCAAAGAACCGCCGATCTGACGCCTATGATCCAGAGTATGGATGGCCAACAAAGTCGGATTCCGTCACGGAACTAACGTCTTACATGCCGATCACTATATCCCACCAGCAATACAACTACTGGACGAAAACCTTCTTGTCAGGTCAGAAATCGAGATTCACCGAGCTGCAGCCGCGGATTTTCCCATCCTACTTCCTATCTTCGGAAGCTATGAGTGCCCTCCACATCGAGAAGCATATTCATACAATCTTCAACACTTTGGGATGGACGGGATTGCGGGACACACAGGAGTATACATACCGCAACATCACAGCGGAATTCTTCGCATCCTACACATCATTCTTCCTTGAGTCTAGAGATCGGGAGAGAGCATTCATGGAGTTCCGTGTGCTGGGACAGAACTACCGGCTCAGCGTGAGACAGTTTGCGATCATACTTGACGCTCCGCATTGCAACTTCACGAAGATGCCCGAGCACAACCGGAGCTATCAAGCGCAATTCTGGACCCAGATCGCTTATGGTGAATACTCGACGAGGTCCAAGGCCAGTCACACACGCCACCCCGCTCTAAGGTACTTCCATTACTTCCTAGTCTCATCTATACTAGGAAAAGGAGCACAAGGCGGAGTCAACCACACAGAGTTGGCGTACCTTAGGCGGGTGGTGCAGTCAGGCTTTGCTGTGGACGAGTGGGACATTCTAGACGTCGACTTGGCATCGCTAGTCATGCGGCATTTCCACGACATCGCCACCGAGAAGTGTAGCACAGACACGAAGATCATGTGTGGTGGCATTGTCACGATGATAGCACGCAGAGTCGGGATCAATCTTGGCATCCTGATAGAGGACAAGATCAATGAGGAGCCCGAGCTGAACCTTCAGAAATTGCGTAACCGAAGGGCGATAACGATTGAGAGGTATAATGTCATATGCAGCTACAAGGACGAGCACGATCGAAACTTGGAAGTTGACCTATCTGAGATTTAGATGTCGGGTTTAGACGAGGAGGGCTCTCCATTCAGGATTGATCTAGCCATTGGACACATTGGTCCGGGACTAGGTGAGGTAGATCCACCTCCAACCGCTGCACCAGGACCATCTATGTCTAGACAGCGCAGCCGACGCGCCACTCACTCTTGTGCCCGCCCAGAGTACCCTCACCATCGCTCTGACTTCCCTTCCATGGAAGGTGTCTCCGACGTCCTCAGGTATGTTGCGGAGGAGACTAGATATCAGTCATACATGACAGAGCAGAGGTACGACCTCGAGGCGGCGAGGCACGACATTGAGGCTGCGAGATATGCGGAGCAGCAGCAGTTCCAGGAGCAGTTGATCCAGCACACGTACTACATCACGGAGTCCGTTCGTAAATTCCATCAGCTCAGCATGCAGCACTACCAGGAGCCGTACGTGCCGATCCCGCAGGATTACCACACTGGCGCCATTCCGTACTGTCCACACATCCCGTATGAGCTACAGTCCTTCTACTTCCCACCTGGGGAATGGACACCCGCGGAGCCAGCAGACTCTCCAACCACTCGCGGTGGAGAGGAAGAGGATTAGACCACCTTTCTTCCTTTTTCCTTTGTCTTTATTTTTCTATTTCTTGTTTTATGGACCATTTTTTCTTATTTCTTTTTTTTAGTTTTCGCGCTTATGTACGCTCTTTGGACTTATTGATCTAGTACTCTTTTCTCTATCTTTTGCGTTGCATGATTCACATCACAGGTCCTTCACGATAACACTCGCATTAGAGCAAGAAAGTATCACAATTCCGGATGTATCAAAAATTCGAGAAAGCTAAACACACCAGGTGTATTCGCTCTTATTACTTCTCATATTTTCTCTAAATTTTGGCATGCGGGTATCCCTCATGGATCTCGAACACCGGGACTCTGTTCCGTTCAGGTCTGGGGGGTACTCTTTTGAGTGTCTTTTGAGTGATACAGATTTTTCATTATGAGTGACATATTTGCGATTAGGATTAGGATTAGGATTAGGAATAATTGATGGGTACCTAGTACGAATTTTCGAGCTTTAGTCAATTTTTGCAACATTGTCGAATCGTGAACAATAGTCTAGGTTTGCTTAGGAGTCTTTTGGATACCGATAGTTGAGTAGTTATGTTTGAAGCCTTGATCTATAGTTGAATTTACTCCTTAGGTTTCGGTACCAAGTAGCCATATCTCCGTGTATACCGTTTAGCCTTTGCTCGCTTGATATATTTTTACCGTTCATGAGTCATTACATTCCACACGCTTATACTCCGCTGTCATCAAGGATAAGTTTATGACTATTTCGGTTTAGCTTTGACATGAGTACATTGATGATCGATGGTTCGGGTCTAAGTGGTGGGTTGAGGCGCTGTTCTACGTCCTAAGGGTTAGAGTGATGCGTAATTTAGAAAAGAAAAAAATATATATAAAAAGCGAAAAAATAAGTTCTTCAATAACTCACCTCTTCACTCCACTAAGGTCACACGACCTTATGAGTGTGCCATAGGCAGCCTGGGTCTAAGTAGAAAGTCATCCCTCTTTGACTTCGACGTCCTAGGAACCAAGCGTGGATCTAAGTATCGAAAAAAAATGAATAAGAACGAGAAAAATGAGTTTAATGATATCAAAAGCTTAGGGGAATAGGTATGGAGATCGCTTGAACGTTATCTAGGGTTGTGAAATAGACTTAGATTTTTGGTAGGATTTCATGGCTCGGAACTTTCGGTAGATATAAGGCTATACTCGGTACGCTTAGACCTTTGTTCATGTGACGCGTTGATTTACGGAATGACTAACTCTTTGAATTTTTCGTGCTAGTATCCATCGTTATTAGATTCTTCCTACACTTGACTTTAGTTTTGTTTGAGGACAAACAAAGGTTCAGGTCTGGGGAAGTTTGATAACACGTAAAGTGTATCAGTTTTAGGTTAGGTATTAGTATCGTTTTTGCATAGATTTGATAGCACGAGTCACATTTCCGATACAATTATTCTTTATATACGCCCATTTTATTGGTTTTCAGGTTTTAAGGCGACAAGGCCTAAACGAGCATAAAAAGGCGAATTCCTGAACCAAAACACTCAAATTGAAGATACAATTCACGCGGAGCCAAAATCAAGCCACGGAACTCAATGGAACACCCGAGCATCGAGCGGAAAAGAGCAAAATCATGAATTGAAGAGTGCACGCTCGGGCACTGAGGTCTACCCGCTCGGGCAAAACCTACGGGGTTTAATTACAACACCTTGCACGACGCGGGCACGAAGGCAACATGATCGGGTAGTAATACCTGATCGGGCGAATCAAGGTACCCGGTCGGGCGTTAATTGATCTTGAAAATCCCCGAGAGTTTACACGACTCGGGTTGTTCAACCACGCGATCGGGAAGCAATGCCCGATCGGGCAGGACGAAGTACACGATCGGGCGCACCTCTGCACGACCGGGTAAAGCGTGTACCGGAGCGGGCTGCCTTTCTCGCAACAACCTAGATCTAGAGTTTGAACGAGCGAATTAAAAGAACAGAACAGATCCAGACGCAAGGGGGCAACGTCTAGGGCAAGGAAAGGCTTGGAAATCATCAGGAAAGGCTCGGGAGACGCTAGAGAAGGAGAGAAGCATCAATCCACACATCGGTAATACAATAGGGAAGATCGAGGCATCGAGTTTCCTAGGGTTTATCATGTTTAGGGTTATGTCGTCTTCTTTGTTATCAAACTCCATGAGTGAGTAGATTCCCAACTATGGTTTAGGGATATCGGTTTTGTAACGGATGTACAATTTGTGCTTTAATGCTTAGATCTATCGTATTGTTTTGATATTTGGTCCTGTAATCAACATCGTAACGCTTACACTAGTGCTGCCCGCTCAGTAACATAGGAATTCATATTTTGCTGGAAGGTTAAAGTATGAATCCGGAACTGTTGAGTTGTAGGTTAAGTTTGATTAATGAGAATCTGATAGGTCGGTTAATCGACTTAGGAATTAGGATTGCGCTCGTAACGTTGCAATAGTACGGGTTAATCACTGCTGGAAGGTAGGATTGCACGTACGGATGGTTAGGAGGTTTAGGCTCGGCAGAATCACTCCTCACCTTAGAGCATGAATTTCCCGTTATCAATATAATTCGATAGGTTTATGATCTTTTGTCGTTACATCCTTGCGATTCCCGGTATCCCGACACCCATAGTGTTCTTCATTGTCAAGTCTTCTGAATCCCTCTATCGCTGCCACCATTAGTTTAGTTTTTTTAGATATTTCTCACCACGCCACCATCTAATTCTCACCATCTTACTTTAGTTATATTCTTAGGATAAGGCTGCATTAGTCCCTAGAGTTCGACCCTGGTACTACACGAACCGTATACTTGCGGTGAAGTGGTCTAGGAAAATTATTGCTTGAAAATCCACACATCAACCTCACATTCAAACTGGTCTCCTATGGAGCAACACATTTTCTTTAGTATGTCCCTCCAACAGGGTCTAACAATATGGTTTGATTTCAGTTGTATTTTGATTGGTTTGAACTTCCCTTGAACAACAACATTTCCTTGAACTTGAACATCATGTTTGTATTTGGTTGGTCTTTTACTATTATTCAGGAGTTACTATTATTGTTAGTATTGGTATTATTGTGGCCCCTGCAACCCTCTGACCCCTGCGACTCTTTGACTCCTTTGTGACCCTTGGACCCTTGCAATCGTCTATTGTTCATAATTACATAAAATACATAAATTCATCATTCCTCAATTGGAATAAATAAAAAATAAAGTTTGAACGGGATCCCATCCAACTCATGCGACCCAATATGATCCTTATGCGACCCTTATACCCATGTAACCCTTTGACTCCTTTATGACCCTTGTACCTTTGCGACCCTCTGACCCCTACGAGCCTCTGACCAGTGCGATCGTTGTACCGCTACGACCCTTTGCAACCTTTGGACCCATGCAAACGTTGTACCCCTACGGCTCTTTGCGAATCTTGCACCTCAGTAACCGTTGTACCCCTATGACCATTGTACCCTTGCGACCCTTTGACCCCTTTTGTGACCGTTGTACCCCTGCGACCCTTTAACCCATTTGTGACCCTTGGACCCCTGCGACCGTTGTACCCCTGCGACCCTTCGGCGTTTTTATGACCCTTGTACCACATTGCGACCCTTGTACCTCTGCGGTCGTAAACGCCTATGACCCTTCGACCCCCATGCGATCCTTGTACCTCTGCGACCCTTGTACCCTTGTGACCCTTGTACCCCTGCGATCCTTTAAAAAAATTAAACAAATTTAGAAAATAATAATTTATTATAAATAAAATTATTTACAAATAATATGAATAATATTTTAAAAAATAACAATTTATCAAGTTATTTACAAATAAATATGAATCAAATTTAAAAATTAATAATTTATCAAGTTAATTACAAATAATATGAATAAAGTTCAAGGATGACATGATGGGATGCCAATAGTCTCGGGGTACAGGGATACATCTTCTATTCGCAAATACATCATTAGTCATCTTCTCAGACATGGAAGTAACATTGTTGTCGCAAATTTCGTGTAGCTTCCCACATTTTTTCATTACAATAACATTTAATAATTTGAGGGCTTAAACACCATAGTCACTCGCGTTGTTGTTCTGTGTCAGACCTTAATAATATTCGTAATACCATTTATCTTCTCTAGAAGCGAAGCAAAGAAACCCTCCGAGTTGGAACATGTTGGAGATAGTTGTTCTTATCATCTCCATCACCAGATCGATATGCATTTCCTTCAATCTGCTCTGGCCGCCATATACCATGATGTATCAGGTTTTGAAATCCACTTTCATGTCTACCCAATGAACATGTACATATCGATTTTCGGATGATGGAATGTTTACAATCGAGACCAAGCCTTCGCAATGATTCACTGGTTTGTACTTACTTCTGAATGGATACTTGTCATCCAAATATTCAGTAAGAGTTTCCGGCAATGCACCTCTCCCTTCGCTAACCACCCGGAATAGCTAGAGTCTACATGAAAGCAATAGGACAAACATAATAATTCTGATATATGAAGTCAAATATGCTCATGTGTTCATACAGCTCGAACAACGCCTCATCCAATTGCTGCAAAACATTAACACACATAAATACATATAACACAAAATGACCTATGTGACCTTTGTGACTTGGCTAAGGGTTAAAAAATTTACATTATCTTCAAGCCATACGTTAGCCTTTAAATGATCTCTCAAAACTCTGGCCCCTGGGGACAATCTAGGTTAGATGTCCACCAACGCTGTTGGCGAGATTTCATCATAAATCTATATATTGAAGTCAATTTTATACCACTACCGTCAATGAAGAAACGCTCTCGGGTTGTCTTGCTCTCTTCAAATCCCTTGGGCTCCCAGACAAAATGTTGATTCCCTGCAGGTTCTTGAACCACCTTTTTCATGGGTCTTGAACCACCCTTTTTACGGGTTCTTGAACAACCTTTTTTACAGGTTCTTGAACTACATTCTTTTCGGGTTTTTGAACCACCTTTTTTTACGAGTTCTTGAATCACCTTTTCTCTGGTTTCTTGAACCACTTCTTCTGCGGGTGCTTCACCCACATCTTCTGCATCAACAGCTTTCACTCGCCCTCACCCTGTGACCCATGCGACTCTGTGACCATGCGAACCATGCGACATATGCGATTCCTGCGACCATGGCAACCCATGCTACCAATGGGACATAGCGACCTTTGCGATCTTGTGACCAATGCGACCTTTTCTGAACCGTGCGACCCATGCGACCTTTGTGACTTAAATGACCTTTTGTGAACAATATTAATTACTTGGTGGTACTTCGATATCTTTGACAAAAATTTCTGGACTTCGCTCACCACCAACATCAGCGGCGACCTCTTCGACACGATCCACTGGAGCATCCTCTGCAGGAATCTCCTCAATGTCGACCTCTTCGATAGGACCCATTGGAATATACTAGGCAGGAACCTCCTCAGTGGTGACCTCTTTGACCGGACCCATGGGAGTATACTAGGCCAGAACCTCCTCAACGATGACCTCTTCGACAGAATCCACTAGATTATACTCGACATGAACCTCCTCAGCAGAGACGTCTTCGACAAGACCCACTAGAGTATCCTTGGCAGGAACCTCCTAAGCGACGCCCTCTTCGACAGGACTCACTACAGCATCCTCGACAAGAACCTCCTAAGGAACACCAACGGTAATATCTGCATAAAAATTAATTCATTTATTAGACTCATCCTTCGTTACATTGATGTGACCCGTGGGACATATGAGATCAATGCGACCCTATCGACCCTTGTGACCCATGGGACATATGCGATCCTTGCGACCCTTGTGACCCATGCGACCTTGCCACCCTACAACTTATGAGACCCTTGCGACCCATGTGACCTAAGCGATCCATGCGACCATTGTGACCCATGCCTACTCTCGTTGGAAATTAACTCAAATGACCTTTTTCACTCAATATTACTTACTTGGTGGAACTACGACAGGAGAAACCACTATAGTAACCTATTCGAAATGTAATCAATTAGAGGAATGCTGGTGGCAGATGTAAGATTTTCAACTAATCTTGAAATGTTTGTCAAGTTCTCTTCTAATCCATATCCAGAGTCATTTTCAGCCTCTGAGTCAACCGGATCTTCGCTTGGCTCTTTTCTTGCAATTGCATATGGACGTCGATGGAATTCATAATCATCATATCTTATAGTGTTGGAAGATTGTTTTTCCGGTGCTCGTATCTTTCTCGGCAGACTTTGATTTTGCCTTGTCAGCACCTTTGGGATTTGCTGCATTTGATTTTTATTAGGTAAATGAAACCCGTCATCCTTTAGAAGGTGTCTTACGGCGTTGATGATTCCTTTCTCCGAATTTTTATTTCCTCTATTAATTACTTCTCTAGTGTGAGAGGGACTGTAGCTTCTTCTCCTTCATCATCACCTTCTTCTTTAGCTTCAGCTTCATCATCACCTTCTCTTTCTTCATCAGCTTTAGCAACACTTACCCTTCCTTCCTCTTCATCAGCGTCAAATATAGGTGGAACATCTATAACCTCTACTGCTTTTTCACCCACACTCTTCTTCCTCTTAGTCCCCTTACCCTTCCCCTTCTCTGGATCACCAAGAGCTACTTTTCGCGTCAGCAGATCTTGCTTACGGATGTCTTCCAAACAAATACCCTTTAGATTTCTATGTAGATGTTCCATCCATATCTAAACATCGGAATTGTTGCATCCCTCATAATCCTCCAAATCAAAAAGCAAACCTTTCTCTTCGTGTTTAGCACGAAGAATACTTCGAATATCTTGCAAAAATAAACAAAAAACCATTATGACCCTTTGTGACCCTTGTTACCCTTGTGACCCTTGTGTAATTGTTACCATAGAATCTTCGATCTACCTTATCACGTCTACATACTTCGGGTTAAAATTGGATTTAACCCTTTTTCACATCATTAGGCATGATGGATCCGCATTTATAACATCAACATACCATCCGTTTCCGCCAAAACTAAGGATCATTTTGAATGGATGTAACTGTAACATTAAAACAAAATGATAAGAATGCAAAAGGTATGAAAATATTCAGGTTATTCGAATAATATATACAATTTACCATTTGTGGGATCATGAAAAAACCACAATGCCATTTTGGTTTCGGTGATCCCGACTAACGTGCTTATGGCAATTATCCACAAGCTTCTCGAATGTGTAAAGCCCCCATGGAAAGCCTTCACACAATTCCAAGTCATCAACCATATCAATGAGATCATGGATGATAAAGTTTTATTACGGAGACTTGTGATTCAGAACTTGCACCAACAACATCAAAGTTGATAACCTCGTCCGGTCGGTGAAATTCTTTGCCTTTACAAGCATTTCACTCACTTGTGCGGCAGTAACCTTTCCACGATCGAATTTCTTCAGCCTAAATGTATCACCCCTTTTGGACTCCCATCCTCTGGGATAAGGTCCGCAGTTCAATCCGGTAATTAGTGCATGCTCCACTATAGATTACTGGATAGTAACACCGTTTAAGATGAACCACAACTCTTTCTTGTTCTGTACAATCATGGAGTGATTTAGTAGGACAAACATTTGAACCTTCGTCAATGTGGACTCACATTGGAAATGGAATAAATGCCTAAACTAAGACTCCTTGTCGAAGTAATGCAACTCATATTTAACTAAGATTCCTCTCAACTTCTATATTATCTCGTAAGGATAACACTTAGTGGTGATCATTGGCATTCTGTCCATGTGCTTGAATTCATACAGAAAATTCGGCTTTGGTGGCACCTACAAAACGACCAATTAAGAATACAATAGATTTCTACTAACTCAAGCGACCCTTGCGACTCATGAACCTCTGCGACTCAAGCGACCAATGAGACTCAAGCGATCCTTGTGACTTAAACGACCAATTGAACTCAAGCGACCCAAGCGACTTAAACGACCCTTACGACTTAATGAGACTAAAGCGACCATTACGACAAGTGAGACCCAATGAGTCCCTTGAGTCGAAGATGGTCATGAGTCGCTTGAGTCGAACAGGGTCATGAGTCTCAAGCAACCCTTGCGATTGAAGCGATCAATGAAACTCATGCGACCCTTGCGACTCATTGAGGCTCAATAAATCCTTATGACTCAAGAAACTCATTGAGACTCAACCGACTCATTGAGACTCACACCCATTTCAAATCAACAAACAATTTTGCTTTCAACACCCTGCAAAACCCTAGAAATCGATCTACTTACACTTACTAACGCCATTGAAGATTGACTCGTGCTCTCTTCTTCACTACTGATTTTTTCCATTTCTTTCTCATTTCAAAATTTTCTTGGTCTCAACTTGAATTTTTCTTCTTCCCAACTTCAAATCGATCCCTCTCAAGTTTGAAATCCCTTTGTATTCCTTGCGTCAACTTTGAAACAGTTTTTTCTTTCGAAAAACTGTCAAAACGTGTGTTTTTTCACGTATGAAAATTAAAGACAAATTTGTCTTTTCTCTAATTTTTTATTTAATAATTATCTTCACGAGGATAGACATAAAATACTTCAGTCTACAGGAATATCTCTAATATTCTCCCTCTTAGGTGTAAGTGTCAAGCATGGCATATTAAATACTTTCTTTCTCACTTTTGTTTTTATAGGAAAAAAATTGATAATAATTTCTTGCAATTAAAAAAATGAAGAGAATGTATATGAAATAGCCAGCCAGCCGCCTTGAAAACGAAGTATGGCGTGTAAAGTTTACACATTCTGCAAAAAGATTTTGGTAAATAAACAAATGGCAAATTGGAAAGTGGAAGATTGCAATTTGCCTTTTATTCCGTCTCCATGTGCTCTCTCGCTTTCTCTCTCCATGCAATTTCTCCCATAACTCTAATATTTTAGTTTATAAATATTACAAATATATTTATTCTATGATTCCAATATCGATTAATTAAGTATTTTTTAAATGAATATTTAAATTTGAAATGTCAAATACATTTTGTAACCCAATTCACTAGTTTTTTAATCCTCAAATAATGAAAATATAATCGTGAATTTTATCTACAATATTTTTATGCAACAAAGTAAGAAGGGTTTATGTAAAAAGAAAAACCTTTTGAGTTGAAAATTGAAGAATAAAATATGAAATGCAACCTCAGACATAGATCTCTACGCAAATTGTACACTTTTTTTATTAAAGTTGTTAGAAAATTATAATTTTCTAAAAAATTAAAAAGTATAAGAATTTAATATGGAAGAACTAAAAATTAGATGACCAATACGTTTTGGTGGAGTTTTAAAACTCCAAAGGATTTTTTATTTAATTCAAACGGTATTTCAGGTACACCTGAATACAGACTCATACTCACCGTGAGACTCTACCCGTCTTGAATCTAAATTTTAAGCCTTGAGTGTCACACACTCGTATATGAACGCCTAAGACTATTCACACAATAGCCTTAGATTACAGAATAACTCTCAAGCCACTCTCCCACAAATCCCTAGATACATAATCTACGATTTGTGTAAAAACCGCTTTGCAAAGTGAAAAGAAACTCTAGTTTGGTTTCCCAGTTTAAGCTCCAATTCTCTATTTGACATTTATGAACTCACAATTCAGATGGAGAAGTCCTCTATTGTTAAATCGGACCAACCTTCTTTATATAGATCTTCATTATGTGTGTGTTCTAAATTTTATACTCCTTGTTTTTCTCCAACAACTTCCATGTTTTTAATTCATTAATTTTCTCCAAGAAACTCCATATTTTTAGCCTTTGACTTATCTATACAAATATAAAATTTAATTAAATTAAGATCAAAATACTCTAATATTATGGTAAAAAGAAATCTACAATTTTAATTAAATTCAATTCAAACTCTTTAGTTGTGAACTCCAAACTTTTTTCACCATCCAAAAATCTTAATTTTAATCTTAAACTCTATAATGTAAATGTGCATTATCCAAAATTTTTAAAATAAATTTATTAGAAAAATTGCGATTTACATTGTGTTCATTTAAATGCATGGTACACGTTTAATTCACTTGCAAGTAAAAACAAAATGTATGTCAGATTTTTGTCATGCGATTTTTGTGCTTTACCTATAGGAAAATAACGGCTTCAATCAATCTCAAGTATTTTTTTTTTCCAATGGAAAACAAAAATTATGGACCATATAAATAGTACCTATATATATGATTATATAATGACAATTAAAATCAACAAAAATGAAATTTAAAGAAAGGATTAAATAACCGGGAATACCAGGTCATCAATTAAAACCTATTGAATATTAAGATGTAGCAAAAATACATTATTGGTTCTGAAAAACCTAAGATTATAAATATATTACTTTACATATTTTTACACATAAATTATATATTTGAAAATAAAATCCAAACCATTAAAAATACTTTGAAATTAAATCGTGAACATGCACTTGATAAATTAATGTGTTACAAATATATAATTTAATATTACACTAGGTCTGATTGGTATATATTCACAAAAGATTAAAATCTCTTAACCCTAGCCTCTGCCACCCTTGCTTCCGTCTTCCTTCAATCTCCGGCGACATGTCTCGTCATGGACAATCGACCGCTGTTGCTCAATAGACAAACACTGAACAAGTTGGGTATTCAGCCCAATTCGTGCATTCATTAAAAATCAATTTTTCTAAACAGCAAATTTATTGAAAATGATTTGTTTTCAGCTGTAAACAATAATTTTCAACACATGTCATTTTTTAGTCAACAGTTGAAATCACATTTATAAATTATCATTAAATATGGAAATTTTCAATGGACATCCGTTCAAAAGTTAAAAAGTTATCAACGGATACCCGTTGATAATTTTTAATCCAATACATTCATAAAAATTCTCTAAGTCCCAAATTAGATAAGAAAAAAAATTAAAGAGTAGATGGACAAGACGTTCAGTGGAATTCTCAAAACTCCAAAGAATTTCATATTTCATTCAAATGGTTTTCCAGATATACCTGAATATAGACTCAGACTCACCATGAGACTCTATCCGTCTTCAACTTAAATTTCAGACCTCAAACGCCACACACCTCGTATGTTATCGACTAAAACTATTCTTAAAATAGTATTAGATTTCCGAATGACTCTACGAATGACTCACCCACAAATCCCTAAACACGTCCTCTAAGATTTGTGAAACAGATACTCTCACAAGTTAAATGAGACACTCTTGTTTTTCGGTTTAAGCTCACACTTTTCTCTTGAATATTTGTGCTCAATCTTTATTGATTGAGAAGTTCAATTTCGTCCATGATATCTACCCTCTTTATATAGGGGTCTTGATGTATTTCTTGATAGATATTCTCCATATTTTTAGCTTCCTTTATATTCTGATGCGATCTTCGCTGGAACGACAGTCTATAACGAAGGTAAGATGGGAACCCTTGCTGCAGCCAAACCGGAAGACTCGTTACACAAGGTGTGTGGATAGATAGGTCACACGAGAGTTGCGGAAGGCTCTCGATTGGTAGGATGGGTAACCCTTGCTGCAGCCGAGTCGGAAGACTCCTTACACAAGGCGTGTGGATCGATAGGTCACACGAGAGTTGCGGAAGGCTCACGATTTACCGAGCTCGTCTTCGAGGATATAACACACCTACGAAGAACGAACGAGTTTTGGATATTACGCACCAATAATTGCTGGATATGACACACCAACAAAGGAGGAATTCTCAAAGAGAAATTAGAAATTCAATTCAAAATCAAAGGTTGTTGTGTGTACAAGGGGGTTGACGACCATATGAGGAAGAAGTAATGCAAGACTTCAATGCGACCATAAATGCATCCAAACCATGCAAGGCTTGTAACTTAAATGAACAAAAATTCAAAATTCAAAACAAACATAAACGTAATAATAAAGTATTTCAATATGAACAACATATGTAGTCTCGGGTCAACAATTAGGGGACGGGAGTGAGTCGTGGCCTCGTTAAAAATCCGTCGTGGGAAAACCATGTGGGACAAAACCAACGGTGGGAAAAGAGCACACACGACACACGTACCCTAATTGTTGATCGTTGCAAGTTGAGCTTCGGCATGTAGTATGATTCGGATGTTGGAACTTCCTTGTGGATTCGAGCACTCGTCTTTAACTTGCATGGCCGTGAGAATTCTGACGATAACCTCCTTGAGTGTCCTAGCTTTAACTTGCTGGTATAGTTAAGGCATCCTCCTCTCCAGCCCTAGCACAGGTCACAGGACCAACGTCCTTCTTTCTCTCCTTGGGACGGGTAGCGTCCGCCTTTCTCTCCTTTGGACAGGTCGCGTCCTTCTCCTTCGATTCAGCACGGGTCGCGTCCTCCTCAGCACGGGTCGCGTCCTCTTTGCTCGCCACGACACGGGTCGCGTCCTCCTTTCTTGCCCTAGCTCGGGTCACGGGACCTTCTTATAATATTGAGGCATCCTCTTCATGCTCGAGATCCTCGACTCTGTCCATGATCATATCATCCCCTCCCTCTTGAAAGGGATTTTTCCTCAAATCTATTTGATCTGCGACAAAAGGCACCAAATCAGTAACATTAAAACGATAACTCAAAATATACTTACCTTGCAAGTCGAGTTGATAAACGTTGTTGTTGATTCTCTTGGTCACTGTGAAGGGTCCGTCGATCCGAGGTGTCAACTTTGGTTTTCCTTGTTCGGGAGACGCTCCTTTCGCAAACAAATCCACACTTGGTCGCCGAGTTCGAAAATCATTCGCTTTCGTTCCTTGTTTGCATGTGTCGCATAAAGTTTTTTTTTCTCCTCTATGTTCTTCCTAGCTTGCTCGTGGATCTGTTCTACAATCTTAGCTTTCTTTTCTCTGTCCAAAATGACTTGATCACTTAAAGGTAACGGCATTAGATCCAAAGGTAAGGTGGGTTTGAACCCGTAAACAATTACAAACGGTGAAAATTTGGAAGCAGAATGTACAACATGATTATATGACAATTCAGCATGCGGTAAATATTCTTCCCACGTTCTCAATTTCTTTTTAATAATTGCACACAAAAGGGTTCCTAGGGTTTGATTAACCATCTCGGTTTTTTCCATTAGATTGCGGATGACACGTCATGGAAAACAATAACTTAGTTCCTAGCTTAAAACATAGAGTCTTCCAAAAATGACCAAGGAACTTTGTATTTCTATCCGAAACTATCATCCTAGGCATTCCATGCAACCTCACTACTTCTTTAAAGAATAGATTCACTACGTGCAACGCATCATTTGTTTTGTGGCATGCTATGAAATGGGAGATTTTAGAAAATTAAAAATTAAACTTACCTTGAATTCAACTTACCAAAAATTAAACTTACCTTGAATTCGTCGTGACCTACGTTGATGTCGTCGTGGTTGATGTTGATTCCATTTTCTCCTTGTTGTCCATTTCCTTTGGTAAATGATCTTCGTGGTATCCAGTCATAGTAATTCATTTGATAACACTTGATTTGAATATGACCTTTTTTGTGCAGTAATAACATCTTTTTAAAAAAAATGCTCTCTTTGTTGATATTTATGTCTCATATGCGCTAGAGGTGTACTTCAGGATTTCTGAGGTGTTACTATCTTCAGTAGTTATTAACTTTTAACAAATTTACCTTGATTGCTCGAATTTTCTTATGTATAACCAAGTAAAAAATGGTTTGAGTCCTTTTTTCCTAAAGTTAGAAGATAGTCCAGCTTCTTCGTTCCGTCTCCAAGTTCTTTTTTCTTTCTTCAAGTTGACTAGAGATTTTTTACTTTATTTTCTTTTTTCATGAGTTGTTCCATGACAACTTTTAATTGTGACTAGGTAACATCCTTCTCTTTCATAATTTTAATGTTAGGTTTACTCATTTTAACACATTTTATTGTTCATCATCACTTGCAATGACACAATAGAATGTTACATAGCTAGTCATTTCCCCATCTTCATTTTCCTCCTCCGATTGAGTTAAATCTTATTGAGTAAGAAAAAACTTGTTTGTCTTTTTCACATCATGACACTCATTTTTTGTGTGTCCAAAACCTTGACAATTAAAGCATTTGATTGTAGCTTCCCGTTTTTTAACACTCGGACAATCACTTTTTTGTGACCATATCACTTACATTCATGACAATGAACTTTTGATTTTTCTTCTTTCTTTGGATATGCGTTGTGTGTCTTGGCTGATCCTCCTGGTCTTTTTTTTCAGAAATTTGTTGAACTTCTTTGCTCACAAAGATATCTCTACTGCAATTCTGTCAATCTCGGTTGTGTTTTCTTCTACTTTAAATGCTATTCCTTGGGAGGATTCGTTGTT
>CM071869.1:8410583-8466210 GCA_036759665.1 Gynandropsis gynandra
CATAGGCTAACAATATTCCTATGATTTCTTTGAAGCTCGCTGCGTCGGTATTGAGTGACATGTTCATAGCTACTTTTTGTGCTGACAACATTTTATTTAAGCATCGAAAACCTTTCTTGACAAGCTTTTTGTCTTCATAAAGTTCACCAAGAACATGTAATTCATTGGCCAAGGCATTCAATCTTCCCCTAAACTCTTTCACGTTTTCATTCTCTCCCATTTCAATTTTTTTAAAATTGGTGTTCGAGAATATCCAACCTTGTTTTCTTCACACTTGAATTTCCTTAATGAATTGTTTCAAGCGTGTCCCAAGAATCTTTTACCGATTTGCACCCTTGTATTTGTTTGAATTCGTCTATGTCCACAGAGGTGAAAATTGCAGCTAACGCATTTGCATTATATGTTAACGATATCTTCTCGGTTGGTGTTAACTGATCGAGTGGTTTCTCCTTTTCATTTCCTTGGTCATCAGTTACCATTACACTACAAAAACCACGGGCTTTCCAACGGATGGGGCAACGAACCCGTCCGTTGGAAAGAAAAACCTACGGATTGCAACGGATGACGGGATATTGCAACGGGCAAAAATCTGTTACAATTTGCAACGGATTTGTAACGGATACGCTCCGTTAGAACGTCCGTTGACAGTCCGTTGGAAATTGTAACGGATGGCAACGGAAACCATCCGTTGGAAGTTCCGTTAGAAATCGTTCCAATGGTCGTCCGTTGCAAGTTTTAACGGATGGTCGTTAGAAATCGCAACGGATAACCGTTGATTTTGTGAATTTCGAGGGCACCGGTTTAAATAATTTCATGTGAACCTGCAACGGCGATCCGTTAAAATTTGCAACGGATGTCCGTTGGAATATAAATTATTTAGATCTTACCAAAGAGTGCATCAAACCATCAATAACAAAAACATTTTCGAAAAAATGTCGTCGTCTTCAAATCGAAATATATATAGATCAAGGGAGTGGATGTATAGAAGAAAAGATCCTGTAACCGAAGAGATTACGCAAGAATTCTTACACGGATTAGAGCAATTCATGAGTTTTGCATCGATGCAGCCTTTGTGTCAAGAACGGGGGACAATGTTATGTCCATGCAAAAGATGCAAAAACATGAAGTTTCGAAGTCAAGAAATTGTTTGCAAACATCTGTATAATGTGGGTTTCGTTGAAAATTACGAAATTTGGTTTTTTCACGGCGAAGATTGCGGTGTTAGAGATAGTGTGCAAGATGCACAAGTACAACGAAATGAAGAAGTTATTTATGAAGAATCAACGACCAATCCATATGTGGAAATGGTGTCAGATGCTTTTCCTGGAGTTGTTAATGAACAAACGCATGAAGAGATTCCGAACATCGATGCACGTCGATTCTTCAACCTATTGGATTCAGCGAAACAACCTATATATGAAGGTTGTCGTGAAGGTCAGTCTCGTTTATCTTTATCTTCAAGATTGATGAGTGTTAAAACAGACTACAATGTGGCTGAAAATTGCATGGATTCATTTTGTAAAACAATGCGGGAATATTTACCGGAAAATAACCAAGCTCCCGAGACATACTACAAAACAGAGAATGTGTTAAAATACTTGGGAATGCCACATTAGAAAATTGATGTTTGTAGAAACAGTTGCATGTTGTTTTGGGGAAATGATAAAGACTTGTTGGAATGCAAGTTTTGCGGTGCAAGCAGATTTCGGCCTAAAAAACCATCTTCACGGAAATACGTACCATACAAGAAAATGTTTTATATGCCTGTAGCAAACAGGTTGAGAAGGTTATATGAATAAAAAAAACCGCTGCAGCAATGAGATGGCACGCCGAACACTCCACGACCGAAGGTGTAATGCAACATCCATCGGATGGTCAGGCTTGGAAAGATTTCAATGTAATATTTCCCGAGTTTGCACGTGAAACGAGAAATGTTTATCTTTGCCTGTGCACGGATGGTTTTAGTCCCTATGGACAATCGGGAAGTCAATATTCCCTCTGGCCAGTGATTTTGTCTCCTTATAATTTACCTCCCGAGATGTGTTTGAAAAGAGAGGTAATGTTTCTGACGTTGCTTATTCCAGGACCAGAACATCCGAAGAAAAGTTTCGATGTATTTTTGCAGCCCTTAATTCATGAATTACGACAGTTATGGAATGAAGGAATCATTGCTTATGACGTCAGTACTAAGCAAAATTTCAGATTGAAAGCGGTCTTGTTGTGGACAATTAGCGATTTTCCTGCGTATGGAATGTTATCAGGATGGAGCACGCACGGAAGATTAGCATGTCCTTATTGTATGGAGGATACAGATTCATTTCGACTAGTACATGGTAAGAAACCATGTTGGTTTGATTGTCATAGAAGATTTCTTCCTCGTGGTCATGCTTTCAGGAGAGATAAAAAACATTTTCGGAAGAACGTGGTTCAAAAAAAAGAGGCACCGTGCATGCAAACCGGAAAAGATTTGAAGTCAATATGCTGACGACCAGAGTTGGAATTACGGGAAGGAAGGTCACCTATCCCGGTATTCAGATTGTCTGGTCCGGCCAAAACAGCATTATTAAAGTGGTTAAAAGAGGACGTTAAGTTTCCCGATGGATATGCATCGAACATTGCTCGGTGTGTGGATATTGTCGGTTCGAGGCTGATCGGATTGAAAAGTCACGATCGTCACGTTTTCATGCAACGGCTCATTCCAATCACATTTGCTAAGCTCTTACCACGTAATGTTCACGATGTGTTATGCGAAATCAGCATATTTTTCAAAGATATATGTTCGAGGAATTTAAAAGGTGATGACTTGGAAGTAATGAAAAACAATATCTCTGAAGTATTATGTGCATTGGAAAAAGTTTTTCCGCCTTCATTCTTCGATGTCATGGAGCATTTGCCAATACATTTACCAGATGAGGCAATACTCGGTGGGTCAGTTCAATTCAGATGGATGTATCCTTTCGAAAGGTTTTTCTTTCATTTAAAGAAAAAAGCAAAAAACAAAGCAGCGGTCGAAGGATCTATTGTCAAACAATACTTGTCGGAAGAAATCACATATTTCAGCACATTTTATTTCGAGTCCAGACGAAAGAGCGACGTGCAGCGGATGATCACACAAATTATCTGTATCAATATAATCCGCAGTTTGGCACAATTCCTGAGCTGTTTACACCGATTGGACGTACAGGAGGAAAATCCGATGAATATTGGTTAACACCAGAGGAGTATAATCATGTCCACACATATATACTACTTAATTATCAAGAGTTATTACCGTTCGAAAGGTACGTACAAGGTACATATTATAATTTCAATCTTTATATATATATAAATGTAAAGTAATTTCATTATTCAGGATATTTGACGAAGAAGTGCTTGGTACATATCCTCATCTAAATGCAAATGAACTCACAGACATGAAAGTTCAACATTATGGATCGTGGTTTAAAGACTACGTAATTACTCGTATACACATTTATGTAAATTAATTGCATATAAGAGTATTAATTTGTTTTTTTATACGTACAGGTTAAATGTTCTGATGAAAGACTTCCTACGTAGATAAAAGATTTGGCTAATGGTCCCGCACGAAATGTCATGTGTTGGCCAATCTTGATTCCTCGCGGCTACACATTCCACACGTACGAACACGGAAAACATAGAAGCACATACAACTATGACGTTTGCGTTAATAGTGATATAGAGGGTGATAACTTCTACAGTATTTTGCACCAAATCATACAACTGGAATATGCCGGTCTCGTTGGGTTGAAGGTTATGCTTTTTAAATGTCAGTGGTTTGACCCAACCGTAGGACGCGGAATACGAAAAAACCGTTGGGGAGGAATTGACGTCAACCCAGCACGACAATATGGTAAGTATGATCCCTTCATCACAATAGATCAAGCAGATCAAGTATGTTACGTGCAATATCCAACAACATTGAAACGTCGAAGAGAGGAGTGGTGGTCCGTAGTAAAGATCAAGCCACGAGGGATCATAAGCTCTGATGACAAAGAAGATCCGTTGCAACCCGATCATCCGCAGCCGATTCGTTTAATTGATACAAATCGCGAGGAGATTCTTGCGAGGAATGACATAGACGGAGAACTCATACGCGATTATGTAATCGAAATGTTAATACAATCAAACATGTTATATAAACGATGTTTGATGTATAACAAATTAAAATAATCTAATAGCAATGTTGACGGTAGCCCGTTGAAAATATTAATGGTTGTTGAACCACAAATTCGCACCCGACACTTAGAAAAAATTTATGAATTTTCAACTATCCCAACGGACATCCGTTGGAATGAGCAACGGATGACCGTTGGAATTTTATAAGGGTAAATTCGCACCCGACACTTAGAAAAAATTTATGAATTTTCAACTATCCCAACGGACATCCGTTGGAACGAGCAACGGATGACCATTGGAATGTTATAAGGGTAAATTCTTACCCGACACTTAGAAAAAATTTCTGGATTTTCAATTATCCCAACGGACATCCGTTGGCATTCTAACGGATGACCGTTGGAACGTTATAAGGGTAAATTGACGCCACGTGTTGACGCTTGACGCCACGTGTTGACACCACGTGTTTGTTTCCAACGGTCATCCGTTAGAATTCCAACGGATGTCCGTTGGAAGATGTAATGATGACTGCAAAATTTGCAGCTTTTCCCAACCGTTTTTCAGGTTTCCAACGGTCGTCCATTGGAAATTGCGACGGATGACCGTTGGACGGGCAGACGAGCCGCCATTTAGCCGTCCGTCGCCTCGGGAATACGCATTTCCAACGGCCATCCGTTAGAATTTCCAACGGACGACCGTTGGGAATGCGAAACTTCGCGTCAATTTAATCACTCTGTTACGATGACGTATTTTCCAACGGCTGTCCGTTGGAAAATCTTACGGATGGCCGTTGGAAAATCCGATATATATATATATATATATATATATATATATATATATATATATATATATATATATATATATATATATATATATATATATATATATATATATATATATATATATACCAAACAAATCCAGAATTCTAAAACGTTACAAAAACTTAGAAAAATGAGGCCTAGACGTTTCATAGGATCGAGAGGAATGTTGGCTGGTTCCGCGGGAGCGCCTCCCCCGCCGCCACCACCACCATATCGTCCTCCGTCTCCAGTATCGGCACCGTCGATATTTGTTGACGAGGACGATATGGTTGATATCGATGCGTTGATCGATGATTTCGATGGGCGTCAAACCCTTCCGATCATCGATCCCGAACGTTCTCCTGGAACGTTATGGTAAATATATAGTATATAATTGTTATGAATCTTATTTAAATTTCGTAAATATTATCTAACTTTGGGAAGGTTCCCGGAGATGGTCCGCATCGCCATACTTCGGGATCAAAATCCTTCAAGAAAAGAAAAAAATTGGTAAATTTTTAATTATTTAGATTTTTTGTTTACTTAAATATTTATCTAACAAAATTTGTTTTATATTGTAGATGCAACGGATGGGAAGAGAACCGACTCTTCTTGAAGTGGTATTAGAAACCCACGCAAAGAAGAAGTCGGTTGTCGGGGAAGAGGTCGACGAACCGGAACTCGTCGATCCTCGAGCGGCCCGAACCGTGAGAGCTGACGGAGAAAAGATCACACAGCAATTTCAAGCTTGCGGTTCAAGCCCCGACGACCTCAGTCCTTTACAAAAGGACCAAATTTATTTAGAGGTAAAAAGTTATTATTTTGTTTCTAAATTATTGATCAAATAATTTGTTAAAATCTAACGTTACTTTTATTTGTCTTGTAGTCGGTGAGACCGTATAAGGGACGTCTGTAAGGTCTCGGAGCGCTTCAAAAGGATATACTCGAGGACGTCACGTCGGTACCTCCATCGGTGCAAGAGAGTTTTTCGCAACAACGGCGGATCGAAGATCTCGAATCACAACTTTGAGAAACTCGAGCTCAAGTGGCGCAACAAACATCTCAAATACAACAATTGGAGAGCGTCATTGAGTTGTTGTCGGGCCAGGTGAGGGGATCAGCATTGCAGCAAGAACCGGGACTCGATTCGGATGCAACTCCGTCTAGAGGTGGTGGTGATGGCGGGGATCATGTCGACGCAACCGACCTAAACGATATGTAATAGGGAATAGTTTTAATTTTTGTGTTTTGTAATATAATTTTAATATTTTTATTAAAAACTTTTTAGTTTTAAAAATATTTTTTTTAAACGTTCCAACGGGCATCCGTTGGAAGGTCTAACGGTCATCCGTTGCACCGTGTTTCCCACCAAATCGTTTCCCACCAGTTTACAACGGACATCCGTTGGCCGGGCTAACGGGGTTCCATTGGAATACGTTTCCCGCCAAACTTTTCCCACCAGTTTGCAACGGCCATCCGTTGCAGTTTCTCGCCACATGGCAACGGATGTCAGTAGCAAAAATGATTTTTCCCCACCTAATTTTGTAACGGACAGCCGTTGCTTTCCAACGGCCATCCGTTGAAAATGTGCAACGGTGATCCGTCACAACATTTTTCAACGGGCTTCCGTTACTGTTGTTCCAACGGCGTTTTCCGTTGCCAGGCCGTTGCAAGTTTGTAACGGATATTATCTGTTGACACGCCGTCGCGAATTGCAACGGATCATCAGTTGCAACGAACTTTTCGCAATGGACGTAAATCCGTTGGCGTCCGTTGGAAACGGCTGTTTCCAACGGATTTTGGGCGCTTTCCAACGGATATGTCCGTTGGAAAACGCCAGTTTTTTTGTAGTGTTAGAGGATTCCATCCATACTTCACAGCCCTCTATGCATCTTCGTCTATGCCGCGAATGTTGGCTCTCATCTTAGCCTTCCAATATCCATAATTGGAGGAGTTAAGCATAATGGGTTTGCAATACGAGTATAAATCTTGTGACCTTTCCATCTATTTCTTAACTAGATCTCGAACGGATATGTAAGATTAAATTCTTTGATCTGTTATCAGCCCTGATACCAATTAAAAAATTAAACAGTAGATGGACAAGGCGTTTGGTGGAGTTTTCAAAACTCCAAAGGACTTCCTATTTAATTCAAACGGTTTGCAATGTATACTTGAATACAGACTCAGACTCAACCTGAGACTCTACACTCTTGAACTTAAATTCCAAGGCCCAAAAGTCACACACCCCATATGTGATCGCCTAAAACTATTCTTAAAATAGTCTTAGGTTTCCAGATGACTCTACGGATGACTCACCACAAATCCTTAAACACATCCTCTAAGATTTGTGAACAAAACACTCACAAGTTAAATGAAACACTCTTGTTTATCGGTTAAAGCTCATACTTCTCTCTTGAATATTTTTGTTAAATTGTTGCTGATGGAGAAGTTTAATTTCGTCCATGGTATCGGCCCTCTTTATATAGAGGTTTTGTTTCTTGTGTGTTTAAACCCCATGCATTTTGATCTTCACAATGACCTTCCACTCTTCTATTTTATGTTTCAAGGTTAATGGATATTAAACATAACATACATGATCTGCTTGATCTGTTGTGATGAATGTATCACACTTTGCGTAATGTCATGAAGGGTTGATGTCAATTCCTCTATATCAATTTTTTCATATACCATATTCTATGATGGTGAAAAACCATTTACGTTTTAAATATTATCTTCAATCTAACTAGGCCAAGATATTCAACGTATAGACTTTTATGCAAATTTTTGTAAAATTTATCATGTTTCGATGTTCGTTTGTGTTGCATTTGTGTTTCACATGCTCGTATGTGTGGAAGATATATCCACACATGAACATAGTTGACCAACACAACAAGCTTCTTGAATTATCGTTAGTCAAATATCTCAACCACACAGGATATCTCTTGTTGCTACCATGTATCTACAATAACGACGCAATATTAATTGTACAATATTATGTAAATAAACTCGAATTGTTTAGTAAAATATAAGTATGCAAATATATTTATATAATCGTTCAAACAAGACATATAATATTCAACTTTCATCGTATTGAGTTCATCCGCGCTTAAATGAGGATATGTGTCTATTACTTCTTCATCAAACATCTTGTCATAAAAAAAACCTTAACAAACAATTATTACCATGATGGCATGACAAATTATACATACAAATATATTTAATAAGTGTAAATATGATCAATTTTTACCTTTCGAATGACTTCTTTTAGCCACCTTAACGATTATTTCTTCCCAGGAGTAGATAATATGAATATCGGGATTGGTCTTCCCATCGTGTCACTCCAACTCTAGTCTTCAAGATTTTTTCTTCAAATCCTTGCTCAAATATATGTTATCCTTTGTTTTCCCCATAAAATTTTAAATGTGTTGATGATGTTATTGATTTTTTTTTCTTGATAAGTATAACATGCAAAGTGTGTCGCAATGTAAGTGATTCCCAATATGGTATTTCCTAAAATATTTTGCATTTTTAATAGTTACACCATTTACCTTGACCTTGCGGCTTTTTATGACTACAATCTCCCTCAAATTCAGACGATTCATGTAATTTTGCCATCATGTTTAGCCAATCGTACAAGATCGTCTTTTTACAACATTCTTTCAAAAATATTTTTTTCTTTTTAAAATATATGTCCACGAGGAAGAAATCTTCTATGATAATGAAACCATCATGGTTTCTTCCCATGTACGAGACAAAACAAACCGGTATCATACATGCAATACGGATATGCCAGTCTCCCACACGGGCTCCATCCAAACAACATTCTATGCACAAGAAAGTCGTTAATTATCAATAAAAACGTTGCCTTCAATGTATTACTTTGTTTCATACTGACGTCGTATGCAAGATTTTTATTGTTCCATAAGTCTCTCAATTAGCGAACCAAAGGCTGATTGAAGATATCTAAACTTTTCTTCGGATTTACTGGTCTTGGATTCAGCTGCATTAGAAACAAAATTTTGTCTTTTCAAAAACATCTATGTAGTCAAAATATACAGAGATAAAATCACAAGCCACTTAGAATATTGAATGTTGGATTTTCCATATAGACTACAATCATCAGTGCACAAGCAAAAATAAATGCTCCTTATTTCATATACAAACTCAAGAATATAACTTCTTGAGTTACATTTAAGTCTTACCATCCAATGAATATTGCATGACTCTTTCATCCGTCAAGGTTTCTACGTGTCATCTCATAAATGCAACAGTTTTCTTCTACTCGTACAAACTTCTCAACCTATTTGCGAAAAGCATATAGATTAGATATTTGTGCGGCAAGTATATTCATGAAGAAGGGTTTTTGGACAAAATCTACTTGCATCGCAAAATATACAGTCCAAAAGGTCTTTGTTTGCTCCCCCAAATAACATAAAATATTTCTATAAATATCAATCTTCAGATGTGGCCTACTTAGATCATTTTAAACACTTTTGTTTCATAATATGCTTTTAGGGGTCGATTATTTTGTAATAAAAATTCACACATAGTTTTAAAAAAATGCATCTATGCAATTTTTTGCCACCTTGTAATTGATAATTAATACTCGTCAATCTTGATGATAAAGATAAATGTTACTGACCTTCATGGAAATCTTCATTTTCTTTATTAGGGTTGACTTATGGACTCTAGGGATACACATAAAGTGTAGAAAAGGGAATTTGGATTGTGCCAAAAAGTAAGAAAATATATTGGACTAGATCACAAGGTTATGTCGGAAGCTGATCGAGACATCGACTAAATCATCTCTAAACTTTCTCTTTAAATTTACCTTTTTTCTAGCTTGTTCCCAAGATATGGATCCGAAGTTGTATCCATGCTATAGGCTAGAATGTTGTGTATATAAGTTCATTGTGCTTAACAACAAACTCTGTGTTCATTGTTTTTTTTATGGTTTAATGCATGATTCTATTCTTTTAATTGTTGAATGACCACATGAATTGATTGTGAAATGAATAAATTCTTATTGTGATATCAAATGATCTCCATCATATGAATTAAATAGATTTGAATGATCATATTAAACGGTAGATTAATCGGTCTATGAATCATGATATCAATCGTTGTTGCATTAATAATTGAAGTCATTTGATAAAGAAATTGATGATTGAAGTAATTGAATAGGGATTTAGATTTCGGGAGAAGGTATATTGATAGAATAGATTGAATTTTCTAATAGAAACAAAATACCATACTTTTTAAATCTTTAGGAATGAATTCATATGCATGAAAACAGTTATTGTTTACTTTACTTACATATATTAGATATAGATAAATAACACACTTTTATATTTATGACCATAGTTTTCATGAGATTAATAGTTTAAATTCCTTTTAGTCCTTGCATTAATGTCTAGTCTATGTATAAATTATTAAAATTTGAGATGGAATTAATCACATCTGGCATCTAAGCTTGGTGTTTCTTCCTGCATTTGCTTTACAACTCCTAGAAAAGCTTTTGAAACCATTTCTATATATGGATTGGTCATTGTTCTCATCATTTCTTTTGGTTGATATTGATTCTTACACTGTTACGCCTCTATTGCCATTGTCTTTAACATGCAAAAAACAAAATTGATAATTCTCCACGAAATATACCTTATAAAGGTGTTTGAAATCAATATATTGAATATGGTACTTCATATTCTTGTATATTTTGCACGAACATATAATGATATAGCCTTCTAAATACAAAGGTTGCATCCACAGAAAACTTATAGTTTTTCCATCACGAGTAAAACTTATTGGGGAACCTCATTTGTTATAGAATATTTTCTTCTATATATCATTTATCTTGATATATGTATATATATTTCAAGATGAAGACATTATTTGAGATTAAGTTATACTTCAATCGGTAATGATTGAAAAAACTAGCTCCCCGTATTCATAGAAACATTTTTTATGGTCATTCGTTTATATTACCAACGGATAACCGTTGTAAGGCAACGCTCGAAATTTTCCAACAATTGCATCGAAATTTAAATATTTCAACAGCCATATGTTGGTATTATCAACAGATATTTACATGTTTCAAGTTACAAGATCGGTTTCTATTATTTGTAATACTCGACGCTCTAACATCGCCTCTTTAACCGTTTATCGCTCTAACAACTTTTGTCTGTGATGCATGGTAATTTCTTGCAAACACCTATAGAAAAGCCTCATGTGGTCATGTCTATAAACTCAAAGAACAATTGAAGAGATGCACCAAAGGTACTTAATGGGTGATGAATACATGTGCTTCATTGCCATGAAAATCGATGAATTGGTCTTGCTTGGAAAACATGTAAATTAGAATTATTTTCTTCAATATATGCTAGAAAACTCCAAAAAAAGTACAAACCAAATGTTGATACAATTATGTGGGAGATTTAGTGATTCACATCGATGAGCTTCATCAACTAATGTTGAATTGTGAAGCCAAACTTGCAACATCATTCTTATCGGTGTTTTTCTTCTACGATATTTACTGCTAGTTCTAATTTTGGCTTATCTCGTACTTGTGGATTGTAAATGTGGAACAAGGACAATCAACAACAATCTTAGGGTTACCAAGGAAATTGTCAAGACAAATGTATTTTTGAGACATCATCCGACCACGATATCTTCATGGGGTCAACCATCTCGTACAACAATACCACAAGTCCTGAAAACTATCATCTCTTCCTTATCCAGAAAAATGGTTGCTTAATAGTAGTGTCGCACACCACATTACATCTAATTTGAATAATAAATTACTTCACAATCCTTATGTCGACAGTGAGACTATGATCATTGAAAAAGACATAAATCTTTCAATTACTCATATTATTTTTATCTAAGACCTTATCTACTTGAGATATTATGTTCTCCAATGTGTTATGTGCCCCACAAATCAAGAACAATTTTGTCTTGATTCATAAGTTTGGTGCTATTAATTATGTTTCCATTGAATTTGGTGATGATAGTTGTCAAATAAATGATTGTTGCATGGAAGTACAACTAACGATCGACACCGCTAAAGATGATATTTATGAGTGGTCGAGCTCACCCATATCTAAGTTGTCTAACCCTATTTCCGTTTTTTGCGTCTAAACCCACTCCATCCAAGTGACATTCTCTTCTACTCATCATGTCATCCAAATCCTCTAATAGAGACATTTACTTTACATCTTGTAATTGCTCTAGTAATAAAAACCACAAACTTATGTTTCATACTGCATTACCTCATCTAGTTTTCTAGAAATTATTTTCTCTTATGTTTGAAAATCTCTAATCCACTCATTCAATGTGTTCAAATACTATCTCATATTTCTGGATCACATCACACAATACAATTGGCTTTATCCTCCCAATTAAAAACCCCATGTCATCTCCACTTTCACACGTTTCAAATCTCACATCAAACACAATTCAACTAAAATATACTCACACATTATAGTGATACTGGAGGTACATGCATACCTCTTGCCTCGTTCCTCGCCACCCATTGCATATCTAACATTAACACAACACACATTCCTAAACATAATGACCTTTTTTAGTATTACATCGTAACGTGCTCAAGACTAGTCTATCCCCTCTCTGACATTCACTCTTACCCGTCCACACACTCCATTATCTCATCTAGTTCTTTAAAATTCATTTTCTCTTATGTTTAAACATCTCTGATATAGTCACTCAATGGCTTCAAATACTTTATTATCTTTTTGGGTCACTTCACATGATAAAATTGGCTTTTAACCTCTAAAGAAACACTCCATGTAATCTTCAGTTTCACATGTTTCAAATCTCTCATCGAAACACAATTCAACTAAAAGATACTCACACCTTATAGTTAGATATTCAAATCTCTCATCGAAACACAATTCAACTAAAATCTTCAGTTTCACATGTTTTATGTATCTCACCGAAACACAATTCACCACACTATCACACACTCCGAACATAATAAAATTTTCGAATATTACTATTGTCACATAGTCAAAACCGGTATATCCCCTCTCTTACGTCCATCCTTACCCGTCCACTTTATATCATTCGCCTTCACTACGATACTCTATCTCAACAATATAATGCCTCATCCTAGCATACTCCTATTTTTCCAACCTCTCCCCATACAAAACCCTATTTTGCATGCCATCAAACTATATAAACTAAGAAATTTCGGTGTGTCTATGTTATCCTTGGCTTCGACCATACTACTCTAGACTATCGATCTACACCATATGTCTATCTTGGATGCTATTCTACTCAAATTACGCAGTGTTTCTAGAAACCTGCACAAATCGCATCTTTGTATCACGATTCATGAAAATATTTACCCTCCCTCCAATGCCTTTCCAAAAATACTAAAATGAATCTCGATCATGTCCCACAATCCTCAACCATTCACTATCCACCAGTAAGTCTCATTCCCCTTATGTGTCACCACAACCACCATCCCATGATGAAGCCCTTATACTCATCTTACACCTGTAGCTTTGGGAGACACTTACATGCTACCAACACCATCCTAAACTGCGATAACATCTACGAGCTCACTCGCCAAAAGCACACAATCACCATGAAACCGTTATCTTATGATCACAAGAGCTAAGAAAAAGTTCTCTAAGTTGACTAAAAAATAATTTTATCGTAATCATCGCTTGTGATGCAGAAAAAAGACAACCACCATCACTAAGGCTCTAACAATATACAATGTCATCGTGCAATAAGTAATGAGTTTAACTCTCTTGTTCATAATTAACCATAGAGTTTGATACCATCCTATGAAGCACAAATTACTGTCGGAAAATGAGTGTTTTGTATTAAACGAAAACATGATAGAATTGTATTTTGATACAAACCTTGGCTAGTTCAAGTGGCTACACCTTGGGTCCACTTTATGAAACTAATGCATTTCTTCAAATGGATATCACCAAATAAGTATTCATGTCCGATCGTGGTCATTCGTCCCTTGTATGCAACCTTAAAAAAATCAATTTATGGCCTCAAGCAAGTTCCAAAAGCGTGGTTATCACAAATTTTATTCACATATGCAAATGGTCATTTTTGACCCGTGTCAATCCTCATTGCATCGACAACTACACTTCTGTTACATGATGGAGAGCCCCTTTCAGATCCAATTAAATATCGAATGGTTATGGAAACTCTATAATATGTATCCCTCTTTAGACTAAACAACAAATTTCTGGGAAATTGTCTTTCAAAATACATGCATGTACCAACAATGGTTCATTGGCAAGTCGCAAAGCAGGTTCGACGATTTCGGTCGAGGGCACATACCACGTGGATATTTTCTCCATCAATCTTATGTCTTTTCAATGCGATTGTCAACGCAAATCCGTGTTGGATTGTTTTCAACGTAAAAACAGTGCTAATGTAACACAAATGCTATGCAATATTGGCGTGAAGCTCTTGTTGCACTTTTTCATGCTATTATACATCGTTGTAATACATGGGTAATGCCGGATTCGCATGGCTATTGTGTTGAAATTTCTAGCGCAATTGTAATGCATTGTTAACGTAATAGTCCTCTGGTTTAGATAATCTTTATTTTAATACCAACAAACTTGACATTTTAAGTATGTAATGTCACAATTATGTGTAAGGATTTCCATGGATACCTTGCATTTTTTGTTTTAACGTCTCGTGTTTTGGCTCGACCTTGCTACTACTGTATATTCTCTCGTGCTCTTGAAACCTTCCTCTACATTTGAGTTATTTCTCAATCTTAGTACCCAAGTGAAAAAGAGCTTCCATATCCACGTAATGATGATTTTCAATGCGATCTTGAATATCACGATTAAGACCGCAATAAAATGATCCATGGTACCCCGTTGTGATCTTCATCTACATTATCGTGTATGCTCCTACAAACTCGAACCAATCGCTTTAAATATTGACTGATCTCTTTAATTATGAGTAATAATGGCAATAAAAAATCATATATGTCTTCCATTCCCTCCCCCAGTATACTTCTATATTGCTTCGACAAACTAATGTAGGAATTTCCATTTTAATGCCACTCATGTTGACATCGATTTTGTTTTGTACTTGTTGGTTGGGTCTCTCTGGACAACTGTACTCTTCATCTTCAATCTCATCATACTCGTATCGATCAATGTCAATAGGGTATGGATTATGAGATACGATTGGTTCCCTCTTTGGGTGTACTTAGCGAATCCCACACGCTGCTTCTTCCACCCGATTGTTTCGTTGGTGGGTAATAGTGAATTCTTGCATCATCTCAGAAGAGGAAATCAAATAAGCTCTGGAACGGATATTTTCTTAGAAACCCGAGTCGGGTACAAGAAAAGCAAAATAATTCATCAGAACTCGTCCATCATCAATTGCAACTTAGTTTGCAATTGAGCGTCTCCCCCATCTTGCGATGATTTGTCATTGGAAACATGAAAACGAAAAAGATGAATAAAGCTCATAATCTCTCCAAACAATGTTTCACACGATTTTTCTCTCATTTCTTATATTTTTCGGTTTTTCCTTTTCGACTTAGTTCATAACTTAGAATGTATATGTTATTTCTATGATTCTTAATTTGATTCCTATGACACATCTATTTTCTTTCTAGGACTTTTTTGTAATTGATATATTCATGCTTTCGTTTTTATCATTTGTTTCTTTTCTCTACTTGTCTTCGGGTTTTTTTGTTTTGTTTTTCTTCCTGTTTTGTTCTTTTTTGTTGTTTTTCTTTTGTTTCTTTTTTTTTAAATTTCGTTTCCTTAATTTTTTTTCTTGCATTTTTTTATGACAAAACAAAACTAAACCAAACTAAATTGAATCAAATAATAGAAAAAGATAACTAAAACAAAAAATGATAGAAAGATAGGCTAAGTAAGAACGAAGGTCTTATATCTTTTTATCTATGTCTTTCCTAAGAAAGAAAATCTTAAACTCCAACTACAACCCGCCTAGTAAATCCCACAGTCAATGAATAATATCAAAACACTTGTGATCTAGTGTTGATAACTCCGTAAACACTTAGAATCTTTCCAAGAGTTCGATGGTTAAATCTTAAGAATTAGCAAGAAAGAAATAATCTCTATTGTTGAAAACTTGGTTACAAGTCATACAATAGTTCTCTTATTTATTAGAACAAAACAAATAATGAAAATTGAATAAAATAAACTAACTTACAAAAACTCAATAAAATCGCTCGATTGAGCACTATAAGCGCTCGATCTAGTGTCGCACAAATCTTTAACCCTTAATTCTACAAAACTAAAATATGTTCAAACAGCTCCTTCGCTCGATCGAGTCGTCCAACACTCGATTGAGTTGTATAAAGCTCGACCCGAGCAATCAAATCCTCCAAATGCTCCTCATGCGTACATTGGTCTAAAACAATTGCTCGAGTCAAATGATTTTTGCTCTGATCTAGCGTTTTTACTTCTCTAGGTGAACCTTGGAGTCTTGACTCGATGCTGCTTGGCATCCTCATCCATTAGTTGATTATCCTTTCACATCTATTTGAGTGAGTGTTTTCCTAAGCTCCTTCGCCTTAGCTCTCATGATTGGTCCTTGTATGATTTTATGGTTGAACCATGACCTGGTCCTCATCACTTGTTTTTCACATCAACATGATTATCATGTGAAAATTTTATTTTTTTGAAATATCATATGCTTCAACACCATGTTCCACAGATAATTCAACTCATCAATCAGCTTGTAAAAATGTATCAAACGTTTGTTTTTCAAAGGATCCAAAACAAGAATGAGAATACTAAAATTGTAATTTGTTTTACAAACACTTTGTTAGTGGTAAATTATATGATGGTACAAATTATCAGCCGCAACGAATATTTTTACTAGACATATTATACAAAGCAAAATCATAATGCATAACACTAGATAAATATTTTCTTTTTTAGAAGAAAATTCAACTTGTTTGGCTACACCAAGTAATCCGTAAAACATATTAATTTCAGTGTTTGGTACTTTTTCATTCATTTTTCTATCATGCATAACCTAATGACTAGAAAATTTATCGCTAATCAATTTTATATATCTATCATGACGAGTACGATCGTCAAAACTACTTTCATTTATAATCACATAATAATTAGTATAAACATCATTTAGGTGTTCCAGAACGTTTATATGAGGGTTCATTATGCTCATGTATTCTCCATATTAAACCCAAATACAGTAGTTGTCCACAAAATTTTTCTTGTATATGTGTTTTAACATAACGTCTACACTAAGTGGTTTTTCATTATACATCTCCAACAAAGACAATGCAACTTTTTTATAGTATATCCAACTTGATTTGTATAAATTTCATGAAACATTCTACTCCCCTTTCGAATTTGATAGAAACATTGTCCGTTGTGATTCAAACCTCTCATACATCAATCTTCAAAGTGATCAAATATCTGAACCATTTAGGGACTTTATATATGAGCATGTAAAAGAGTATAGATTATTTTGTTTGTTTAGATATATATCTATAATTTTCAATGCAGGGGCGAAGTCCTGGCATGACCAAGTTACCAATGCAATAACGTTTACTATTATTGAACTCGTGAACTGTTAGCTGTTCTAACTTTGTATCAATGAATAACACAATCGTATTACAACATCATTTGTGTTACATGGCCTATGTTACTTTTTTTGCATTAATTACCATCGCATAACAAATTATAATGTCGTTGAAACACAAAATTTTGAGTTATTCTTGCATTTCTCTAATGTTATAGTCACGTTGCATCTACTGATGCAATAATCCACCCGAGATTGGTGTTAGCCTTGAGTAAAGAGTGTGCTACAACTACATTAGAAATTCCATTGCCATTGAAATGCAAATCTAATGTTGCCCATGCTTTACAATAGCCTAATAATAGTGTAAAAAAGTGCAATAACACCAATCTTATGTAGCATTTGTATTACATTAGCATTAGTTTTGCATCGAAAATTATGTCCATCATGGATTTGTGTTGGTAATAACGTTAGAAATTTTTTGTTTTTTTAGTCTAGTTTTTTTAAACAATGGAAAGAGTTAACATTATAGAAGGGATCGTCGATTTAGGACGAAGGGTCAAGAGCACAAGAGATTACCCTAGTCATGCTAGACGAGCTTTACATGGATGTAAATATCAAGACAAACAAATTTGATTATGTTTTAAACTATTTAATATTTTTTTTAACAATAATATTTTTTTAGATCGTCCATCCAAACTAATGGCGATGTATATTAAGTTTAGCTTGTTGAAGTCCTAAAAATTATAAATTTTAATTTTTTTAAACATAAAAAAGTTCCAATGCAATCTGTGTTGGAATAGCGTTGTTGCTTGCCACTCAAATGGTGTTAGTTTGGTGTTATAGCCATGCAAGGTATAATACAACCCTTATGTTGCCTTCTCATTGGCATTTTCTACACGGCTTTGTGTTACCCATTGCCATGGTATTACCACCATTAATGCAAAACCACGTTAACTCCGTCAACAAATTTGTTAATGCTATTTGCAACCACATCGTTGTTGCCCTTTGTGATGTGCTCTTGTTTGCAACACGTAAGTTCTTGTGACAAGGTGTGACGTTGCAATGGCGTTATCCAGTCTAACGTCGGATTGATGTTTCCCCTGTACTAACGTTGTTATAGACAACGTCATTTTTGCGCTACAAATGTGTTGGGAATAGTGATTTCTAATGCAAAATCAAATGTTATCAATGTGGTATTGCGTTAGTTTTTACGTATTTTTTGTATTGCTATAATGGTGATATGGACAATGTTACAATGGACAATGGCTATAATGGTGATATAGACAATTTCCAATCCACTGAAACCTACGTTGAGAAACATCCAATCTCTAGGTCTTCAAAGAAACTAAATGAGTGTGTTGTTATATCATCAACAAAATTTTAATACAAATCTATTGCAGGTACTTCTATAGAAGTACAATGGGTCACCAATATACTCATTGAATTCGACATCACCTTATCGAAAAAACCGATTATTTATTGCGACAACAATTGAGCAACGTATCCCTCAACTTATTTGCTATTTCCATGATGTATAAACACCTCGTCCTTCGTTTTCGTTTTGTTTCTAGGGAAGTGCAAGCTGGTCATCTTGGTGCCTCTCGTATTGCTTATAAAGATATATACAAATATGTAATTTAAAATTATTTTAGTTAATTTGGCTTAATTATGTATATATACCTTGTTAATCATAACAAATACAATAATACACATCTTTTAATCTAAATTTATAACGTCTTTATCTATGTATATATACCTTTCAATCATAATAATAATACACATCTTTTAACCTAAATTTATTGTTCTGAATCGATAGTTTATATACAAAAAACAAAAACTAACTAATACATATTAAATTATAACAATTTATAATAAATTTATGTCCTTTTTAGTAAACTTAATTTTAAAAAAAAAGTAAACAAAAAATCGACGGAAAAATGGATTTATTAGAAGAGGAAAAAAAGTGTTACGGAACCGAAATACCCGGTTATCGGTCAAAAAGTAACCAAGGAAATTTAATAAGAAAAAATAATTTTTTTATTAAATTAATATCTCTAAAATTTCCTTTTGGGTTTCTTTCTTTTTCCCGGCAAAGGGTTAACGTCCATAAGAGTACCCCAAGCGTTGCTATAAATAGACGATGATCGCTCCCCACTCGTCCACCCACTTTCTCTCCATCGTCCAACATCCCATTTACCCAGAAATTTTAAGATAAAGACCCGATTTTTCTGTATTTTTTTCGCGGAAAAAGTTTTTCTTTTTTCGGGTAATGTTGTTTTATGATCGTTGAATCCCGCCCAGATCGTGTGATTTGAAACTCGGGTTCTTGTTCTTCTGGTTTGTGGATCTTTTGGGGCTCGTTGAAAATGGAGCAAAAGAGTGTGCTTTTTTCAGCGTTAGGTGTTGGAGTCGGATTGGGAATCGGGTTGGCTTCGAGTCAGAGTTTGGGCAAATGGGCAAACGTGCCGGGTTCTCTGGTGGATGGTCCGACCGTGGAACAGCTTGAGCAGGCGTTGGTGAGACAGATTGTTGATGGGAGAGAGAGCAATGTCACTTTTGATGAGTTTCCATATTTCTTAAGGTAACTGGAAAACAAATCTGTCGTTTTCTTTCACTGCGTTTTCTCTTTTGGTTGCTCTGTATTATTGCCTTCGATCATGATGCTTGTTGTTGTTGTTGTCTCTCTTGTCCTGATGAAGATGAGGTTCTCTGAAGTTTATTTGAACCTCTTCTATGGAAACCATTTGAGCTCAAAGATTTGGTTTTAGCCAGAACTTTCTAGGGGTTTGAGATTTACGGATGTAGATAAGCGCATATGAAGATGTGAAGTGGGTTTTCTTTGGGATTTGATTCAACATCCATGAGCTGTGGAAAGATTGAATATCCCAAGTGAATCATGGGAAAAAAGGGGTTTTTTTTTTTTCTTCTTCTTTTTTTTTTTTTTTTTTGCAGTGTAGGTATTTGATTTTGTATCTTTAAACGAAGGTTATTGATCCTAGAATCTTTGGGGTACATGGGATTGAGAAATGAGACAGATTTTGGTGGTACTATGAGAGTGGGTACTTGGTCCCCCAGAAAATTTTCTGTTTCTGAGAAAAGAAAGGAAAATAATGGAAAGTGGGTAGGTTAGGTGCACAAGAAGCATGTGGGGTGATTTGGCGAAAAGGAGCAAGATTCTCTATCCCTCATGTAATTCTAATGCTTTATTTTAATCCTTTTGCTTTTTTTTTCTTCTCTTTTTCCCACTTATCCCTCGTTTGCCTTTGCCATCCTTCTTGGATTCATCTGTTTTGTGAACTTCTGTAATTTTGTTTAATTTGTGAGATTCGAGTGCAGATGTTGTTTGAAACTATGTTTTGTCTCCCTGAATTTCTGTCTATGAAGGTTCGATATCATGAATATTCTTGATTGGTGCAAGATTGGACAAAGAACTTCAAACTTAACTCTGAAAATTGGCATTTGTTCAAGATTATCTCCCGGATTGTAAAACTGCGGTTTTCCAAACTAACGGTGTATGAAAGACATGAGATCTTGACCCCCGAAAAGCCTGTTCTGCTTCATGCTTTAGAGATACTCCAGTTTCTTTCATGTGAAATAACCTTATATTTGTGTGAAAATTGTTCGAAGGTGCGGCCTATTTGAGAGATCTTTTAACTTAACGGCCATGGTACCTTTATGTTTGCAGCGAGAGAACTCGGGTTCTATTGACAAGTGCAGCATATGTTCATCTAAAGCAGTATGATATCTCGAAGCACACAAGAAATCTTGCTCCTGCAAGTAAGGCCATTCTTCTGTCAGGACCTGCTGGTAAGTTCCCAATTCATGTGTTAAGAGCTCAATCTTGCTGTCTTTGTTTCGGAAGCTGTTTATCTCTCTTTCTCTGCAGAATTCTACCAGCAAATGCTTGCTAAAGCTCTTGCTCATTACTTTGAGTCAAAGTTGTTGCTGCTTGATATAAGTGATTTTTCCGTCAAGGTAATCAATTACACACTTCTATACTTTTCAAAAAGGACACCACAAATACATTGCTTGCCAAAGAACACCCAGTAAGCTTTCTTTGGTCTATTTCTTTCTTACAGATACAGAGTAAATATGGGTGCACCAAAAAGGAACCTGTAAGTTTCTTGTAGTTTTACTTTGTTCTATCTATATGCTTTAATTTTTCACAGCATGATTGTCTTACTTTGTATTTTTATTAGTCTCACAAGAGGTCTATCTCCGAGATGACTTTGGACAAAATGTCATCTTTGATGGGTTCCTTATCTATGCTGACTCAAAGAGAAGAAACCAGAGGTAGAAAAACAAAACCTTTCCTCTTACCGTTATACTTCAAAATCATTTCACCTTTTAGTAAGTATTGAAGCTATAGCAATGATTTTAATTTCAGGACTGATACGTAGGCACACTAGTGGAACCGATCTTAGTTCCAGGTACATTTGTTATATCTGTTCTTTTCTTGCATTTTAGATTTCTCTTGACAGATATAATATGGCAAGAAACGGCTTTCTTCGTGTTACATGATCTTACTAGCCTCTTTCATGTGATCCGCAGGACATTTGAAAGTTCTAGTAAACCTCCAAAACACAAGCGAAACGCCTCAACTGCTTCTGATATCAGTAGCGTATCTTCTCGTTCTGTAAACTCTGTTTCAGGTGGATCTTCATTCTTGAAGTTAAATTTTTTCTTATCTTGATTCTTTTCCTATTCTCATTTGCTTAAGAAAGCTTTGATAACATTGTGTGTTCATGCTATCAAAGCCTTTCTCTTTCTTGCATACATGGCATTAAACTTTCAGATTCTTACCCGCTTGTTCCTTTGTGGTTTTTAATGGCTTTTAGGTTCAAGCAAACGCGCTACCAACTTGTGCTTCGATGAGAAACCCTTACTACAGTCACTTTACAAGGTAAATCCGTTATCAAGTTGCTCGCTTTCAGAACTGTATTCATGGCATTCTTAAACTGTACTATCTTTTCCCCCTACAGGTCTTGGTTTCAGTATCAGAAACCAATTCGATAATACTATACCTCAGGGACATCGAGAAGCTTCTTCAGTCTGAAAGGTTCTACAAGCTGTTCCAAAGGCTTCTGACTAAGCTCTCTGGTCCTGTTTTAGTACTGGGCTCAAGATTGTTGGAACCTGAAGATGATTTTCAGGAAGTTAGTGAAGAAATTTCTGCTTTATTTCCTTACAACATTGAGATACGACCACCGGAAGATGAATCTCAACTTGTCAGCTGGAAAACACGTTTAGAAGAAGACATGAAGATGATACAGTTTCAGGACAACAAGAACCACATAGCTGAGGTTCTTGCGGCCAATGATCTCGAGTGTGATGATTTAGCTTCCATATGCCACGCAGATACGATGGTTTTGAGTAACCACATAGAAGAAATAGTGGTCTCTGCAATTTCTGATCATTTGATGCACAACAAGGAGCCTGAGTACAGAAACGGGAGACTTATCATATCCTCCAAAAGGTACTAAAAGAGTAAACTCTTCAGCTCAGCCATTACTATCTGTGATTCGGATTCTGTTTATTAATGGCTCTATGGTTTGGAACAGCTTGTCACACGGATTGAGTCTCTTCCAGGAAGGCTGCAGAGGCTTAGAGGGCTCCATGAAGCTGGACACAAACACTGGTTCTAAGGTTTCTATGGTTCGGATCTTATGTTTTTTTATCTGATTCAGAGCGTATGTGAATGGTTCTGCTATCTCTTATCTGATTCAGGGGAAAGATGGTGAAGAGACAATTGGTTTAAAGAGTGAGTCCAAATCTGAGACTGTTGCGCCTGAAAACAGAACAGAGATGGAAAAGTCGCTTCCCTCTACCAAGAAGGACAGCGAAAATTCCCTGCCTCCAAAATCGCCTGTAAGTGGAAAAAACAAAACATTCATACACATCCATAATGTCTGAGATGCAAGTTTATGCAAATTGATAAAATGTGTTGGGTAAAACTAGAGACTTGTTTTGATTTATCCTTTACATATGCAGGAAGTTCTTCCTGACAACGAGTTTGAGAAGCGCATCAGACCAGAGGTTATCCCGGCAAGCGAGATTGGTGTGACATTTGCAGATATTGGTGCCTTAGACGAAACCAAAGAATCGCTTCAAGAACTTGTTATGCTTCCACTTCGTAGGCCCGATCTCTTCAAAGGTGGCCTTCTGAAGCCCTGTAGAGGAATTCTTCTTTTTGGTCCACCTGGTACAGGGAAAACAATGATGGCAAAAGCCATTGCAAATGAAGCTGGAGCCAGTTTCATCAATGTTTCCATGTCCACGATAACGTCGAAATGGTTTGGGGAAGATGAGAAGAACGTGAGAGCTTTGTTCACTCTCGCAGCAAAGGTGTCTCCCACAATCATTTTTGTCGATGAAGTGGATAGTATGCTGGGGCAAAGGACAAGGGTTGGAGAGCATGAAGCCATGAGGAAGATTAAGAATGAGTTCATGACACACTGGGACGGACTAATGACCAAACCAGGTGAACGTATCCTTGTTCTTGCAGCAACAAACAGGCCGTTTGATCTTGATGAAGCAATCATTAGGAGATTTGAACGGAGGTAAGTGCAAGTAACTGCGATTCCATTCAGTTATGAAATCTTGAGCTCTTCTCATTCGGACTGTTCTGGTATGTTTCATTCAAGCAGAATTATGGTGGGTCTTCCATCAATTGAGAGCAGAGAGAAAATCTTGAGAACCCTTTTGTCGAAAGAGAAAACAGAGAACCTTGATTTCCAGGAGCTTGCGCGGATGACAGAAGGGTACAGTGGAAGTGATCTCAAGGTTTGTTAGACTTCATCTAGTTATACAACTTGCTTCAAAGCCTGATATTTATAGGGAAAACGATTTCAAAACGATTTTTATTGACACTTTACGACAGAATTTCTGCATCACGGCTGCATATCGACCTGTTAGGGAGTTGATACAGCAGGAAAGATTGAAGGATCAGGTGAAAAGCCCTCGTGCTCTCTCGAGAATACTGTTCTTGACAATTGAGTGGTATGTAATCTAAACGTTCTTGACGCGTTTCAAATTCTCAGAAGAGGAAAAAGAAAGTGGAAGCAGCAAAAAGCACTGAAGAAGCCTCGGATTCAAAGGAAGAAACTTCCGAGGAGCGAGTCATTACTTTGAGACCTTTGAACATGGAAGACATGAAACAAGCTAAGAATCAGGTTATCCACCATTTTCTTTCCGTTCTTCCCTCCTGAAACATTCCCATTCATTCCCAACAGAAACGACTTCATACGCGAAACTCTCCTGATTCTTACTACTAATGCATTTGTTTTCTCCAGGTTGCTGCAAGTTTTGCTGCAGAAGGAGCTGGGATGAATGAACTAAAGCAATGGAACGAATTGTACGGAGAAGGAGGTACTAGGAAGAAGCAACAGCTCACGTACTTCCTCTAGTACCTAAGACAAACACTGAAAGATCTCTCTCGTGCAATCTCCTCGGAAAAAAATCGAAACTTCGTCAGATAATGCAACCGAGAAGCACAGCCTGGAAACCCGTTTCTTAGTGTGCAAGAAATCGAATAATCATGTCGTTTTAGAGTCTCTCCATGGAAGTTTGCTGCGTAAAGACCGTTTGATAATGGCAAAAATCTGTAGTTTTTGCATCAAAGAGAGTCGAGGATCGCTTGTCAGGACATTCCATTAATTAGAAACTGTAGTAGATCCCTATTTCTATTTTTGGTTGTTCGTCTTCCCAGAACTGCAATTTTTTGCATCATGTTTGTATTCATATCGCTGTGAATGTGTAGGATATTGTCTGTTATAACATATATATATATATATATGTATATATATGTATGTATGTGCATGGATGGTCTTTGTCTGTAGTTTTGTTACATGACCTTTTCCTGGATTTTCATGTAAGACAATATTTTCGAGATTTTGCAAGTTTAGTTTTTCCTCAAATGACTTGTGATAATTTTATTAGAAAAAACAACTAACTTAATATTTCTGGGCCTTTTTAGAAAGTATAGAAAACAATTAAAATTTGTTTTTTGTAGTAAATCTACGTGTTTATTTGATAACTTTGAAAAATATTATCCCAAAATAATATTTTATTAAAGAGAAAAAGGCATATTACACCCCCAACTATCCTACTTTATTCAAATTCCCCCGTCAACTATCTGACACAACCAATTCCCCCCTCATCTTACAAAATCCATCCGATTTTCCCCTTAGCTATACCAATTCAGCCAATTCCCCCCTCCGTTATATAATCAGTATATTGGTGTTAACCGACCCGATTTTGACCCGATTTCGACCCGGTTTAACCGAATTTAACCCGATTTTGACTCAATTTTGACCCGATTTAACCGAATTTAATTCGATTTAATCGAATTTAACCCGATTTTAGCCAATATTAACCCAATTTCACCCAAATTGACCCGATTTAACCGAATTTAACCCGATTTTATCCAATTTTAACCCAATTTCACCCAAATTAACCCGATTATCGCCCAAATTTAACCGAAATCGTGTTGGTATTATATTAAATTAGGTTAAATCGAGTGAATTCTTAAACTTGGAATTATATTACATTTGATAAAATTGAGGTAAATCAAAAATCCGATTAAATCGAATTAAAAAAAAGAGTAAATCGGGTTAAAAATGAGTAAATCGGTTAAATTGGGTGAAATTGGGTTAAATTTGGACGATAATCGGGTTAATTTAGGTGAAATTGGGTTAGAATTGGATAAAATCGGATTAAATTTGATGAAAACGGGTTAATTTCGGTTAAATCGGGTCAATTTGGGTGAAATTGGGTTAATATTGGGTAAAATCGGGTTAAATTCGGTTAAATCGGGTTAAATTCGGTTAAATCGGGTTAAATTCGGTTAAATCGGGTTAAATTCGGTTAAATCGGGTCAATTTGGGTGAAATTGGGTTAATATTGGGTAAAATCGGGTTAAATTCGGTTAAATCGGGTCAATTTGGGTGAAATTGGGTTAATATTGGGTAAAATCGGGTTAAATTCGGTTAAATCGGGTCAATTTGGGTGAAATTGGGTTAATATTGGGTAAAATCGGGTTAAATTCGGTTAAATCGAATTAAATTCGGTTAAATCCGGTTAAACTGAGCCAAAATTGAGTCAAAATCGGGTTAAATTCGGTTAAACCGGGTCGAAATCGGGTCAAAATCGGGTCGGTTAACGCCAATATACTGATTATATAACGGAGGGGGGAATTGGCTTAATTGGTATAGTTAAGGGGGGAATCGGATTGATTTTGTAAGATGATGGGGAATTGGCTGTGTCAGATAGTTGATGGGGGAATTTGAATAAAGCATGATAGTTGGGGGTGTAATATGCTTTTTCCCTTTATTAAATAATCGTAATATTTTCTTTATAATAACTGTAGTAATTGAACGAAAAAATATTTTATCCAAAAATTTATGAACTTGTATCATTGTAAAAAAAATATAAAACTAGTTTATACTGTTTAGAAAATCTCAAATTCATAAATTGTGCATAAACACATTTTATGTCAAACTAAAGATTGCTCTAAGCCTTGCTTTTAAAAAACTTCATTTACCAAATACATTTTTGTTTTGGACTACTTTCGCTATAATCTTTATATGAGACTTGTGTGATTTTGTAAAAATTACTCCAAATATTCTAAAAGTATAAAACTATCAATTTGTTTACTATCTACTCCTTTCATCTTCATGGTCATCCTCTCAGACTGTAGGGTCATCTTCAAGTACTCTTATGAAGCCGGTATTTCCAAATTCTCTAGATATTATTTTTCTAGAGAACACAAGTCAAAATGCATCTTGTTTAATTATAACATCGACAACCACATTAATCATAACATCGACAACCACATCATAAAATAAATCAAAATAAAAAATTTAATTTTTAAAATAAAATAAGACAATAAATAATTTTTTTTCTCTTTCTTTATGTCTCCATCTGTTTTCCTTATCTTTCCCTCTCACGCAAATAATTCCAGCAAAAGTAATAGTATGAAGAAAAAATTCAGAGAATTCAAAATCTATAAATTTAACCTCTTGTTGAAAATTTCAATCTCAATATAATAACAAATATGCATATATATTTATAATGCTCTCTTACTCCATTCGTATACATACACACTTAACAATTCTTTTGATGCCTTTTATATATATGTATATATATATATATGCTCTCTTTACCTAAATGAAACTATCAAAATATAACTGGAATTAATAAAAGACAGTAAAACTCAACTATCTACGAGTGACAAGAGAAGTCGAAGAAGCTCACGTGACACACGAACAAACGTGGGAACTCATGACCATGTCCCAATGAAGAAACATACATCATGAGTAGAGATATCAGTGGGTTGGATTGTACCCAACCCATTAAAATTAAATGGGTTTTATAATATAAATGGATTGGATTCAACCCGACCTATTTAATAATGGGTTATATACATCGGAGTAAACGGATTAAACGGGTTTAACGAGTTTATACATATAATTAACACTATGTATATATATTTTTATTATTTAACATTTATGATATATATTTATAAATAATAGATATTATAATTAGTGTTTCAATATTCAAATGAATAATTTATGAAACCGATTTCACCCCATTTTAACTTGATTTCATATAATTTCACCGAATTTTAACCTGATTTCATCCAGTTGTAACTCGATTTCACCCAATTTTTCCGAATTTTAACTTGATTTCACCGAATTTAACCCAATTTCATCCAATTTTGACTCGATTTCATCCAATTTTAACCCAATTTCACCAAATTCTAACTCGATTTCGCCCAATTTAACCTGATTTCACCAAATTTTAACTCGATTTCACTCATTGTCGCCGAAGTTTAGCTCGATTTCACCCAATGTCATTAAATTTCAACTCAATAAAACTGGATGAAATCGAGTTAAAATGGGGTGCAATTGGATGAAATCAGGTTGAAATTCGGTGAAATGTGATGAGATCAAGTTAAAATTGGGTTAAAATTGGGTGAAATAAATGTGGAACCCGGTGAAATTGAATGAAATCGAGTTGAAATCGGGTGAAATTGGATGAAATCAAGTTAAAATTGGGTGAAATTGAGTCAAAATTGGATGAAAATGAGGTTGAAATTCGGTGAAATGTGATGAAATCCAGTTAAATCGGGTTAAAATTAGGTGAAATAAATTTCAAAAATCCGGTGAAATTGGATGAAATCGAGTTAACATTGGGTGAAAATGAGTCACAATTGGATGAAATCAGGTTGAAATTCAGTGAAATGTGATAAAATCGAGTAAAAATCGGATTGGGTGAAATTGAAATTCAGTGAAATGTGATAAAATCGAGTAAAAATCGGATTAAAATTGGGTGAAATAAATTTGAAATCCGATGAAATTGGATGAAATCGAGTTAAAATTGGGTGAAATCGGGTTAAAGTTCGGTGAAATCGAGCTAAAATTGGGTGAAATCAGGTTAAAATTGGATTGAGATTTGGTAAAATTGAGTTAAAATTAGGTGAAATCGGGTTAAATTGGGTGAAATCGAGTTAAAATTGGGTGAAATAGGGTTGAAAGTAGGTGAAATCGGGGGAAATTGAGTGAAATCGAGTTAAAAATGGGTGAAATCGGGTTAAAATTGAGTAACGATTTGAAATTCGATGAAATTGGGTGAATCGGGTTAAAATTGAGATAAATCAAGTAAAATGGAGGTCAAATTCGGATAACCGGAATGACGGTGAAAGTGAAGGATAAACGGGATTAATGGGTTAAATGGGTAAAACCCGTTAAAATGAATGTAAATGGGTTTTAAACCCATTAAGTCCATATAAATTTATGTTCATTTATCAAAAACCCATTTATATTTTAAATGGGTTGGGTTGGATTAACCCACTAGTTTTATGCCCATGAATCATGAGTTTGGATTTGAATTCCTCTCGCAAAGAATCTTAAAATCCTCAGTTAGCATCCACATTTGGTACTTCCTCCTCGTCGTTCAGATACCTCAGCACTATTAAGATCAGATGTAGATAAATAACTGTTAGACAATAAAGTAGAAACGAGAAAAATATAAAACTAGGGCAACGGGGTTTTACGTGGTTCGACAAAGTGCCTATATCCACGGACAAACAATAGAAGGTTTTTATTGACTCTCAAGAGATTACAACACTTCTCTCGAATTATAGAGAGAAAACACTGATATTTCTCTCTAAAAATTTGGAGAAAACTCTCTCAAATATCCAAGAGAAAATATTCAAAAATTATAAGAAACAAAAAATATTTTTTCTCTAATTTTCTTTTCTTTTTGTTTTTTTTCTTTTGCTTGGGATGCAATACTAAGGTGCAAACACCTCGTATTTATAGGCCCAAAATGTGTAAAATTTCAGAACTTGTGGGGACCACAAGTTTTATTATTTTTTCAAACGGTGCCTAACATTTGTTTATGTTGACCACCACTAAAGTGGTTTTGACCATCTCATTCTCCCACTGAAAACCATTTTTTGTTGTATTCCTTCTTCCATTCCATTACGCCTTTGTGAAGTTGTTTATGTTTCCGCTAAACCCATAGAAGATCGACACCAAATAAATTTTTCTCTGTTTACTAGCTTTGTCAACATATCCGTCATGTTTTCCTCTGTGTGTATTTTCTAAATATCCACGCTACCTTCCTCCACCTTTTCTCGTACAAAATGATATTGTAATCTTATGTGTTTTGGATGAAATGTTGGATTCTTTGCAAGATGCAAAGCGCTCTGACTATCACAAAACAAGACAATATTATCTTGTTTATGACCAAGCTCCTCCATCAACATTTGCAACCAAATTACCTTTTGTTGGCTTGTGTAGCCGCAACATACTTAGCCTTTGTCGTAGATGTCGCGATGATAGACTATAGTTTTGAAACACAACTTACAGGACCGTCAGCAAGAGTAACACGTATCATATGATGGATTTGCTTTTTTCGAGGTCATCGGTATAGTCCGAATCGACATACCTAATAACAGTCAAGTTTGATCCTCCATAACACAATGCAACATTTGTGGTGCCATTGAGTTATCTCAAGATCCTCTTTACAACATTCCAATGCTCAACTCTAGGTTTCACCATATATCGACTAACTGCTCTCACTACTTGTGGAATGTCCGGTCTGGTACTAGTACTAGAAAATTAAGATTTAGAGACTGAAGAATTTGTCCATAATTCGTCCTTAAACGTGTTAAGGACGGAAAAAAGTAATCCGCAAATGAGCATCACCAAAAGATATCCGTCTGTAATTAAGGACATAAATTTCAGTCCATAAATCATCTGTAATTGCATACCACCAGGCCATCCGCAAATCGATGGGAGAAGTGACCAAAATATGGACTCGAAGTTCGCCGAGGAACGTCACATACACGGCTCGGAAAAAAAATAAAAAACATTACGGATGCCCCGTTTGTCCGCAAATTTACAAATGAACGACCCATCTGCAAATTTACAAACGGACGACCCGTACACAAATGCGGATGGGCAACCCGTTAGTAATGTTTAAAAAATAAAAAAAAAATAAAATTGAAATATTTGTATTATTAATCTGTTGCATGTATTTCCAAATCGTGATAATCATAATCATTGTTCTGATATGCATCCTAGGCATTTGCTCTTTCATCATGTGCATGAACTATTCAATTCTTCTTTCTAATCGTTCAGCTTGCTTTTGTGATCGTTCAGCGTCCTTTTGGGCTTGTTCAACTAGCAGTTGTGATTCTTTAACTCGTCTTTCGGATTCTTGTTGCGCCTCGAACATTTTCGATAATGTATTTCAAAACTCGTATTCTGATACTTTTTCTTTATCTTTGGAGGAACTTGAATGTTTTGATGTCATTTCTCCAAGACCAAAAATGCGACCTTTGTACGGTGTAACTTGTTGTAAAACAAATATCGATATTTGATTACAATTATAAATAGCAAAATTATATTACATTGAAATGTCACTAATTTATCTCGAGATACAACTCGTTTTATGCTTCCCGGCTAAGAGAAGATTGTGTTTCGTCTTCTCTCGGTGGAATTTGGGATACTCGTTCAACTACCATGTTCTCAACATCATCATGAACACGTTTTGCCATGAAATCTACCCACGAACCATCAGACTTCTTAATGTGCATATGTTCCAGCAATTTTACGTACGATGGTTCAGATCTCTTCTCTTTCGCTTAAAACAAATAAAAAAGATATAGTTATAATATTAATCAAATGTTAATTGTATAAATGCGTAAAACGTATTATAAAGCTTATCAAATCTTCCAATACTTCCGCAAAAGAACGAGATCCTGCTGTATGTGCGCTCATCCTGTATCTTTCTCTATTAGAACAACGAGATTTACTTGCTCGCTCGCTTTTTAGCTTAAATACGGGATCATCCCAATAAATGCACATCTGGTTCCAAACATCATCGGCTATCCAAACGGGGTTTTCTTTCATCTCTCGATATTTTTACAATCATTTACGAGAGATTTTAGACTAACTCTCGCACCCCATTCAAAATTCGGAATTTACTAGTCCGGTAATCTCGAGATTCCACTAAATTTTTTGCTGAAATAATGAAATGATTATTTTATTTAAAATATAATTTGAATTATTTGATAAAATTAAAAATTATGTAAAACATACCACAAATGATTTCCACAAACGTTTACAATCATAAAATTTCTAGTAGTGTACATACCATGGTAAACATCAAATTGTCCATTGTTGATGCATACTGTACTTGAAACATCTCCATCCTCTCTTCTTTCGTGCTAGGACTCATCTTGGATGATAACTTTAAATTAATAGTAAAAGGGGTAGAATTTAGCTTAAAATCTTGCATGTTGAAACGATACAAGATTTTAGTGATATAGTTCTTTTGTGAACGACAAATCTTCCTATTATTTTTGTCTCGGTGAATTTGCATCCCTAGAATCTTGTTTGCTTGATTCAAGTCTTTCATTTCAAACTCCCTAGCCAATTGAGCCTTCAATTATTAAATATGATCATTGTTGGATCATGCTACCAACATGTCGTCAACATACAACAACCAAATGATGAAATCACCACCACCAAATTTCTTGTTATATGCACAAGGATTTGCATTCAGTCTATTATATCTTAGACTCATTATGAAATAATCAAATCTCTTATATCAACATCTCGATGCCTGTTTTGAGATCATATAGAGATTTGTTTAGCCTGTAACCAAGTTCTCTTTTCATGTGTTTGAAAATCCTTCTAGTTGGAGTATATAAATTTCTTCTTCAAGTTCTCCCTGAAGAAACACAATTTTAACATCTAACTGCTCCAATCGAATATCCAATGTAGCACACATTGTCAAGACAACTCTAACTGTTGTGAGTCGAACAACAGGTAAGAAGATTTCATTGAAATCGATCCATTCTTTCTTAGAAAAACCTTTTACCACTAGCCTTGCACGATAGCTCTCCACTTGATCATTGCAATCTCGTTTTATTTTGAAGATCCATTTGTTTCCAATGGTTTTCCTTCCTTATGGTAAAGGAACAAGATCCCACGTCTTATTTTCGTGAAGTGCTTCTATCTCTTCTTCTATTGTTGTCATCCACTGAGATGCGACTTTCCTTGAACTGCCTCACGAAACGTGAGTGGTTCTCCATATTCAGATAGAAGACAATAAGCAACATTTTCCTCCACAATAAGTTCATTGTGCCATATTGGTTTTCTCATCTCTCAATCTAAATGTCGGAGTTATGTTTTCGAAATTTCAATTGTGCGGGATTCTTTAATATCTTTAGAAGAACATGGAACTCGTTGTTCTATTCTATTTTCAACATCAACTCCCATTGTTTCTGGTCTTTACAAATAACTGCTATCATTTTTCACATTTTCTTATGCAAATACGACATCTATGCTGATAATAACCTTGTGGGCAATGGGATCCCATAGGCGATATCCCTTCACTCCATTAGCATACCCTAAAAAGAGACACTTTCTGGATTTTGAATCCAGTTTAGTTGTTTCTTAGGTGTTATACATCGCATATGCAGTACATCCAAGCATATGAATGTTGGAACAATCAGTTGGTTTTCCCATCCATATCTCCATAGGTCTCTTCAGGTCAATTGCGGTTGATGGTGATCGATTGATCACATAACAGGCGGTCACAACTGCTTCAGCCCAAAGTGTGTTTGCCAAGCCTACAGTTCACAACATAGCCATTGTTGTTTTCAACAGGTTTTTATTCATCCGTCCTGCTACACCATTTTCTTGAGGTGTGTATACCACCATAAACTATCTTTTAATCCCCTTTTGTTGATAGAACCAATTAAACTCGTCGCCAATATATTCTTTTCTATTGTCTAACCTCAAGACTTTGATCTTTTTTTTGGATTCAAGCTCGATCCACGCTTTGAAGATTTTGAAAACTTAAAATACATCTGATTTCTTCTTGATAAGGTACACCCAATATTTTCTGGATTAGTCATCAATGAAAGATACAAAGTATCTTCAACCTCCTAGGGACATCTCCGGTGCTTGCAAAACAGTAGAATGAACCAGATCCAAGTAGCCTTGGAGGAGGCAGGCAAACATGGCGCTAATATCAGGGGTTGCTTCAGACAGGGTCGGCGATGTCGCACGTGGTTGATAACTCTGATTCTGAGGCTGCATTCTCGGTTGGAAATTCTGGTTTCTCCGCATTACCCTCGGCTGAATATTTCCATATGGTTATTGTGCATTCAACGCACCGTCGAGGTTCCTGTAAAAGAAGTTGGGGTGAATTCTTCATCCGAGGTTATATGTGTTCCCAAAGGTGGATTATTGCCCACGTAGTTCACTTCCACATTCCACTGAACTTCTTGTTCCCCTGATTGCTCTGAATAGTACGGATAGTGTGATTCAGCAATATATGGTAAATTTCCGCAACTTAGTCTTTCACTTCAGCTATATCGGCGTATAGAGCATACACCTCATTCACATTAGCCACATTCGCTAGAAGATTGCAGCTGTATTCCCTGTGGCATTTCTTCCCTCGTTTGCATTCAATCAATCAAGTCCTTGATCTGGGGAAATGTGAGACTACTCAAAGAGCCTCCAGTTGCGGCTATGATCAGTATCCTCGTGTTGTCAAAAAATCCTGGCAGAACGTTATGAGGCAATTATGATCCATATCGTGGTGTGGAAAAAGGCGTTGATAGCCTTTAAATCATTCCCATGATTCAGATAAACTCTCAACTACCCTTGCACAAATGTTTTGATCTTATTCTTGGTGAGCTGAGCTTTATTCTGAGGGAAGAACCGTGTCATGAACTTCTCCTCTAGTTCTCTCCATGATTATATAGATTTTGGTGGTTGAGAGTACAACCAATCTTGCGCTTTGTCCTTCACAGAGAACGAGAAAGCACCTAACATGACATCCTCATCTTAAATCCCTTCTCCGGCTCTGGTAAATTTGCATAGCATATTAAAGTCCGTGAGATGCTGGTTCAGATCCTCAACAGGCCTCCCTCTAAACGTTGCATTGTTTAGCATCTAATAAATTCCGATTGTAGTTCGATGCGAGCGGTTCTCCTACCGATGTATGACAAGAGATGGGTGTGCCTAAGAACTATGTAGGATCCATAGGTCATCGCAGCATGCACTGGTGGGGCGGCAATGGGTGGCGCGTTTAGGTCTCCTCGTTCTGCCATTTGTTCCTATTCACTCTCGTCTGTAGGTTTGGGTTTGATTACCTACTTGGGCTCTCTATCTGAGTTTGCTTGTGTGTCGTCTACCGGTTGGCTTGCACTAGCTTTTGATCTTTTCCTCAATGCCTTAGTAGTTTTCTCAATCTCTGGATCGTAGACTAGATTAGCGTTTCCAATACTCTTAATGCACGAATGAATTGCATGAGAAAGACAAAACACAAGAATCGGGTGAGCTCCAAAAGATAAAAATTGACTAAAAAAAAAAGAAGAGATATGAAAAAGAATTAAGGACTCCGAAAAGGACTGTGTCCTAGTTTAGAAGTATCCTAACTCTAATGTCATAATCAGTTCCCCGGAAACAATGCCAAAAATTTGATGTGTGGTTAATCTCAAGTAATAAATAATCTAAACCGACGTTTCTGTAAGAATATGAATTGTGTAGTACAAGGGTCAAACACTGGGGAACCGATACAACTATAGAGTTATTTAACTAATGAACAGGACGAGTAAAAAGCAATCAATGGATGCGAAACAATGAATAAACTATTTAACGAGACAAATTCAATGATGCTAAACACCACAGGTTTTTTGAAGTGCACAATAATGTAATGAAGTGCTATTAAAGGTCATGGTTATAGATATTATCACAGATTCGGGGAATTCAAGCACTATCCTAGGGACTGACTCTCCTGATGCCTGATCCTACTATCTAGCATACGTACTACAAACCTCCCAGTTGTGCAATAAACATACTAAACGCACTAAGACTGCTATCCTAATCCCTGGGTTCAATCGACCGACCAACCAAGGTTCTAATCGATTAAAACCCCAAAATTATGGCTAGGTTCCAAACTCTGATCTATCTCCCGGTACAATTAGACTTTTAAAATCATTCATTCAAGTTATCAACAAGAATAAATGCATTAGAGGCAACCAATCAATCTGAAAATGATCAAATACTATAACCAAGCATTAAGCACCAACATACTCTAACCCGTGGTAACGGATTTACTCGTACATGGGTTCAGAAAACAAAGCACGAACAAAATCTATCTTAGTTAGAGGTATGGAGAGAGATGATTCCATGTTCTAATACAATAGCCTTCAATAGCTCCTCCGCGTTCTGAAATCATCTCCCCGGCTTTAGCCTTGCTTCCACCTTCATCTCTCCCTCGATGAGAGAATCCAAGCTAAGCTCACCGAATGTGAACTCTCCTTTTCCCCCAAACATGTTGGTCTCCTCTTCTCTCCCAAGCAGCTTACACAGGTTTCTTTTTCTCCCTTCCTTTCCTTTTTGACCATCTTTCTTTTTCTCCCTTCTTTCCTTTTCGTCTGGCACGTGCCCCATGCAGACTAAGTGGCCACCCTACGCGGGCTCCTTTTAGCTTGATGATCCGTGCACTTGGAAGCACCCGAGTCGTGCAGATTCTGTTGGATGGTGCAGCCCTCAAAGGCTAAGGAGACCACCCCATGCAGGTTTATATCCTTTCATGGGGAATGGTTGTATCTTGCTCATTTCTTGTCTTTCTCTCGTCCCGTTTGCTCCATTATGATCCTCGACACTCATACCTCATCCTACGTATCTTCTTTAGCTCCAAACTGAACCAAATACACCTCAAAACATCTCTAAAATCATGCGAGGGTAGTTTTGCATAGTTTTGCGACATTTACTCACTACAAGAAAATCACGATTTAGGGACTAAACACGTTTAGGGACGGATTAGGGACGACCAGTGGTAGTCCGTAAACGCGTGTCTCCAAATGGCATCCGTCCCCAATCCGCCCCCAATTAAGGACGGAAAATTCAATCCGCAAATGGTCCGCATTTAAGGACAGAAATATCAGTCCGCAAACGGTCCCTAAAAAAAGACCAAAATAGGACTCGAAAATTGGGGACGAACCATTTTCCGTCCCTAAAAATTGGGGATGGATGTAGGCCATCCCTAAAATTGGGGCCGGAAAATGGTCCGTCCCCAATTTTTTTTAAAATAAAAAAATTAAATTAAAATAAAGTTCGATTAGATTAAAATATAAGAATTAGTACATAACAATAATTAAAAAGCATACATATAACTAACATTTTTAATACTAAGCCGTTGGAGGTATTTCCGAATCGTCGTGATCGGAATCATTGCTCTGAAATACATCCCAATCGATGTTAGGCATTTGCGATTTCATCATGCACACAAACTTTTCCATTCGCCTTTCTGATCGTTCAGCTCGCTTGCTTGATCGTTAAGCCTCCTTTAGTGCTTGTTAAACGCGCCTGTCGGATTCTTGTAAACTTTCGGATAACTTATGTCAGAACTCGTACTCCGATACTTTTTCTTTACCCTTGGAGGAAGTTGAATGTTTTGAGGCCATTCCTCCAAGTCCGAAAATACGACCTTTGTATGGCGTAACTTGCTGTAAAACAAATATCAAGAATTAATGACAGTTATAAATAGTAAAATTATATCATATTGAAATGTCATTATTACCTCGAGATACAACTCGTTGTACTCTTCCTGACTAAGAGTAGTTTGTGTTCCGTCTTCTCTCGGGGGAATTTGTGATACTCGTTCCGCTGCCATGTTTTCAAAATCATCGTGAAGGCTTTTCGCCTTGGGATCCACCCACGAACCATATGACTTCTTAACGTGCGTACGTTCCAACAATTCTAGGTACGATGGTTCGGATCCCTTCTCTTTCGCCTGAAACAAATAAAAAAGGTATAGTTTAATGAAATGTTAATTTTATATAAATGCATAAAAAGTAGAATAAAGCTTACCAGATCTTCACGCTTATCACGTATCCTTCTCTATCAGAACGTCGGGATTTACTTTTTCGCTCGCTCTTTGCCTTAAATTCCGGGGAATCCCAATATGCGCACATCTGATCCCAAATATCTTCCGCTATCCAAACGGGTTTTCCTTTCGTCTCTCGGTGTTGTCAACATAAACCTACGATAGACTTGAGACGCTTTCCCGCATGTTTGTCAAATTTGGACTTTACTAGTCCGATAATTGCGGGATTCTAATAAAATTTTGCTGAAATAATAATAAGCTTATTATATTTAAATTGTAATTTAAATTACTTGATAAAATTGTTTAAAACATACCACAAATGATTTCCACTATTGTTGCTTAATTTCTGGATCGGTATGTGTCCAATTGTAACACGACCGATCATAATCAGCTTTTATCATCATTGATATGTGACGATTAAGTTGATCATATCCAAACCTACAAATCAAAATGAAAGATAAATTAACATTTAACTAACTATTTATAATTGAGATTTAAATTTGAGTATACGTACCATAGTCCGCCGCTTCCTCGAACATGGTCTATAAGAGGAAGCTTGCGTCATTCTTCATCCATTGCTAAAATTTCTTCTATAGTTGGTTCATCGTGCATCTCAGGTTCGTGATGCATTACTGGATCGGGTGGTGGTTGGATTTGCGGATAATAAGGCATATATTGCCCCAATTGTGTTGATCCAGTGTTTCGGAAGAAATTTGGATTCATATATTCTTCAAACCCTGAATTGGAATGTCAGGAATGAGATGAAAGGTTGCCACTTTCCTCGGACTGAGGGCGGTTTCTCGTTTTACCGCCTATTCCAACGCGTCGCGACATACTGAAATGTGAAATTAAAATATTACGATACCACCCCAAATCAATCACCTCAATTTCTCAATTTCAACATAAACCCTAAACCCTAAGTAACCGCACCAGACTCCCTATCCCAACATCTTCCCACCCCTGATCCTCCCTCCGAATCCACCCCTCAGCAATCCGACCCTATTCCCCTCGCGATTCCGGAGGATGATGTACACCCCGATATTACCCTTTCGGATCCCACTCCGGAAGGATCCGATGATAATTCGATCCCTTCAACGGAGGCCGATAAGGATTCCTCCAATGATCAGCATTCGCGACCCGCTCTCACAAAAGACCAAGGCAGCAAGACTTTCACCATGTTCTTGCATTTGCTGCCCGCAAGTATGTATCCCCTTAACTTATATGTGCTTTTGATTTTTATACTTTGTAGGAGATTTAACTTATTGGCTATGGAAATTATGAATTGCAGTCTCCATAGATGGAACACTTTGTAGGAGATTTAACTTGTTGGCTATGGGAAATTATGAATTGTAGTCTCCGCAAGTATGTCTCTCTCTTTTCAACGAAGGTAACTGCATCGACACAGTGAGAGCACTAAAATTGGAACAAGAACAACAAAGAAGGAATCAGAAGACGTACGTGGAAAAGAGAGAGAGAGAGAGTCCTGATGGCGGCGAGAGTAAGCGGCAGCGGCGAGAGTAAGCGGCGGGGCGAATGAGTAAACCGTCGAAAGAAAGAGTTATCGGCGGATGAGTTACTCACGGGGCGAATGAGTGAACCGTCGAAAAATGTATATAAAATTGGGGATGATCGTGATACAACCGTCCCCATTTAAAGACGGGTTTATATATCCATCCCCAAATTGGGGACGACCGAGACTCATCCGTCCCTAATTGGGGACGGCTCATCTGTCCCTAATTGGGGACGACTCATCCGTCCCCAATTCCGTGACCGGGACGATTGACCGAGACCGGGATGATTGACCGGGATCAGGACGATGAATCGGGACGGGATATCCGTAAACGTCTAACATGATCCATAAACGTCTACTCATTAAGAAATAGAAACAACCTGTAAACGTATAATCGTTAAGAAATAATCCGTAAACGTCTAATCATTAAGAAATAGAAAAATCCGTATAAACATCTAATCATTAAGAAATAGAAACAATACGTAATCCCCAAATCATTAAGAAACAATCTGTAAATGTCTAATCATTAAGAAACAATACGTAAACGTCTAATCATTAAGAAATAGAAACAATCGTTAAGAAATAGAAACAATCCGTAAATGTTTTAATATGATTCATCATCTTCAGAGTCACACAATTGTTCCGTCGACTCTTGTGTTTTTGTATCTGATTCAAATTCGTCATCTTCTTTTTCTTCTATATCTTCATAAAGATCATCTTCATTTCTTTCGATTCCTTCCATTTCACCGTGCGTTAGTTCTTCAACACGTACCTCGTCAATAGCAATAATCTCGGTCATTTGTTATTGCATTAGCAATTGTTGTTGTTTTGTGTTGTCGATAAATTTGCCCCTCGGAAGTATCTTCATTGTGACACGCCAACCTGAAGATCTTCTAATATGCAGATAGGAAAGGTAACAAACTTGATCGGCTTGTGATGCAAGAATAAAAGCCTCCTATTTTGCATATCTTCGTGTGGAGTTAACTTCTACAACGCCTAGTTTGTTTACTCTTGTTTCGCGACCGATTATTGGATCGAACCAATCACATCGAAATAACATCACTTTTAAACCGACATAACCTACAAAAAATATCAAAATATGAGTCAATATCCAAAATGACATACGTGGTAAGGATAACATTGTTTTAAATTTGTTTTCCATACCTGAATATTCCAATTGCAAAATTTCCTTTAAAATCCCATAAAAATCTGGTTTATCGACCGATGCGCAATAGCTTTCACCTTTCATACATACACCATAATTCATCGTCGACTTCAATTTCCCATATTCGTAAGTGTGAAAATTATAACCACGTGTAAAATACATAGGCCAACTCATAACTTTCACAATCGGTCCTTTGACAAGATCTCGTAGCCACAACGGGTGATTGCCCATCTCAACCTACAGTACATGTACAAACTTAGACACATCGTCAGAATATTATAAAAGTTATTTATGTAAAATTTCATTACTTACATATTGTCTAATCCATGTGGAGAAATATTTTTCTTTAAGTTCTTGGAGTTGAGAATCATCAATGTTCATATATGTATTTTTCAATATATCATCAAATATCATGTATAAAAATAAACAAAATTCTATAAATATTATAAAAATAAACAAAATTGTCATTGTGATGACCATAGTTAATTATGGGATTTTACCTTTCAAAAGGCTGTAGATATTCGCAGTTTAATAAAACATATGTATGTGCGATATGGAGATCTCGTTGTGATAACCATATATCTTTCGGCTTACCAGTAGGTCGACCAATTCCGCAAAATATGTCCGGAACATCTGGTACTGGATATGAATACGTCACACCACCATCAAAATATCTGTCTGGATTTCTAGTCCGCGTTTGAACATGTGGCTCGAAGTAGTATGAAGTGAAGAACGATATTTCCTCATTCACGTATTGTTCCACAATTGAACCTTCCGGTCGAGCTTTTTGTTTGGTTTTTTTCTTCAGATGAAACATAAATCGCTCGAACGGATACATCCAACGAAATTGAACTGGACCTCCTAGTGCGGCTTCGTGCGGTAAATGAACTATCAAATGCTCCATAACATCGAAGAATGATGGTGGAAAAATCTTCTCCAAGTTACAAATATAGTTGCTATGTTATTTTCCAGTCCACGGACCACATCCATACTCAGATTTCTCGAACATAAATCTCGGAAAAATAGGCCAATACCTATAACATGAAAGTATTATTAGTGTATTTAACAAATATTCACACTACATACTAATATAAAATCAACCACATACCTCCAATTGCTTCGTATGCATGTTTGTCCATCAATTCAGAAAAACATATCGGAAGTAGTCTTTGCATGAATACATGACAATCGTGACTTTTCATCCCTAATAACTTTCCTCCTTGAATGTCAACGCACCTTCCAATGTTAGACGCATAGCCATCAAGAAATTTCACATCTTCTTTCAACGATTTCAACAATTTATATTTCTTATCATTTGACAATTTGAATATCGGGATTGGCGCTTTACTATCATCACTTATATGTAACTCCCTTCGTGAGCAATAACTCTTCTAGATCCTTAGGTGATTTAATATTTTCTTTCGTCTTCCCTGTGACATTCAGTACTGTATTGATGATGTTATCGAAAAAATTCTTCTCTATGTGCATGACATCAAGATTATGTCGAAGTTTCAGATTTTTCCAATACGGCAAATCCCAAAATATGCTCTTCGTGTACCACTTATGAGTAATTCCATAACCACTAATTATCAGATGATTGTTGCCTCCGCAATCTATACTCCTCAGAATACCCAAAGCAAGAAGTCGTTCATACAAAATCTCTTCGCCGGTCAAAACTGGAGGAGGAGATTTCCTCACAACTACATCCCTTTTGAAATTTCTCTTGTTGCGCCGTAATGCATCATCAACAGGAAGAAAACGACGATGACATTCAAACCAACTCGTCTTTCTTCCATGTTTCAACTGAAAAGCATCTGTCTCCTCCATGCAATATGGAAAAGCCAATCACCATGCGTTATCCATCCAGATAACATACTATAAGCTGGAAAATCACTTATTGTCCACATGAGAGCACCTCGTAACATAAAATTTTGTCGCCTCGAGACATCGTACGCTTGAACTCCATTCCATAATTATTTTAATTCTTCAATAAATGGTTGGAGAAATATATTCAAACTTATTTTCGGATGATTAGGCCCGAGAATCATTATTGTTAGAACAAAAATTCCCTTTTCATGCACATATCCGGTGGTAAGTTGTAAGGTGTCACTATAACTGGCCACAATGAATAATTCTTCCCAGACATCCCAAATGGATTAAAACCATCAGTACAAAGGCCTAAATAGACATTTCGAATCTCAGCCGCAAAATCGGGATATACCTTGTTAAAGTGTTTCCACGCCTCACAATCTGAGGGATGACACATCTCTCTTTCACGACTTGAATGCTCAGCATGCCATCTCATGTCGCTTGCGGTCTCCACAGATTGATACAATCTTTTTAATCTGTCTGTAATTGGTAAATACCACATACGGAAATATGGAACTGATTTTCCATTCTTTGTTAAATAAAACCGAACTTTTCCACAAAATCGGCAATTACTCATATCCGATGTCTCTCTCCAAAAAATCATGCAATTGTCTTGACAAACATCAATCTTTTGATATGGCAATAAACCCAAAGATCACATCATCTTCTTTGTCTTATAATAGGAGTCTACTACATTATTATCTTCTGGAAAATAATCTCTTACTAATTGCAATATCGAATCCATGCAATTCTCAGACAAATTATTTTCAGTCTTCAAATTAATCAAACGTGCAGACAGAGATAACTGTGATAAACCACTCCTACAACCATCATAAAGTGGATTCCTAGCACTTTCTAGCATTTCAAAAAAAAACTTTTTGCTTCTTATTTCGGATCTTCTTCAATATTTTCGTTTCTTTCACGGAATACATTTTGCATTTCCACATAAGGGTTCATTTCTACATATTGAGAAGACTCAAATTCATGATGTATAATGCCCCTACTAAAGTTTTCCACAACATTACTAGGTCGTGGTGCAAAATTCTCTCCATGACATAACGACATGAAATAATTCGGAGTAAAACCTCTTAAATAAAGATGCTTCCAAACAGTTCTATCATTAACAAATTTTTCATTCTTGCATTTGACACATGGACAAACCAACATACCCGTTTCTTTGTAAACTCGTTGATTCGTCGCCATTGTCATAAACTGTTAAAAAGGGGGTTAAATAGATTATTTATAGACGAATTAGGGACGGATTACGGACTAAGAAATAGTTTTCCGAAAATTCGTCCCGAATCCGTCCCTAAAATGGTTTTTTAAAGTCCCAAACTTAGGGACGGTCCCGAATCCGTCCCTAAAATTGGGGACGGAAGGAGAAGCCGTCCCTAATTTGGGGACGGATGTTCGGCCGTCCCTAAATTTAGGGACGGCAGCACCTTTCGTCCCCAAATTTAGGGACATCCGTGCTCTACCGTTCCAAATTTGAGATGCCCTGCTTATCCGTCCCTAATTGGTCCGCAAATATGGACGGATTAGAAACGACTCTTCGGTACGCAATATTGGGGACAGATTTCATTATCCGTCCCTAATCCGTGTATAATCCGATCTAAATTTAGGGACGAAAATGTCAGTCCGCAAATTCCGTCCCAAATCTTGAATTTTCTAGTAGTGACTTGTCTTTACGTCCCGATATTTTTGTTACATAAAACACGAGAAAAGGATAGAAGAAGCCTCAGTTCTGCTTAATAAGTCGATAAAGTACAAAATCATAATAAAACTAACTCTAGAAAGAAATGAAAATACTAGGACGAATTAGGAGTTATGAATCTACATATAAATTACTTTATTCATTAGACTCATCCTTCGTGACATTGATGTGACCCATGCGAAATCTGCTACATATGCGACCCATCAAACATATGTGACCCTTGCGACCTTTTGTGACCCAATATTACTTATTTGGTGGTAGTTCGACCTCTTTGACTGGAACATAAGAAGTTCCCCTAGCACCAACATCAGCGGTGACCTCTTCGACATGACCCACTGGAATATCCTCGACAGGGACCTCCTCAGCATCTGCATAAGAATTACTTCATTCATTAGACTCATCCTTCGTTACATTGATGTGATCCATGCGACATCTGCTACATATGTGATCCCTGGGACATATGCGGGTCATGCGACCATTGTGACCCATGCCGACTCATTGGACCTTTTGACTTAAATGACGTTTTTGACTTAATATTACTTGGTGGAACTTCGACAGGAGCAAACATTGGAGGAACCTCTTCGAAAGTATTCAATTAGAGGAATGTTGGCGGCAAATGTAATATTTCCAATTAATCTTGAAATGTTTGCCAAGTCCTCTTTTGAGCCTTCTCTAGAGTCATTTTTATCCTCTGCCTCCATCGTCTCTTCGCTTCGCTCTTCTCTTGACACTAGATATAAATGTTGAAGAAATTCAAAATCATCATCTCTCACAGTGCCGAAAGATTGGTGTATGGTGCTCGTATCTTTCCTGGTAGACTTTGATTTTGCCTTGTTAGCACCTTTGAGATTTGCAGCCTTTGATTTTGGATTACGCAAATGAAACATGACATCTCTTAGAAGGTCTCTTACGACTTTGATGATTCTTTTCTCTGATTTCTTTATTTCCTTTATTAATTTCTACCCCAGTGTTAGAAGGGCTGCAACTTCTTCTCCTTCAGCTTCGGCTTCATCATCACCTTCTCCTTCACCTTCAACATCACCTTGACTTTCTTCATAAGCTTCAGAAACACCTAAACATCCTTCCTCTTCGTTAGCTTCAAATATGGGTGGAACATCTACAACCTCTATCGCTTTTTCACCCATGCTCTTCTTCCTCTTAGTCCCATTTCCTTTCCCATTCTAATTATCACCAGAGCTGCTTTTCGAGTCAGCAGTTCTTGCTTACGAGTGTCCTCCCAAGAAATACCCTTTGGATTTCTATGTAGATGTTACATTTATATCTGAACATCGGGATCGTTGCATCCCTCGTAATCCTCTAGATAAAAAATTAAAGCTTCCTCGTCGAGTTCAAAACGAAAAATACATTGAATATCCTAAAAAACAAAAAATAACCATTATGACCCTTTGTGACCCTTGTGTAATTGTTACCTTAGAATCTCCGATCTACCTCATCACGTCTCCATACTATGGGTTAAAATTGGATTTAACACTCTTCTTGCACATCCTTGGGCATCATGGATCGATATCCATAACATCAACATACCATCCGTTTTTGCCCAAACTAAGGATGGTTCCGAATGGAAGTAATTGAAACATTAAAGAATGATAAGAATGAAAAAATACGAAAACATTCATGTTATTCAAATAATACATACAACTTACCATTAGTGGGATCATGAAACTTCCATAATGCCATTTTGGTTTCGGTGATTTCCAGCTAACGTGCTTGTCGCAAGTATCCACAAGTTTCTCGAAAGTGTAAAGCCCCCATGGAAAGTCTTCACAAAATTCCAAGTCATCAACCATGTCAATGAGATCATGGCTGATCAAATTGTGTGCTAAAGGCTTGTGATCTAGAATTTGCCCCTACAACATCAAAGTTGCCAACCTCATATCGTCGGCGGAATTTTTCGCCTTCACAAGCTTTTCACTCACTTATGCGGTGGTCAGTGATAACGTCTAAATCTTTCTAATATTTTTCATCTATATTCATAGTTATTTTTATCATTTATTTGGACTTTACCGAGTATTAAATACAATTTAGTCTTCTTTTAGCGTTTTCTCGTGTTTTGTAGGAAATGAGATATCGGGTTACAAACACGAGCAAATGATGGGAATGTTGGCAAAACTACTTCAAGCTCAAATGGACACACTCAACACCCAAGACTCCTTCCATCACAAAAATGGAAACAATGACCGCCACTCACAAAAATGGAAATAGCGGATGCTGCCTAAAAGAAATGGAAACCAGCCATTGTCCTACAAGAAATGGAAATCAGTTGTTGCCTCCAAAAAATGGAAAGAGGACACGGTTTGCTGCACAAGTAGAAAAGCAAAACGTTGCTGCACAAGAAGAAATGGAAATACAAGCCGCTAGAACAAATTGGAAACACAAAGTTGCTGCACAAAAATGGAAATCGGTTAGAGCAACAAAATGGAAATCGGTTGGAGCAAGAAAAGGCAATTCGGCTGGAGGAGGAAAAAGGAAACCAAAGGACACATAGCTGAAGAGAAGAAAGGAAACAACAACTGCACAAGAAGAAAAGAAACCGAAGAAAATGGAAACCGAGAAAAAGGAAACGAGTAGAGAAGAGGAAATCAACACATAAAGGAAAGGATGAGAGCTTAGATTCGGCCAAGAGGAGTTTGGACAAAGAGAGGGGGGCTGGAGCTGGACGTTTGGAGCTGAAGAAGAGAAGGGAAGATATGTTTTTGTTTTGTTTTATGTTTAGCGAGTAGTTTCATAGCTACGGGTTAGAGTTTTGCTAATATGTAATAAAGGCTTGTGTTTAATGCTTGGTGGTTATTAATGATTTTATTCTTGTACGCAACTTGAATAAATGGTTATTGTATTTGATCGTTTTCATATTGATTGGTTAGTCTTAATGCTTTTGTTCTTGTACGTAACCTGATTGAGTGATTATAGAAGTCAATAAATCTACGCTAGGGGATTAGACTTTGAACTAGCCATGATTTAGGGTCTTAATCAATTTAGAATCTACGCCAGGTCGGTCGATAGAACCTAGGGACTAGGATAGCGGTCTTACTGCATCTAGTAGGTGAGATTACGCAGACAGAAGATTTGTAGTACGCATGCTAGATAGTTGACAAGTCTACTCCAGTTAGTTCCTAAGATAGAACTTGAATTCCCTGAATCCATGATAATATCTAAGACCATGATCTTTGTTAGCACTTCATTGCATTATTGTGCATCTCTCGAAACCTGTGGTTTTTAGTTTATTGAATTTATACCGTTTAGTGAGATTGGTCTTTACTTTGCATTCCAACTATTTATTGATTTTACATGTCCTACTCATTAGTTAACTAGTGTTCGACCCTGGTACTACACGATCCGTATTCTTGCAGAAACGGTAGTTTAGGTATTTATTACTTGAGATTAACCACATCAGTCACCTTTCCACGACCGAAATTCTTTAGCCAGAATGTATCACCCCTTTTGGACTCCCATCCTCTGGATAGGATCCGCATTTCAACCTGGTAATTAGTGCATGCTCCACTATAGAGTACTGGATGGGAACACCGTTTGCAACGAACCACAATTCCTTCTTGTCCTGTTCAATCACAAAGTGATTTAATATGACAGACATTTGAACCTTCGTCAATGTGGACTCACAATGAAAATGCAATAAATGCCTAAATTGTGACTCCTTGTTGCCCTCATATTCATCTAAGATTCCTCTCAACTTCTCTATTGTCTCGTGAGGATAACACTTGGTGGTGATCTTTGGCATTTTTTCCATGTGCTTGACTTCATAAAGAAACTTTGGCTTTGGCGGCACCTGCAAAATGACCAATTAAGAATACATTAGAGCTCTACTAATTCAAACGACCCTTGCGACTCAATTGACCCTTGCGACTCAAGCGACCCAAGCGACTTAAGCGACCCTTGCGACTCAAGCGACCCTTGTGGCTCAATCGACCCTTGCGACTGAAGCGACCCATGCTACTCAAGCGATCCAAGTGACTCAAGAGACCAATGTGATCCAAGCGATCCATACGACTCAATGACACTCAAACAACCCTTGCGACTCAAGCGACCCTTGAGACCCAATGAGTCGCTTAAGTCGAAAAGGGTCATGAGTCTCAAGCAACTAACTGAGACTCCTGACCTTCTTCGACTCAATGAGACTAAAGCAACCCTTGTGATTCAAAGAACCCTTACGACTGAAGTGATCCATACGACTCAAGCGACCCTTACGACTTAATGAGACTCAAGCAATCCTTGCGACTCAAGCGATAATTGAGACTCATTGAGTTGCTTTAGTTGAAGAGGGTCATTAGTCTCAAGAGATTCATTTAGAGTCATGACCCTCTTCGACTCAAGCGACTCACTAACACTCAAGCCATTCACTGAGACTCAACCGACTCACTGAGACTCACACCTATTTCAAATCAACAAACAATTTTGCTTCCAATAGCCTGATCTCTAATGTATTTTATCTGCAACGTAAAACCCTAGAAATTGATTCACTTATAGACGCCATTGAAAATTGATCCGTGTTCTCTTTTTCACTACCGATTCTTGCATTTCTTTCTCACCTCAAAATTTCTTTGGTCTCAACTTGAATTTTCCTTCTTGTTTACTTTGAACTCGATCCTTGCTCTCTACTTCGAATTCCTCTCTCGCTCCTTGTTCTCAACTTTGAAATAGTTTTTCATTTCGAAAAATTGTCAAACCGTTTGTATTTTTATGTATGAAAAATAAAAGCAAATTTATCTTTTCTCCATTTTTTTTATTTAATAATTATTTTTACAAGGATAGACGTGAAGTCCTAAACCCAACTAGAGTAACCTTGATATTCTCCCTTTTATTCAATCAGTTAACAAAATTTTATAATACATTTTCACTATGAATCAATTTTATATATTGTAGAAAATTAATATTTATAATATATAAATACATTTACATGGACATGTATTAATATATCAATTTATTAATGCAACAATATGAATACTGAATAAATATTTTTTTAAAATAAATAAATATTTTTAATACAAAAATTAATAAATACAAATGTAAATTGATATAATTTTATATATTAAAATTATTTAAACATTATAAAGATATTAAATTACAAATTACAATTATGTTGAGTGATAAAATCTATATATAAAAAGGAGCAAAATCATTGGCTCCTCGTGCTGCCACCTCATCATCATAATTATTTATAATTTTTTTTTAATTTTAAAATGAGTTTTTTAAAATGTCCATTAATAAACCAATTAATTAATATGTGAAATGTCCACTAATACACAAATTAATTAATATGCGATAATAATATTAAAACTAATCCACATATTAAAAATTTAATACTTAAATATCTATATATAAAAAGGAACAAAAATCTTGCCTCATCATGCTGCCGCCTCATCATCATAATTATTTATAAATATATTTTTTAATTTTAAAATCAGTTTTTTAAAATGTTCATTAATACACCAATTAAATGTGAATTATATATATATAAAGGTGGATGTTTTGCTGCATTCTCCTTGCGCCACATAAACAAACATCCTCCTTTCAATTTTTTTTTAATATAAATAAAGTTTTTTGTTGCAGTCTCTTTGCGCCATCTAAACAAACATCCTCATTTCAATTTTTTTTAATATAAATAAGGTTTTTCTGAAAACATTTAATATCATTATTATAAATATTATTATAATTAGTGAATATATATATACATACCATTAACATCAAAATTACATAAGCTTAACAATTTAACTATTTAATTTATTTTTAAAAGTCATTATTAAAATATATAATTAACAAAATATTTATTTTTATGATGTCATTAAATTTTCAAATAATTGAAAAAGATATCTTATTAATAATAAATTATAAATCAACTTATTAATAATACGAATACATATATATATATGAATATTTATTATATATAATACATTATTAATTTACAATTAATTTTCAATTATGACTTATTTACAATTAATTTGAATTTATTTGGTCTTATCATATATTAATATGCATTAACAATATATTAAAATTATTTTTTCTTATCTATAAATCCACAATATATATATAAATAAAATAACTTTTTATATAATTACTAATATATATATATATATATAATACGAATATAACATTACATAATATTAACAATTTATCAATTTAAGCATTTTATAATTAATTTGTATATATATACCAATAAAACTAGACATGTATTAACAATATATCATCCCATAATATTAACCATTTAATATGTATTTTATATTAATAGAATTTCTGATATAAAAACCATTAAATTATATTAAATTTATTTTTAAAATTCATTATTAAAGTATATATAATTAATAAAAATATTTTATTTTTATGATACCATTAAATTTTCAAATAAATTTAAAAGACATCTATTATTCTTAATTCTATAACTAAACCTTTTAACAAAGTTATTAATTTATAAATATAAATTATAATTAAATTTTATATTATAATTAATTAATAAATTATATAATTAAAATATTAAAAACGTTTCATATATATATTAACTTTAATAATAAATTATAAAATTAACTTATTAACAATACGAATATATATATATACATATATAATTTGAATATAAATTGTAAATATTTACAGTTTACCAATAAAACTAGACATGTTTACCAATTTAAACATTTTATAATTAATTTATATATATATATACCAATAAAACTAGACATGTATTAAAAATTAATCATCACATAATATTAATAATTTAATATGTATTTTATTTATATATTATATATATAATTTATTGTTAATCTACAATTAATTTAATCTTATCACTACACTACTTAATGCATTTACAATTATGATTCATTTTACAATTAATTTGAATTAATGTGGTCTTATCCCATATTAATATACATTAACAATGTATTAAAGTGGGCTTCTTTTTGTAAATCCACAATATATATATATAATAACTTTATATTAATAGAATTTATAATATAAAAAAATTAAAATATATTTAATATATTTTTAAAAGCCATTATTAATATATATAATTAATTAAAAAAAATTTATGATGTCATTAAATTCTCAAATAAATGTAAAAAACATCTATTTTTTTAATTCTATAATTAAAACTTTTACAATGTTATTGATTTATAAATATAAATTATAATTTAACTTTATATTTATAAATTAATTAATAACTTATGTACTTAAAATATTATAAACTTTACATTTATATATATATTAACTTATTAACATTAAATTAAAAAATTAACTTATTAACAATATGTATATATATATATTTATGAATATGTATTATATATATAAAAACAATTAATTTGATCTTATCACTACTTAATGCATTTATAATGTATTAAAGTGATTTTTTTCATATGTGTAACTAAATTATTAACTTTATATTAATATCTCATATTATGTATATATATATAATTACCAATATATATATAATACGAATATAAAATACTATAATATTAACAATTTAACAATTTAACCTTTTTTATAATCCATTATATTTTTATAATTATTAGTTTAATTTTAATTTTAATTATTAATTATTAATTTTGTTATAATTTTTGTTATTTCTATTGACCAATTAAAGTACATATTGACCAAATTAATAGGTAAAAAAACCCTTTACATTGCTTACAAATTATATATATTATATTTTTTATTTACCAATAACTATTTTTTAATATATATTCACAAATATTATATTTAGTTGTGATATAATTTTATAAATATGTTGAAATTATTCCAACTCATCCGTTTTTTCATGAATAACTATATTAATTCTAAATTATACATAATAATATAATAAATATGCACTTTCAAATATATAATAATATTAGATCCTATTTATAAAATTAATTAAATTTTATTATATTGATGATAATAAATATATCACTTTATTGCTTATTACTACACCATAATTACGCTAATAACTCACCCTATAATACTCTAACATTTAATATAAATATTACATCTTACATTCTCAGTCTTACATCTTACATTTTTCCTTTTCAATCTTTTAAACAACAAAAAATCTAAAAAAAAATTTCATTTTAGCTTTCCAATGGATACATATAACTACAAATTAACCGTTCTACGGCCAATAACATTGGTTTCAATGACCTATTGATTGGCCGTAGTAAACTGATAATTGTAGCAAAATTATTCTGCTTTTGGAAGGCTCGAAATTTTAAAAAGGGGGTCAACTTATTGGTTTATATATGCTTCTTATCGTGTGTATACTTTACATGTATTGCTGATTTTGTAGTTCATTTTTAGATCATATTTATATATTTGTCTTATTTTAATTTGCTATTTTTTTGTTTATATATTTTCTACTGATAAAATAATATTTTATTTAAGTTTATATTCATATCTTTGTTCTTTTGATTGTTCATTTTATGTGTTACGCGTCATACCTTGTTGTGTATAACATGTGTTAACATTTGTTGCTCAAATATTATTTTCAAACTGTTTTTCATTATCTTCTTATACTTTAAACATGTGATCATCTATGTTAATACATATTGTAATGTGCAACCCCATTATTATATTCGAATTGTATAATCAAATTTGATTATTTAAATTTATGAAATTATTACTAATTTTGTGCATTCCATGGTAATAATAAGTATAAAAACATGTGTAACATAATCTGATTACATGCTTCTTCTTGACAATCTACTCTTTTATTTTTATTTATTTAACAAGATATTTAATATAATTTTATGAACCTAATTGTTGTTTTAATTTTTGATGAAATGTTTTAACATAACTTACAATTTGTATAACAAATCTAAATTTCATTAAACGTATTCCGAAATCACAATGCAGAACCCTCAGATCTAATTTAGAAGAAAGAAGGAGGATGAGGAATATGCAGAAAAAAGAAACAGAAGATAAGGAAAAAGAAGAAAGAATTCACGAAAGAGAAAGGGGAAGGAAAATAGGGTGATGAGTAGTTTTTTAGAGTTATTATTATTATTAAATAAAAATACATACAACTTCAAAATAAATTTACTATTTTAAAATGGGAAATATTTATAAAATATTTATATTATGATCTAAATATTGATATATTTTTTAATATTAAATAATATGATATCTGATCATTGATATAAATTCTAAATTAATTAGATTAGATCTAAAAACAATTATATGTTAACATTGTTATTTTTAATTCATGAATCAATCACTAGTAAAATTGTTTCTTTATTTTATTTTTTTATTTTTACATGAATATTTTTCGAACTCCATAAACTTTTTATGTGACATGATATATATATATATATATATATTAAATAATAAAATAATTATATAAATCAGCCCGCATGTAGCGCGGATACAATCTAGTCTATATATGAAAATGAGTAAAATCCTTGCCTCCTCATATTGCCACCTAATCATCATAATTATTTATAAATTCATTTTTAAATTTTAAAATCAGTTTTAAAATATCAATTAATCTATATATAAAAAAGAGCTAAATCATTGACTCCTCGCCACTACATCATCATAACTATTTATAAATTTATTTTTTAATTTTAAAATCGGTTTTTTAAAATATCCATTAATACACCAATTAATTAATATGTGAAATATCCACTAATACACAAATTAATTAATATGTTATAATAATATTAACATTAATCCATACATTCAAAAAGTTAATACTTAAATATTTATATATAAAATGGAGCAAAATTCTTGACTCATCATATTGTCACCTCATCATTATAATTATTTGTAAATAAATTTTTTAATTTTAAAATCAGTTTTTTAAAATATTCATTAATACACTAATATACAAATTAATTAATATGTGAAAACAATATTAACATTAATCCATAAATTAAAAAAGTTAATATTTAAATAGTAATAAATAATATGTGAATTATTTTCAACCTAGAAGTAACCAAAATCTATATATAACAAGGAGCAAAATCCTTTGCTCCTCATGCTGCCACCTAATCATCATAATTATTTCTAAATTTAATTTTTTAAATTTTAATCTATATATAAAAATGAGCAAAATCCTTCGCTTCTCATGGTGCCACCTAATCATCATAATTATTTATAATTTTTTTTTAATTTTAAAATCGTCTTTTTAAAATGTCAATTAAAACATCAATTAATTAATATATAAAATGTCCATTAATACACAAATTAATTAATATGTGATAACAATATTAACACTAATCCATGTATTAAAAAAGTTAATACTTAAAAAAAATAATAATAAATAATATGTGTATTATTTTCAACCTAGAAGTAACCAAAATCTATATATAAAAAGGAGTCAAATCCTTGGCTCCTAATGCTACCACCTAATCATCATAATTATTTGTAAATTTATGTTTTAAATTTTAAAATCGGTTTTTAAAATGTCAATTAATACATCAATTAATTAATATTTAAAATATCCACTAATACACAAATTTATTAATATGTGATAACCATATTAACACCAATTCACAGACAAAATAAGTTAATACTTAAAAAAATAATAATAAATAATATGTGAATTATTTTCAACTTAGAAATAACCAAAGTCTATATATAAAAAGGAGTAAAATCATTGTCTCCTCATACTGTCACCTCATCATCATAATTATTTATAAATTTATTTTTTAATTTTAAAATCAGTTTTTTAATAAATTATGTTTTAATTTAATATTGTATGCAAATTAATTCATACTGTATATATAATATATATACAAATAAATAAATAATCAATACAAATTAATTGATGCAATTAATTGTATTTAATATTATATTTATACGTAATTATATAAACAAAAATTGTATGTATAATTACAATATACAAATATTGTATTCATAATTACAATAAAAAATACTACAATTAATAATTAATACATTAAACTGTTTACAATACATATATTACGATAACAATACACTAAAGTGTATTATATATATACATATATTACAATAACAATGGTGGGGATGATAACGACACAACCTGAAAGCCCTATGCCAATTATGTAATATTTGAATAGTTTTGGGTTTAATTTGTAATTATTAAAGAGTTAATAATTATAAATAAGCGCTTTACGAGGTTTCGTAAACACACTATTCTAAAAACCTAAAACCTAGCCGTCAGAAAAGAAATAGAACGAAGAACGAAAAATAGTTTTTCGTTCTTCTGATTTCCACATCAAAGCGATCCCGATCTCGGCGTGGATAATCGTAGAGGACTTGCATCATCAAGTCTCACATCCGATCCTCAATTCAACGATACAGGTATCTCAAAAACTGTTCTTGAGTATTTTATCGTTGAACCGAACAATTAATCGTAAACATGACTAGATCGTTATTCGGGTTGATTAAAACACGTTTCCGCATAATCAAATCAACCCTACAGTGGTATCAGAGCGTCTGGCTGCATGTTTAGGATTAATTTTTCTCGAAATTTTATGAAAATTGGATCGAAAAATTGT
>CM071869.1:8473834-8495211 GCA_036759665.1 Gynandropsis gynandra
TGGCAACGGATGTCCGTTGCAAAGTATTCCTAATTTTGCAACGGACAGCCATTGTTGTCCAACGGCCGTCCGTTGAAAGTTTGCAACGGTGATCCGTCACAACGTTATCCAACGGTCGTCCGTTACATTCTTTCCAACGGCGTTTTCCGTTGGCATTCCGTTGCAATTTTGTAACGGATATCATCCGTTGGAACTCCGTCACGAATTGCAACGGATCATCATTTGCAACGAACTTTTCGCAACGGACGAAAATCCGTTGGTGTCCGTTGGAAACGACTGTTTCCAACGGATTTTGGCGCTTTCCAACGGATACGTCCGTTGGAAATAGCGTGTTTTTTTGTAGTGTTACATCAATTTAATATTATTACTAACGTATAATTAATTTGCATTGATTTGGTCTTATCTCATCTTAATATGCATAATTAGTTTATATTTTCATTTAATATTGTATACAAATTAATTTATACCGTATGTATAATATATATATATATACAAAGAAATAAATAATAAATAATACAAATTAATTAATACAGTTAATTGTATTTAGTATTGTATGCAAATTATACGTATAATTGTATTTAATATTGTATACAAATTATACGTACTTATATAAACCAATATTGAATGTATAAATATACAAATAAATAATTAATACAAATTAATTAATGCAATTAATTTTATTTAACTATATGCAAAATAATTTATATGGCATGTATAATATATATATATACAAATAAATAATAATACATACTTACATGAAAATAATAAAGTGTAACAAATTGTATATGTATTAAATACAAATTAATGCAGTGTATGCAAATTAATTTTTATTAATTATTTATTTATTTGTGTGTATATATATACCGTGTGTAAATAAATAAACAAGTAAATTAATAATTAATACAAATTAATTAATGCAATTAATTGTATTTAATATTGTATTAATAATTAATACAAATTAAATAAACAATGTATTTTATATATATTTATAACAATACAATATATATATATATATATATCATACACTTTAGGATTCAAATACATCATATATATATATCACTAATGTACAATTAATTTGCATTAATTTGGTCTTATCACATCGTCATATGCATTAACAATTTATATTTTAATCACTATGCTTTATTTGTGTGTGTATATATATATAGTGTGTAAATAAATAAACAAGTAAATTAATAATTAATTCAAATTAATTAATGCAATTAATTGTATTTAATATTGTATTATAATTAATACAAATTAAATAAACAATGTATTTTATATAGGGAAAATAGTCTATTCCCCCCTGAACTTTACCATTTTAATCCTATTCCCCCTGAACTTTCCTGTTCATCCTATTCCCCCCTAAACTATCATTACTCATCCTATTCCCCCTGAACTTTCAAAGTCCATCCTACTCCCCTCTCCGTTAACTTTCTATTAATTTTTCTGTTAAATATGTTTAAAACAGTCTATTCTCTCCTAAACTTTAGCACTTTAATCCTATTTCTCCCTAAACTTTCTTCTTATCCGATTCCCCCAAAACTATCGTTACTAATCCTATTCCCCCATAAACTTTAAACATTCATCATATTTCCCCCGAACTATATAACCTCTAACTATTTCCTCCTGAACTATATGACTTCTAACCTATTCCCCCTAAAAACAAATTGTACATTCAACGTATTTTCAAAATTTTGAATTATAAATATAACATATTTTCTTTAACAGTAACATATTTTGAAATTTCGGTTATCATAAACGTAATATATTTTCTTTAGTAGTAAAATAGTTTTAAATTTTGGTTATTATAAACGTATCATATTTACTTTAATATTAATGTATTGTTAAATTGTGGTTATTATATTTATATATTTTATGATTGATAAAAAATTTTAAAATAAAAATACATTAAATTAAAATGAAAAATACTAAAATATATGCCACATGAATAAAAACACACAATTCTAACAATTAAAAAAAGATAAAAAAAATATAACATGATTTGGAATAAAATCGAGCTTGTTATAACTCGAAATGTATGAAACATTGTGGGTTGTTGTAGTGTGGGTGGGTGGTGGGTGGGGAATAGGCTATAGTGGAGAAGAGGCAGATCACGCGGACGCGCGGGACGCTGACGAGGACACCGATACGCGGGACACTGACGAGGACGCATTGGCCGATGGACGGATCGTGTCCGAGACTCGCGGGCAACCGGTCGCATCTGAGATTCACGGGCCACCGAATTCGGAAATGAGACGTTTTGCAAAAACATCCAAATGGAGGCCTTTCCGAAGTCAAAATTTGATGATGCCAAGACCATTGGAACCAACACTCAAAGATCTTTCAGATGAGTACCAGACATCCGCTGGAACGTCACTGTCCCGACGATATTCCGGTGACTTTTCCGACGATATCCTAGTGCCACTTAGAGCCAAATTCCGATATTTCAAGCATGCTAAAGGGGCTTTGGACTAGATCCAAGATCAAGAAGGTTCAAGACATCTTAGAAGCCCAAAAGATTGAACAGTAAAATTATTTGAAGAGTTTAGAGCTTCACAAGCCCGTTTTTTTATAATTAAAACAAATAAATAAATAATATTTCATATATTAAATTTTTACAAATAATATTATAATCTATTTTGAATTTATATTCAAATTAATCTTTATAAAATAAAATTTTATCCGTGATGCGTGGATCATAATCATCTTAATTTATTATACAAAATATAAATATAATTTATTAAGTTTGTTATGCGAATAAAAATTAATAACATTGTATAACCTATTATTTTTTTTAATAACATGTGATATTTTCTAAACAATAAAATTATATTTATATATTCTTTTACATTCATAATACATTTCAATGACTTCTAACCTTTTTCCCAAACTGAAAAAAGAAAAAAAAAACAGCAAGAGTGAGATTCACAAAGAATACCCAAAGAAATGGCGACTCCATTGAAGAGATACGAGAAGCTAATGATAGGAGAAGCCCTATCCAATATCCATCAATACCCATTTGCTTCCCAGGAACTGAGCTCCATTATAAAGCTCGGTTATCATCGATTCCCTAAGAATGTCCAATCATTGATCTTCCAAGATGCTCTCTCCGCTTTTCGCCTCCTTCCCGAGTAACGATTCCCCCCTCTTTATCCCCGCTATTGTGTAACGTTTCTGTGAAATCCATCTCAATTTTGATTTCTTTGGGTTTTATAGTGTATCCCCTTGTTTCTGACATAATCTGAAATCATGTTTGTCAATAGGAGCTTAATTGTTAGGGTTAATAGGATTGTTAACCAGGCAATAGAATGATTCCACTGGATTCTGGAAATAAACGAAAGTGTTATTTCCCTGGAGCAAGAATGGTTTCTTCAATCTTAAGAAGTATCATCCGTTATAGCCAAGCATGAAACCGTGAGGTTAAGTAGAGTTTCCAGATGGGTTAATCTAAAGGTTTACTTCGTCCCATTGATTAGATTAATCTGAGTATATATTCATTCAAACACAAAGCTTTTGGATTCTGGATATTTTGCTGTTTTGGTAGATCTGTTGGTTTATACAGACTACTAACCAATTAGGGTTTATTTGCATTAGAATGCAGACATCAGCTGCTGTTTCGGCCGCCCACCTGCTCTTGAAGAGTGTAGAAGCCAGATTCCCGAAACAGAAGAGAAATTTAGCTGTTGCTGAACTCAAGCAAGCTAAAATAGCTTTGTATAGACGAAGTAAACCCCGTGAGAAACAATTAGGTAACTTGTTTTCTCTTGCTTCATTTATCTTGTCTTCTTTGCAAACGACAGCCAGTTTCTGAATTAGGTTTATGTTGTGGGCTCAGGTTCCCCCCAGCTACCGCAAGATCTCCTTCTTCATATCTTTACATTCCTCGACCTGGCATCATTACTTTCTGCAGCTCAAGTGTGTTGGTACTTTCTTATCCTCTCCTTTCTCAGACCTGTTATTCTGTTTCCATCTCTATCCATCTGCTGTTTTATGGTCAGAATTTCTGGTTAACCTTCCCTGTTTCTGTAGCTCATGGAATCTGGCTGCATATGATAATAATCTGTGGCAGAAAAAGTATTCTCTTCTCTTCAAAGATTCTAACCGGAGCTTGATTCACCAAACCGATATTGACTGGAGAGAAGCGTTTAAAAAAACATATATAGGTAAGCTTGTTCACATTTTACATTGCTACTATCATACAATGGTACCCAAAATGTATGACTTATTATGCTCGATCAAAACTCTTTCTTCCGTGATTCTGAACAAGCTCTTGTGTACTCTGCAGCGGAGAACTTGTCAAAGGCATTAAGATCGCCGTGGGTTTACTTCAAGTGCTGTGAGTCATTTACTTGGCACAGCAGCTTAAGATGTCCAAATGAACAATGCACGTTAAAGTTGAGCAATAAGCCCCTTAATCGCATATCAACACAACAGGTAATCTAATCTCTTGTTGTACCAAATTCGCGTTTTTTGAATCGGTGTTAGTTAGTACTTGAAAAGAATCGTCCTTCCATATGAAAGCCTGATCATCTGGGCGTTTCTTACTTAACAAGTTATTATCTTTGAGTATTCTATATATTTGCAGGTTGTGGACTATATCCTGGGGGAGCCGCTAACTGAAACATTTTCTTCTGAGAGTGATTCTGATGAAGAATCCCTTTACGGATTGTGGGCTTATCCTAAACTAACTTTTTAGTCCTATCCCAATTAACCATTAGTCATGTGTGACAATTCATATATGTGTATATAGACCCATTATAGATATATGAGCATTGCATCGCTTTTTCGCGCGTTAAATAAATTTATATGTGGATCTAGAGGTGGCTCCTACAAGTAAGCACTTTACTCTTTCTACAAACTCAAGAAGTGATTCCCATGCGTATCGATTTGTCTCATTTAGCATTTAGTCTTATACGTTCTTGCAAATTTTCTCTAATATCATCTGTAACGCCCTATCCCTCTCCAGAGTTGCGAGAGTCACCTTCGAGAACCTTTGAAGATTTGACAACTTCCCTTACAAACTCCAGAAGTTCTCTCCCAAAGGACGTGAAGATATGGAGATTGCCTTCTTGGAGCTAAAATAGAAAGAAATGTGGCACATTAACATTACTCATTCCTGGAAAGCTAAAGGTTAGAAGCACAATCGATAACATCTAAAGCAACGAAGGTAACAAATTTCCTTCGAGGGTTGCGCTTTAAAATTCGATGCCTTGCAGAGGTGATATAGTATGAGAAACTTTCAGCAGTAGTCACCAACGCCACGAAAATTGAGAAATCTCTAATGGTAGAAGGTGTTCTGAAACCTACTACTGCTAGATATTGGGAAAAATATTGTTGGATAATCAAGAAAGAGAAAAGTAAAGAAGAGGAAGTTAGAGTGTAGTCATCCACAAGTTGGGAAAATGAGGTACATGTGTCATCGTTGTAGGCAAGTGCATGGGGACTTAGTAACTAAGACGAGGGAAAATGAGATGTTTTCGATGGTGGGGCTTTGAGTATCAGATTCAAGACTGTTTACAAGGGAAAGAAGGGCAATAGAAGCGCAACGCCAACTAGCGGACTGCTATTGTTGGGAAAGCATCCATTATTTGGTGTTAAATTGTCCACTTTCGTAACCATCACAACCGCCAGCTAGGCCAATGATGTAGAGTGGAGCTCGACATGGAGAGCAAGCGTCAAAGAATAGAACGGTTTGACTAAGTTCTGCATCCTTGACGGTCCTTTTAAAGATTTTGAAAACAAGGATGGTGACGCTGGACCAATTGTTAATAAAACATCGCTTGGTAATTTGTACTTATATTTGTATAGTAGAAATTGTGGATCGGTGAGTGACATGAGCAAAAATAAGGACTTGGGTTCTGAAAGACAAGCTTGCGTTGTGTAGATGTATTGTTTGGCATCTGCATAGTCAATAAATGGTGTGGACCATGGACACATGCTAGAAATCATGGAGTCTCAAAGCGTTCTGATAAGGTGCTTATGATTTTCGGATACGAGGAGTTGGCCACATAACTCATCATCATTCCAATATATTGATATTATGTATTTCTAGGGATGGATTGATTTTCGCAACATCAAACGATAATGGATTTTAGACGAGGACGTTTTTAGAAGAATGTAAAAAATTTACCAAGGACTTCACACAAGCTCCGTTATCTCAGCAATGCAAATGAAACAATTATTAAAGCAAGGATATGAGTTTTACCTTGCTATATTATAGCAAAAGAAGTTGGTATCTTATAACAAATCGCAGAGATTCCAATCATAAGATATTTTGGAAGTATTCTAGGAAATATGAAGATCCATTTGAGATGAGTTAAAACAGGGTACTACGCCAATCTTAAAGACTTCGTATAGAATGACACCTAAAGAAATAGCAGTTAGAGAAACAACTCTATGAACTATTGGAAAAAGTTTTTGTACGACCAAGGACGAAGATGAGATACAATGGCGAGGACAAGAGATGAATGTAAAGACAATATACGATAGATGAAAGACGATGTGAGACGACGACATATGAGAATGCGAGGATGAAGGCATAGGTGAGGACAAGAAACTCGAGCAAAGACGGTAGACGAGAGACGAAGCAAGAGATATAAGAAGACGAATGCGAGAATGTAGGAGAAAACGACAAAATCACGTCATTTTTGCATCATTTTTTAAATAAAAGACTGCCTAGAGATTAAATGGACGTCTAGGGGGATCTAAATGCCTAGAGCGCTTTTTTAGAATACTGCTTACAAGTTATTAAATAGGGCTAACTTTTTTAACTTCTTTGGTTCACACTGTAAAATCAATTTCAGTTTTGAGGTTGGGAGTATAGGTATCACTACGACGGTTGATATTGATCGGTTATAAATCAAGTCACGATGATCGATTTTGTTACTTGAAGATTTATCAATATCAGTTTTAAGTGATTCATTCTTCTAGTTATCACATCCTTGCAGATTTCAACTTTCCAGAAAAAAGTCAATCAGTTTCCTTTTTCAAGGCTGTTTATGCACCATTTGCTGCGAATACAATTATTTCAAGGGTTACGAGGGGCTTGCAAAGGGAAAGCGTGGATAAGTCTCTTCCTGATCACGTTGAGGTTCTTAAGCACTGTGAGCAATATGGAGCTAAGTAGAATTATTCTTCCATTTGCTTTTATGTTGGAGGTTTCTTCGATCTCTCTTCGGTTTGTTTGCAATATTTATGTTCTATTGAGGATGTTTGTTTTGTGACTATGATAGGTTCCGTCATGCTTGTGTCAATATCGATTCAACGATGATTGGTGTTTATAGATCATTATAGAAGAGAGGGAACAATTCAGAAAGATGAAGAAGTCCGCGTCAATATTCATCACTGTATATAATTTAAATAGAGACCCATAACTAGACTTTAAAAATAGCTGACACTTTTACTGTAAATTGTTGGACATAAATTAATCGTAGACAGATTACAAAATCCTATAAGTGACAAAGGTGAGGAAAACCTATTCTTTCATGTTCATGTCTTTTGTATCCTCTTCCTCCACGTTGAGGTGAAGACCAGCAAAAATATCTTTGATTGGCATGTCTTTTCCGTATTTGTTCGCACCTAGTGACAACTTTTCAAGCTTCTTCGCAAACTCTTCATTATGTGTTTTCACATTCTCTCGTTCAACACATGTTATAGACTTTTCCATCTCCATTTAGAGCGAGTTGAGCGTCAAAGAGCGAGATTTCTTGGATTATGTATCTCTTAGCTCCTCACCGAAGCTTTTTTTTTTATCAGAATCACATCAGGAAGTGAAGAAGTTGATCTCCTCTGGCGTGGTGAAACTTCTGGAGAGAAACCGAAGTTAGATTTTCCGAACATGAACACAACTGAGAAGGAGCTTAAAGTGTTACCTGAGCACTTCAACATCAAGAGCGGGCCGGGCCTTGGAGTGGACTCGGGCTGAAGAAACTAAATGGAACTGGGCCGAGGAGAAAAGTTGTGGGAGCCCAGTAGAAGTTACAGCCCAACAACAACAAAATCAAAATGCTTGAAGCACAATTACCACCACAACTCAGCAACTAACACCGGCAATGGTCATCAGCAAAACACATGCAAACTGGAGAATAAAATCACTTAAATTAATAGCCAAAAACATGGGTATTATGGAGAGTTTTTACATATTATAATTTCTGTAAGTGACCTTATAAATCAGGTTAAATTTGCTATATATATGTGTAAGAAACAACCCTAATCTTATGAGAATATTATTCACTAATCTTCTACAACTTTTCTGCAATATTTTCAGCAAGAACTTTCAACATTGAATAGCAATCTAGAGATCTTTCCTTTTATTTTCTTGTTTACACAAACACCTTAAGAAGATGGCCATGAAGAGCAACTTTATATTTGCCTAGGTCACTAAAATAACAACAAATGGTATCAGAGCGAGTAAGATTTTGGGAGGAAAACAAGCAGTAGCACCAAACAGCACAAGAACATCACGAAAATTCAGCAACAGCACAACGAGAAGCACAAACCAAGAACGAAAAACATTCTGTAGCAGGTAACAAAGAGACTCAAATCTGTGTTATTGAGCTAACATGGACAGGTCACAGAACACACCACCAATCCCTTTATTTGAGGGGAAAAATTATAATTTATGGTTGATCGAGATAAAACCCACAATAAGGGGTAAGAGACTTTAGAAAATCGTGACAAAAGGTATAGCAAAGTGCCCTGACGTTCAGGAACTACCTACTGAGGAAGGAAAGAAATTTATGGCCGAATGGGAGGAGCTAGAAAGGAACAGAGGGCGTTGGAGCTGATATATCATGCGATCACTGAAGAGATTTTCAGTGCACATTTATCAACATGTGAAACATCCAAGGCAGCATGGGATCTGCTCAAGGAGAGGTTTCAAGGCGATCCTAAGACAGCTCGGATCAAGCTGCAAAGGTTAAGAGCCTCATTTTACAACATGAGGCAGTCTGAAAAAGAGAAGATCAAAGACTATGCAACTAACACCCTCTTAACTTCCTTGGACAAGTCAAGTATGCTCAGCAGCTATTGACTAAATACGGGATGAAGGACTCTAAGAGGGTGAGAACACCTCTCACGCCTCACGGGAAAAATGTGGAAGATGGAAATTTATTGCCCGATGCTACTAAGTACAGAAGCATGGTTGGAGGGCTTCTATACCTAGTAGCAACAAGACCGAATTTAGCATTTGCAGCTTTCTATTTATCTAGAAACAACGCTAATCCTACTGAACGGAGTTTAAACGAAGTTAAGAGGGTGTTACGCAAATGAAAATTTTGATTACGGGTTGTTATTTGAGATGGTTAAGGACCCTGAGTTGGTCGGTTATTTAGATTCTAACTTAGCCGACAGTAAAGCCGATGCCAGAAGCACCACTGGATATTGTTTCAAGTTAGGTTCAACAATTTTCAGTTGGGGTACACAAAAGCAGGGACCTATTGCCCAGTCTACGGCTGAGGCTGAGTACATGGCCCAATGCGCAACCACAAACCATGCGAAGTGGTTGCAGAGGCTATTTGGTAACCTAGGGTTCAACATGCACGGGGTTCCTATACAGTGTGATAACACAGCAGCTATTGCGATTGGCCGCAACCTGATTGACCATAAGCGAACTAAGCACATCCTAATAAAATACCATGTCGTGCGAGAGGCTAAGAACAACGGAACGATTAAACTGAGGTACATACATGGGGAGTTGCAGCTGGCGGACATTCTGATGAAGCCGCTGGGAACTGCTCGGTTTGAGGACCTCAGGCAGATGATTGGAGTAACGCCGGAGAAGACCAAGAGGGAGTATGAAGAGGTTGATCTCCTCCAGCGCGATGGAACTTCCGGAGAGAACTGAAGTTAGGTTTTTCAGACACGAACATAACTCAGAAGGAGCTTGAAGTGTTATCTGAGCACTTCAACATCTGGAACGAGCTGAGCCTTGAGTGGACTCGGGCTAAAGAAACTAAATGGAGTTGGGCCGAGGAGAAAAGTTGCGGGAGCCCAGTAGAAGTTACAGCTCAAAAACAGAATCAAAATGCTTGAAGCCCAATTACCAGCACAACTCGGCAACAATAACACCAGCGATGATCATAAGCAGAACACATGCAAAACGGAGAATCAAATTAGTTAAACTAACAACCAAAAACATGTGTATTATAGGGAGTTTTTACATATTATAATTTCTGTAAGTAACCTTATAAATCAGGTTACATTTTCTATATATATGTGTAAGAAACAACCCTAATATTATGAGAGTATTATTCACTAATCTTCTATAACTTTTCTACAATTGTTTCAGCAAGAACTTTCAACATTGAAACACAAACCAAAGATCTTTCCTTTTATTTTCCTGTTTGCATAAACACTTAAGAAGATGACCATGAAGAGCAACCTTAGATTTGCTCTAGGTCACTAAAATAACAACAGGAAGCTCCCTGTTCATAGTATAATTCTCGAATTCACTATCATTCACGTTAGCTCCAATAAGGTTGTAGCCTAGAGCTCGATCACCGAGTTTTAAGAAGCGACCTAGGTGTGTTCAGGTGTGGATGACTCTACCTAATTCTGATTCAAGAACTACTTCAACATCATATAAAATACATTTGCTAGCATTGACTGCATTGTTTGTATGTTCCTTGTTCAACACATGAAACTTCACAAATTCTTAGCTTGTAAGTATAGATCTGAACCTATATCTCCAATACTTCTTTACACCCAAAAGAAAGTAGCTTAGTGAGAGCAGATCCATCAGAGTGATACTATCACTTACCTTTGAGCATACCACAAGCGTGCCAAAATCTATCATTCTCTTACACACGCTTGGAGGCAAGCATACGAGATCTTCGTGGACAATGGGACATATCTCAACAGAGAAAGTTTACTCGTAGTTATAGTTGTTGCTTTTAAGATAATGAGAAATGAGACCCTAATCATCAGGGTAATCAATGGGGACAAACTATTGCAAGAACTGCAGAACGTGTGAAGCATGACTTTTACTCCGAAAGAAAAATTTGATCCCTTGATTCTTCTGAATGATTTTTACGACACGTGAAATGGATAGTTTTAGGATCTATGCAAGTTTTAGTTCTCTTCAGCTCCCAAAGAATTATTTTCTGCAGAATGATTTTCTGCAGAATTACTTGTATGTCTTATTCCACACATTCTTCCATATATTGCATTAGATTTTTAGCTTACAAAACATCATCATCATCCATCTATTACATAGATACTATTTTAAGATATATTTGTTTTTGTTTGACATCTCGTATGCATCTAGAGATTTTCCAAAAACCCTACTTAGTCGTTGCTTCTTCTTTTGCAGGTATTTTGCCTTGGAAAGGCATTTTTCAATCTATAGAGAAGTTATGGGCTTGTGCGACTTGGGCTTTAGTTCTCTTCAGCTCATGGGCTTTGTCTTTTGTTTGAGCTTGTTTCATTTCCGAGCCCGTTTGGCTTTTGTAAATCCGAGGCCCATTCATCATGTAATGAGAATCCACTTTCTCTCCATTCTTTACTTCTCGACCTGTCTCTCGATATTTCTCTCGACCTATGGCAGAACTTGCTCCACGACTATCGGTGAGACCATCATGCCGAAGCACGTCATTCCTTTCATTATCCCTCTTAACGAGCTTCAGTTCAACCCCAATTCGTGCCCTAAAATCCTCAAATCTTCTCGTTTCCAAAGCCTTAATAAGGATGTCTACAAGCTGCTCCTCATAGAATCACAATTCAATCTCCCATGTTAAATCTTGACAGTATGATATTGCAAACATGATATTTGGTCTGGTAATAGCCAAATACAACAATTTTCCCACCATACTTCGATAAGGAGTCTGAATCTTTAATTGCTTCCGTACTTCTATGTTTTTCCATGTGGGGTGATTGGCGTACTTCTATGTTTTTCCATGTGGGGTGATTGGTGTACTCACACCCTCAGAGTGTTGCATGCTGAATAGGGATAGAGCATACTTATTTTGACTTAAATATTCCATTTTCATATTAGGATACCTCAAAACCTAGGAAATATTTCTATTTCCCCAAATCACTCTTCTCAAATGTTGCACTCAGTTGTTCTTTGATTACTTTATCATTTATCTCCAATTTCATGTGATTACTATGTCATCTACATAGATGCATATAATCAACACAACATCTATCGACATCTTGACATACATGGCTGCATCACACTTACTTCTTGTGCATGCTTCTGTGATGGAAAAAGGTGTCAATCTTGTTGTACCAAGCACTAAGGGCTTTCTTTAATCCATATTGAGCTTTGTATATTTTTAGGAATTTGTCTTCTGCACCATCAAATTCATAACCTTGAGTTTGCTCTATGTATCCTATGTTAACTCTCCATTTAGAAAAGCTGACTTGACATCCATTTGGTACAAGTCCTATATCGTTTGACCAGCCAAGGCAATGAGGGTTCTAATTGTAACATGTCTTGATATATGAGCAATGGACTCTCCATAGTCAAGACCATATGTTTAGGTAAATCCTCTTGCCACTAACCTTTCTTTCAGCTTCTACAAATCTCCATTCTCATATGTTTTAGCTTTATATAACAATTTTACACAGATAACTTTTGATTTTCAAGTGTGTCAACAAGAACCCAAGTTTGGTTCTTGATGATCATGTCAATCTCGACATCCATTGCCTCTCCAACCTGGCTCTCTTATTGCCTCTTCAAAATAGGTAGGGTCCTCAAAGCTCATGTAATAGGCTTCTTTAGCCTGTTTTGTTTGATCTCATTCCTTTTCATCAATCATGTATAAATCACTAAATCTTCTTATTCTATGAACATGTCTTGAGGAGATTCCATTGTCATCTCCGGCTCCACTTTTACTAGACCAAATTTCTAAATTTTTTTCGTCAGCCTCACTTTAGTTAGTCTGAATGGTAGTGGTGTCATCTGAGGTAATCTCCCTCTTGACCCTTGAGTCTGTTGGCTAGGAGTGGCTAGGGTCTCAGTAGTTTGTTCTTACTGATGCATAGGTTCGTCTCTTTGATTTACATGTATGTTTGAGGTAGAACCACAGTTGAAACCAAGAACTTGGGTAGCTGATTGGGTATCACTGTTCCAGTGTTTATCTTCTTTGAATACTATGTTCCTAGTCATTTCCACTTTGTTTATGTTCAAATTGTACATCTTGTAGCCCTTGCTTAGACTACTAGAACTTACAAATATTCCTTTCTCCGACTTGTCGTCTAACTTGCTTCTCTTGTGTGCACAGGTACTAAGATATTATAGATGCATCCAAAGACCTTCACATGACCTACTGAATCTTTGTGTCTACTCAAGCTTCAAATGGAGTTTTAAGGTTGAGAAATTTTGTGGGCAGACAGTATTTAAGGTAAGTTACCGCAAATATAGTTTTTGCCCAGAACTTATTTGGCAACTCTGTTCTTTTAGCATGTTCCTTGCCATGTCTTATAGTGTTATATTCCTTCTTTCAGCTTTTCCATTATGTTGAAGAGAAAATGTCACTTTAAGTTCTCTATTGATCCTTTTTTCCTCTAGGAACCTTGTAAAAATCATTTGAACTGTACTCTCCTACCCTATCATACCTCAACCTCTTTGGTCTTTCCCCAGTTTGAGTTTCCACCAAACTAGTTAACTTTCTTAACACAATGAGTGTATAAAACTTGAATCTTAGGAAATACGCCCAAAACATGTGAAAAAAATCATATGTAAGTAAACACTCCCATCTAGGAAAGAAGATAGCATAGGTCCACATAAATTTGTATGGATGAGCTCCAAGATCCCTATAGCTTTAGCCTCTGATTGTTTAGGGAACTCTTCTATCATTGTTTCCCTTTATCACATGTATCACATGTGTCTTTTACAACTTTGAAACTTGGTAGTCCTCTAACCAGCTCTTTCTGTTTCATTTCTTATAGGTTATCGAATCCTGAATGTCCCAACCTTTTGTTCCATAATGAAGATAAGTCTTTTGTCTCTCTTGCTAAATTTGTATCTTCATTTGCATGCTTCCATTCCATGTTAATGGATAGTCTTTGTTTTTCATTTTCACTTTAGCAACCTTGATTCCTTGCTTATCCTTGATAATAGAAGCCTTTTCAATGAAAACCATCACATATGCATTCCTTACCATCTGTGAAACACATAACAAATTCTTGTATAGAACAAGGACCAAAAATACATCTCGAATTATTTTCTTTCCCTTCTTAGTCATGACTTCAATTTTCCGTTTGTGGTTAACACTGCCCTATTTCCTACCTTAATAGAGACTTTAAAGTCCCTATCCATGGAAGTAAAGTGCCTTACTTGATGAGTCATATGATTTGTAGCTCCATTGTCTATAAGTCACACTTCACTGTTAAACACTTGATGAGATAAATGAGCTGTACTAAACAAGCAATTATCTTTATCTTATTTCCTGTTTAATTGAGCTTGATTAGGTGTAGGCTATTTGACTCTGATCATCTCGTTTTCATACGTATTTCTTGCACGATTTAGGATACGTTTTTGATACATATGTGATGTTTTACGTATGATTCCGTATCCGTTTTACTTGCTTTCGTGCTTTTCATGTTCTTACAGGTTTTTACGCGTATTTGGACCATTTTGGAGCTAAAGGAACATGCACGGAGCTAAGGAGCAACTTTGGGAATCATCACGGGACAAACGGGACGAGATTGAGCATGGAAAAGCCTCACCCGGTCGGGCACAACCCTTGCACGATCGGGCAAAACCTACGGCCAATTGTGTAGACCATTTAGCACGACTCGGGCAAGCAATCCCGACCATTTTGCCTTGTGCCCGAGCGGGCACACATGCCATGCCCGATCGGGCATCATCCCAGCAGCACAATCTGCACGAGTTGCCCTAGCCGCGCCCGAGCGGGCGCACTCACTACCCGAGCGGGTTGCGGCCCGTAACTGCTCAAAACTTAAGTAAACTTAACTTAAAACATAAGGGAACTCGTGGGGAAATTTAGGCAACAATTGGACCGACTTAGGAGGCTTAAAAGGAGGCAAAAAGACGCCATTACAGCAAGCTTACAGAGGAGAACAATTCACCGAAAAATAGAGCAGATTCTTGCGAGGAGATAAGCAAGGAGCATTGGAGATCAAGCACCACCACTTCGGTTTTGTTTGGTTTTTATGTTCCTTAGACTTTCTACTATGTTTATGTTTCTTTACAGACGCATGAGCGAGTAGTTTGTTTGTTCTAGGAGAAGGGATTAGCCCTTGGCTATCCCGAGACCGCTTTTGATCTATTTTGAATGCATCTTCCCGTTTTAGTTTATCTATTCTTTATCTGAGTACTTCAATTTACTTGTGTTTGCGCTGGCCACGTAGATGCATGTGTTAGGGGTTAGGAGAAGGACCGAAAGGAGAATTCTAGTCCTAGAAAGTCAGGTTTAGAACAACCGAGGTTAGGCCACGAAAGTAGGGTAGCAACGGTTGAGGGTGAACGGGCGAATCACAGAGTTTATGGGTTTAGTTCATGGTGTCAGCCACGAAAGTAGGGGGCAGCTTGTCTAGATCACGTGTCTATGCCTTGAGAGAGGGTAGATATCATGTTAGGATCGTCCGCCTTAGATAGCTTTAACTGGGATTGCATGATAGATAGGTTGATCGTGTGTTTCGGTAGTCTTGTGGTGAAACCGGTTTCCTAGGACGTTTGTCTCATCGTTAGAACCCAAGTAGTTTAGTTAATTTCAGTATTTCATTCCTTATCCACATTCTTTCGTTAGCAAGTTTGATTCATAGTTCGGGTTTAGGTATCGTTGCATAGTCTCTGTGGGATCGACACCTAAAATACTACACACGTGCCGTGCACTTGCGGGTAGATTAGGTTATATTTAACTCTGATACGCATCAAGTTTTTGGCGCCGTTGCCGGGGACTATTGTCAACGCGTCTTAGATTCGAACCTAGAGTCCTTCTTGCTTTATTTTTGTTTTTATTTTATTTTTGCTTTTGTTTACTTTCGATTCTTTCTACCTAAGTTCCTTTCGTTCGTTCTTTTTGGTGTATGACTAGGTCGCAGGGCACTTCTAGTCTATTCAGAATCGACCCAGAGATCGAGCGAACTTGCAGACTACTGAGAAAGGGTAAGGAAGAAGACAACACAGAGCCGTCAGAACAACAGAATATGGATAATCAGAACGGCCATGAACATGCTCAGTTACCTCTCGGTAATTTGGGGCAAATGCAGCAACAGCCACTCGTGCCTCAACCACGAGAACCACAGGCTCCTCCACCACGTCGTCTAAGGGATTACGTGGTGCCGAACATGAACAACGTGCAAACAGCCATAAGGATGCCTGCTGTTGCAAGAGAGCAATTCGAGATTAAGCCAGCAATGATAAATATGCTTTATCAGAAGCAATTCATGGGTGGAAACCATGAGGATCCACATCAGCACCTCAGAGATTTCCTCGAACTTTCAGGTACGTTCAAAATTCATGGAGTCTCTGAGGATGCAATCTTGCTGCGTCTTTTCCCTTTTTCAATTGGGGGAAAAGCGAAAGCTTGGCTGCAATCACTCCCCGCGGGATCTATCACCACTTGGGATCAGCTCTGCACACTGTTCCTATCACGCTTCTTTCCTCCGAGTAAGACAATTCAGATGAGGGGGGAAATCACGACATTCAGGTGCAGAGATGGAGAAACGTTATTTGAGGCGTGGGGTAGATTCAAGGATCTTCTACAGTCATGTCCACACCATGGACTTGAGCAGTGGTACGTTATCCAAACTTTTTATAACGGAATTTCAGATGAGCACCGCATGAGGTTGGATAACGCTGCCAGAGGATCATTCATGGATCTGAGCGTCGAGGAGGCATTTGAGCTGATTGATAACCTCGCCATGAACCACACCATGTGGTCCACTCCAAGAGGTATGCCTACTAGCACTCGTCGATTATATGAGCCTAACCAGAATAGAGCCATGGGTAATGCAGCGAATGCTATGTACTGTGCGAATTGCGGAGATACGGATCATGTAGCGTATCAATGCACAGTACATGAGGATTACGAACAGATGTATTATGCCCAGCAGCAAGGCAACACGCAATTCGGGAACACCTACAACCCGAATTGGAGGAATCACCCGAACTTGTCATATCGAACGACTCAACCGGTGAAGTATTCGGGGTTTCCACCAAGGCAGAATAATTTCCAGCAAAACAACCAGCAATTCCAGCAAGCTCCGCAAGCTCCTCAACCTCCTCAAGCCTCTTCATCAAACCTTGAGGCGGTATTGCTCGAATTCATGAAGGAGCAGAAGCAGCAACAATCGATTCGAACCAAATTCGACGCGGATGTTGGGACAGCGATTAGTGAGCTTAGATCTCAGATGGAGTCTCTGAGCACTCATGTGAAGATGAAGCAGGAACAGCAACAACAGGAGTTTAGATCTCAGATGGAGTCTCTGAGCACTCATGTGAAGATGTTGGAAAACTCCATAGCACAACAGGCCGCCTCATCTTCTCGGAATCCCGGACAGCTTCCCGGTAAGCCCGATCTTAACCCGAGAGAGCATGTGAATGCTATTTCTGTGTGCAGCGATGATGAGGCTGAGAATTCGCCCTCAAATGAGCGAGGGGATGCTGCTGGTACGTCCATGGATAGAGGAAGAGGTAAGGTTGCGATTATGGAAGGAGTCGAACCAGATTTAGATAAGCCATACGTTGCTCCTCCGGCGTACGTACCTCCGATACCGTATCCTCGACGATTGGTAAGCAGTAAGAACCAAGAGAAAGTGGGCAGATCTATAGAAGGTCTCAAGAAGCTAGACATCAACATGCCATACGTGGAAGCAGTCCAAAAGATGCCTAATCGTGAGGTGATGTCCAAAGAGAAGCACACCGAAGAGAACGAGACAGTAGCACTCACCGAGGAATGCAGTGCAATTCTTCAGAACGAGCTGCCACCTAAGCTAAAGGACCCCGGAAGCTTCTCCATCCCATGCAAAATAGGTAATCTCGATATTGAAAATGCTTTGTGTGATTTAGGAGCAAGCGTGAGTATCATGCCACACTCAGTTTTCAAGCGGATGGAGTTCGAGAACCTTAAACCGACGAAGATGTCTCTACGCCTCGCGGATCGTACGGTAAGACATCCGGTGGGAATCATTGAAAACGTTCCCACCATGGTAGGTAAGCTTTGCATTCCCACTGATTTTGTTGTACTTGAGATAACGGAAGACACTAGGACACCTATTATTCTTGGTAGGCCGTTCTTAGCTACTGCAGGTGCGACGATAGATGTACAACAAGGAAAGTTGTCCTTACGTGTCAAAGCCGAAACGATCGAATTCATCCTGCCCAGCCCCATGGACGAATCACCACTCAAGGAGTCTTGCTTTACAGTAGATTCGTTGGACGAGTTAGAGAAAGACACACACGATCAAGTAAGTCCATCCGATTCTCTTTTACGGTATTTGACACAAGTTGGCGATAATGCAGGATTTGCGGACGAAGGAGCTGAGGTGTATATGAAATTCATGAGTGCAATTACAGCACTAGGAGACGCCCCACATGAGGAGATACCACGTGATATGCATGCTGATTTCATAGCGGAGAAAGCATTCGAGCTTGAGCCCGATCCTCCGCCGCCTTATTCTCGGTATGAGTACGTTGATTCCGATAAAACATATCTTGCTGTTTTAAATGCTAACATGAGTGCAGATGAGATGAGAAGACAGCCCACACGCGTGAAGAAGCGTAAGAGGGTCAGCTCTTCAATGTGTATGTACGGAAGTTATAGGGAGGACAGCCACGAACCTTCACTCGAAATTCAAAGGAGGCTGCACCCGCACTTGCACGAGGTACGAGACGTGGAACTATGGAGTGATGCGGGTGACACGTTCAACGCCAATGGACAGCGGCTTAAGCTCTACCAAGCCGCTCAACCGATCGAAAGTGGAAACTCTATTTCCCTTTCCGATCCACCCGTCGCGCACGCATGAGGAATGGAGACGTCAAAGCTTAATGACGTTAAATAAGCGCTTTCTGGGAGGCAACCCAGCTGTTTGTTTTTACTTTTCATGTTTAAGACTCGGTTATTTAATTTCCACAAAAAAAACAAAAAAAATAACACCCCAAACGTGCTTCACTTCCTTCATCCTCCATTGGAGCTTCACGTCGAGGACGCCGTTCAATTCAAGTCTGGGGGAGCAGCTCACGTTTGTCAGGTGATTTCGTTTCATTTTCCTTTGATTTTTAGTTTTTAGGTTATTTTTGCGATTTTTAGTTTGTTTTTGTTTTCATTGAGTCAGAGTCGTCCCAAGGCACTTGTCCGGTGTCACGTTTTGAGATGAACCCTGAACTTAGGAATGCTTAAGAGGTTGACCTTTTCCGTTAGACTTTGCATGATTGAGCTAGGTTTTCCTATGCGCTAGAGCTTATTAGTCGGCTGAAAAACAATAGGTCGTAGTTCTTGGGCATCCTAGTGTTACTTGTGGGGATGTTTAGCCGAGGTTGCTAGGCTAGTTTATCGTTTATTCTTTTTACCCAGATGGTTATACTTCGTGTAGACGACACTTTACTTTGGTTACATTGAGGATCATTGGATCATATAAAATCGAGCTTGTTTTGCAGATTAAAAAGCACACACTAACACTCCGCTGTCGATAGAAATAGTGCCTAATAAGCATGATCAAAAGTCGATATGAGTGCATCGACCTTGTTACTCCTTCGGTGGCTCGGGTCTAAGTGGTGGGTTGGCGATCATCTTTCTACGTCCTAAGGGCAAGGCACAAAAAAGCCACCTACTCCGCTGCACTCTCACACGAGATGCATGAGTATATCATCATCGGTAGTCTGGGTCTAAGTAGAGGCTGGATCCCTTCAAATCCGACGTCCTAGAAGCCTAGTGTGTATGCAAAGAAAAAGAAGAAAAGAAAAGAAAAAAATAGAAAAGAAGAATAAAAACAAAACAAAAGAAAAAAAAGAAAAAGTCATAAAAAGAAAATAAAAAGAAGAAAAAGAAAAGAAAAAGAAAGAAAGAAGCTCGGATCCTGAATGTCCCAACCTTTTGTTCCATAATGAAGATAAGTCTTTTGTCTTTCTGTTTCATTTCTTGTAGGTTATCGAATCCTGAATGTCCCAACCTTTTGTTCCATAATGAAGATAAGTCTTTTGTCTCTCTTGCTAAATTTGTATCTTCATTTGCATGCTTCCATGTTAATGGATAGTCTTTGTTTTTCATTTTCACTTTAGCAACCTTGATTCCTTGCTTATCCTTGATAATAGAAGCCTTTTCAATGAAAACCATCTCATATGCATTCCTTACCATCTGTGAAACACATAATAAATTCTTGTATAGAACAAGGACCAAAAATACATCTCGAATTATTTTCTTTCCCTTCTTAGTCATGACTTCAATTTTCCGTTTGTGGTTAACACTGCCCTATTTCCTACCTTAATAGAGACTTTAAAGTCCCTATCCATGGAAGTAAAGTGCCTTACTTGATGAGTCATATGATTTGTAGCTCCATTGTCTATAAGTCACACTTCACTGTTAAACACTTGATGAGATAAATGAGCTGTACTAAACAAGCAATTATCTTTATCTTATTTCCTGTTTAATTGAGCTTGATTAGGTGTAGGCTATTTGACTCTGATCATCTCGTTTTCATACGTATTTCTTGCACGATTTAGGATACGTTTTTGATACATATGTGATGTTTTACGTATGATTCCGTATCCGTTTTACTTGCTTTCGTGCTTTTCATGTTCTTACAGGTTTTTACGCGTATTTGGACCATTTTGGAGCTAAAGGAACATGCACGGAGCTAAGGAGCAACTTTGGGAATCATCACGGGACAAACGGGACGAGATTGAGCATGGAAAAGCCTCACCCGGTCGGGCACAACCCTTGCACGAACGGGCAAAACCTACGGCCAATTGTGTGGACCATATAGCACGACTCGGGCAAGCAATCCCGACCATTTTGCCTTGTGCCCGAGCGGGCACACATGCCATGCCCGATCGGGCATCATCCCAGCAGCACAATCTGCACGAGTTGCCCTAGCCGCGCCCGAGCGGGCGCACTCACTACCCGAGCGGGTTGCGGCCCGTAACTGCTCAAAACTTAAGTAAACTTAACTTAAAACATAAGGGAACTCAGGGGGCAATTTAGGCAACAATTGGACCGACTTAAAAGGCTTAAAAGGAGGCAAAAAGACGCCATTACAGCAAGCATACAGAGGAGAACAATTCACCGAAAAATAGAGCAGATTCTTGCGAGGAGATAAGCAAGGAGCATTGGAGATCAAGCACCACCACTTCGGTTTTGTTTGGTTTTTATGTTCCTTAGACTCTCTACTATGTTTATGTTTCTTTACAGACGCATGAGCGAGGATTTTGTTTGTTCTAGGAGAAGGGATTAGCCCGTGGCTATCCCGAG
>CM071869.1:8495661-8517669 GCA_036759665.1 Gynandropsis gynandra
ATCGACACCTAAAATACTACACACGTGCCGTGCACTTGCGGGTAGATTAGGTGTCGATCCCACAGAGACTACGCAACACTACCTAAACCCGAACTACGAATCAAACTTGCTAACGAAAGAAGGTGAATAAGGAATGAAATACTGAAAGTAACTAAACTACTTGGGTTCTAACGATGAGATAAACGTATCCTATCTTTCCACAAGTGTAGCACTCTTTCTCGAAGTTAAACTGCTTACAACCCTCTTTTTTTTTTTATTTGTTTCTAAAGAAACATTGATTCTAAAATTGGATATCCTTTTTATCGATACCATACCATTTCTTCTCCTTTGCTTTACGATCGTGCTTTTCAAAACTTTTTCTGTTGGAGTCTGTCTTCTGCCCCTTTTTTAAAACTTTTTAATTTTGCATGACATGCTCCCTCTAGACCTTCACCATATCTTTTATCGAGTCTAGCCTCTTGGGATTGCTGGGATATGACTAGCTCTTCTACTGTCATAGTTGTTAAGTCTTTGGTTTGTTGAATGGCCCTTACATACGGTTCAAACCTTTCCTGCAATGAATAGAGTACCTTTGATATCTTGCAAAGTCTTAATACTTTCCTTTTCACCTTTCTTCATTGTATAATAATTTGCTCGTAACCTTCGTAGCTTTATCATAGTTGTCTTAAGATCCCCTTGAAACCTCTCTTTCAATAAATCACATGTTGCCTTGGAAGTCTCAAAAACTGAAAGGTGAGCTCCAAAAATCTCCTTTCTACTGCACTAAAGTTCTTTGTTGTTCCCCTTCAGTAGGTACAAGTCCCACTATAGGTTTCTCAAGTGCCCCGTTTGTCACAACTTTTTAAAACTATCTAGACCTCAGCATGACCTTCATTTTGATGACTCATATGTTGTAATTCTTGCCCTCCTTCATTTTGATGACTTATATCTTATAATTCTTGCCCTCAAATACTAGTATATGAGGAGCTATATTCTGCAATGATAGCAAAGTGTTTAAAATATTTTTCTGTCAATTGTGCAATCTATAGTTATATCTAGAAGACATCGAGTTGCACTTCTTATTCAAATGTGAATCCTTGAAACAACATTCTTAGCACACACCTTGGATAATATCAGGTACCTCTTCCATCTTGCCACTCAGAAATATTCAAATTTTTGTTCAAAGGCACAAATACCAAGAGACTTTCTTAGGCATACCAATTGATTCAAATCTAAAGGTTTTATAAAAATATCTGCTAGTTGACAAGATCGAATCGATTCATATCTCAAATTGTTCCTTTAAAAAGGTGATGTCTAATCTCAATAAGTTTTAGTTCTAAAGTGTTGTACATGATTTTTTAAAATATTTATTATACTAGTATTATCGTAATGTGCTACAAAAGATTCAAAATTCATATTGTAGTCAGATTGCTTGTGTGTCATCCAAATCAATTGAGTGCAACAACTCCCCAGAGCAATATATCCAGTTTAGGCAGTAGACAACAAAGTTGAACTCTGTTTCTTATTATGCCAAGAAATTCATTTATTTCTTATAAAAAAACATCCACATGTAGTACAGTTTTGATCATCTGAGTTATCTCCCAATAAACGTCATATAAACTTGCCAATTCAGAATTTGTATCTTTTGTATAGTAAATACCAAATTCACTTGTACCTTTGACATATTTGATAATATACTTTACCGCTTGTAAGTGAGATTTTTTTGGTCTTTACTGATAACTAGCACAATTTGCAACACCTAATGAGAGATGAAGTTTGCTTGCAGTAAGATAAAGTAACTTACCAGTCATACTATGGTGCAACTTGACATCAACATCTTCTCCATCTTCATCTTTGCTCAAGTTGGTCGTTGTGGATATAGCTATATGAGCAGTTTTGCTATTGTCTAGCTCAAAATGTTTTACTAGATCTTTAGCATACTTATTGTGTGCGATGAAAATTCCTTCTGTCATTTGTTTTACCTAGAAACCAAGAAAATAATTAAGTTATGTAAACATACTCATCTCAAATTTCGGAGTCATTGATATAACAAACCTTTCCACTTTTTCTTGAGAAGTCCATCCATACATAATGTCATCAACATCTATTTAAACAACAAGTAACTGATTACGATCTTGATGAATTAAAAAATTTATTCACTCCCCCTCTTTTGTAACCATTGTCGATTAGAAACACGGTAATCTCTCATACGAAGCTCTTAGAGCTTGCTTCTGCCCAGAATTGAGTTGCATCTCCTTTGGAATACAACATGGTTCACGCCATTTCTTGCAAAATAAGATTTTTCTCTTAACAAATCCACTTTGTTGAGGATGTTTTGGAGCAGAAAATTCGTGAGACATTTTCTTTCGTGTTAGGAAATTGTAAACAAAGGAAATGGAAAACGTTTCTTATTTTTTCTTCAAAATTTTTACCTAAAAATCTAGGAAAAGCGTCAACACACACAAATATGTACTTCTTACCACCAATACTTTCAGTTTGAACATGGCTCATTAAATCCATATGAATTTGTTCTAGGATTTTTCTAATTCGAACTTAATGTATCTGTTTGTTATGCATTTTTACCTTTTTACTTGTTAACAGCCTTTGCAAACAACTTATTCTCCTTTATAAAGCATTGGAATTCTCCGAAGAGCTTCTGCTTTCACCAGTTTTTTAAAGATCTTGTATTCATCTGACCTAAACGTTGATACTAAATATTCAAATCATTGTGAGTACTCTTGAAACACACTAGTCATTCGCTCCAAATATAGCAATTATTCATGGCTCTCTTGTAGCGATCAATATAACTTCATTATTCTCATAAAAACTTCACAACTAAGTTTTACAAATTTCATTTTAAAACCTTTATCACACAATTGCCTAATATTGATTAGATTAGCTTTTTGTCCTTTGACGCAATAAACATATTTCAAGTGGGTTGGCCATTCTTTTGCAGAACTCTTTTCTCTATAATCTTACATTTTTGTCCATCACTAAAAGTAACATTACCTCCTTTGATTTCTTTAGTGAAGTCTGATAGTAGATTCTTGTTACCTATCATATGCCTGTAACACCCTCTATCAAAACAACATATGTCCATGTATCCATCAACAGTTGAGGTGTAAGCAACGTTGCATCTGAGATCATCTTTTTCCACCCAAAATTTTCTTAGCTTAACATGTGAAAATTAGTAACTTACCTTGTGAGAACAGTTTTCCCCTTAGTTTATGACAATAAACACAAATGTGTTCTTTCTTTTTTGGAAATGGTAGCATCGTCTAGATTTCTTCTCTTATAACGAGGTTTAACTAATTTGTATGGAGTTCCTCTGTTAGATGTCCAGATGACACAAAACCACAAACTCCTTTACCTTTATTTTTGCTTGATGTGAATCCAATGTGTAACTTCTATCGGTTTGATTCGGGATATGCTAATACAAAATTATTGGATTTAGTTTTTCGATTTTTCGATAAATAATCTAACTTCTTCATTCCACAGTTCAACATTCTCAAATTCTTATGAGTTCCTTCGAAAAACAATTTCACTTGTGATGCTTCTTTTTTTTACTCTTAGCTTTTTTTATTTTTTTCAGTTGGCGTTCTTGATCTTCCTAAACTTGGTTTGCAAATTTTAGTTCCAACGCTAAATCATAATTCTCATGCGCCAATTGAATATTTTTTTGCGACATCCTATCCTAAGCAGCACATAGAATTTCCATAGTGAGTTCTTCATCTTCACTACTAGAATTAGACCATCTTGCTCTTGATCACCAATTTCATTGATATATTAAATAATTCCAAAAAATCCAATAAAGTTTGTCATTTCTTCCTCTTCACTTACACACTTAGAATCTTATTCTGATTCATCGTACATAACCAATGATTTTCTTTACTTCTTTTGTAAACTTCCACGTTCGTTCTTCGTATGACCATATCCTTTATACCCAAAGCATTAGATTTCATCAAGATATTTTAGTAATTTCTCTCTTTTCTGAATGTTAGGACATTCACGTTGTATATGTCCATACCCCTTGAATTAAATTTAAAGCCGATTATGAAATTGACTAAATTTCCTTCCTAGATACTTGTTGAATTATTTGGCTATTATAATCCAACATCTTCTTTAAAATTACTAATTCTTTGAATTTCGTCTTTTGCCTAAAAAGCTACTCCTTATGCTTTTTCTTTCAATGAATTTCCTTGATTTAACTCAAGTTCCATCTCGTACGCTGAAAAAAATCCAATAATCTCTATGAAGGTTGTAGGTTCAGTTTCTAATGCAGTTTTCATGGTTGCTTCTTTCCCTTCAAATTTGAAGGTAAACACCTAAAAATATCTTTATAAGTGTCTAATCTTCATAACCTTTCCAAAGATCATATGCTTTATTTGCTAGAGAATTTAACCTTTCGTTGAATTCTTTTATAGTTTCATTGTGTTTCATGGAGATTTTTTCGAATTGATGCTCCAAGATGTCAAGTCTGATCGTCTTCACTTTAGGGGTTCCTTCATGTATTGTTTCCAATGTCTCCCATGCATCCTTTGTTGATTCATATTTCTAAATTTATTTAAACTCATCCATACACGTACCTTGGCATTATTGGTTGAGCATCGATTCTCCACGGGTGTCTAGTCATATGCAACCTTCTCTGTAATACTTCCATTTTTATCTACTGTTGTCGGTGGACTTCAACCTTGCTTTAACCTCGAAATCAGCCATTTCCAATGGATTTCAATGGATTCATGACCGTTGGTCATCGATCGTTGAAAAAATGCATCCGTTGCAAGTTCCAACGGTGTTTCAGCGGATGGATCTATTGAAAAAAAATATCAACGGGTTTTAACGGATAAGACTGTTGGAATTTACAATGGACATCCGTTGGAAATGCCAACAAATTTTCATTGGATATTTCAACGGATACCCGTTAGAATGACTATTAATGGGTGTCCGATGAAAATTTTCGTGGGAAAATTGGAAATTGCCAACAGATGTCCATTGGTACTTTTGAGCATAAATTTTAAATATATCAACGGAAATCCGTTGATGTTATGATTGTATAATCAACGGAAATCTGATATTTTATATCGAATTGTTTTGGAGAAATTTTGATAGGATTTGAGAGGTTTTGTTGAATATGTTGAAAATGAGTTGTTCAACATCTTAAATACCCGAAATTTCAATGAACATTAGTTGAAAATTCTAATGGATGCCCGTTGAAATCGATGTCCAATCAAAGATGTCAAATCACAACTTTTCGTTTTTTCAAAGGGAATCTTTTGAAATTTCCAACGGATTCCCATTAAAAATGTGAAGACTTGTTAACCGTAGAATTTTCGTAATTATGATTTTTTCCAAAAAAACAAGACGGTTAGGTGCAGAATTTAGTAATCATGATTTTTTCAAGGGGCATCCATCGGAATTTTCAAGAGATGCCCATTGAAAATTCCAACGGATATCCGTTAGAAATTTGAAAAAATTGCAATGGACATCTGTTGATAAAGGTTAAGTATTTTCAATGGTTCTCCATTAGTAAATAGTTCAACGGAATGATCCATTGGTAAATATTTCCACAGATGAATCTATTCGTATCTGTTGGTAAATATTTCAACGGACGGATCCGTGGATCCATCCGTTTATATTTACATATTTTTCAATAATGAACCCTCCATGCTTCTTAATAAATTCCACGAATCATGGTTCTCATACTCACCTTCCAACAATCAGAATTTGATGAATTTAGGATTATCTGTTTACCCAAAGAATTTATGTCTTTCGTAATTGCCTCTCTGAATCTTTCACGAAGTAATTGTCTCGTGATCTGCTGTGATACGACTAGTAAATGCAAGTATGTATAAACACTAGAGCCAGATAAATATTACTCAAAGAAACAATATTTTATATCTAAAGGAACAAATCTAGTTACAACAACAGATGTTTTGAGTATAAACTAATTTGTCGTCACCCGAAACACGATTTCTTGGAGTTACAATAGACTCTCTGAAATCTTTAACACAATCTTGTATTTCCAAAACTCTCTTTGATTTAATTTTTTACACAAAGAAACATTACTAAAAATTTTGAACTCCAGTTTTTTCTCTTTTTCACTCCTTGTGTTTGACACTCAGCAAGCTCCTGTATATTCATTTTTATAGCCTCTATTCTCAGAAGATTTCATCTACAAATAAAGAGGATTTCATCTACAAATAAAGAGAATAAAAAGACAATCATATTTCTAAAAACATGTTTGTCAATTTTTATAAACACTTTAACAATAATTATTATAATTAGACTAGTTTGACTCGTTCAACAATATATTCTTATATATTTTTATAGCAAAAATACCATGTAGAGCGTGAGTTATTATACTAATTAACTATTAAAAGTTAATCTATAAAATTTTAAATATTAGTTCAACTGTATATTTGTTCTTATAAATTTAGAAGAGAGAGAGAGGAAATAGGAGACATAAACGTGATAAATTTCAAAGATTAAAATTACAACAAGAAATTTAAATTTGAGAATAAGTTAATTTATATCAATACCAAAAAAGTCGTGAAATCTATAGTCAAAGACAACTAAATTAATTTGTGAGTATGCAATGAATTTCATGGACTATATAATTTCACGAAAAGACATGTTGAGATAGATATGGACGTATTTAGTTTATGGAGGTGTTGGATGTTTATTGTCGATGTGACAAAAGACCCCACAATGTTACATGAAATTGCTTGGAGAATTTTGATGGGCCAATGTTTGTGAATTTCATAAAAGAAATAAATGACCTGACAAATATAAAGTATTTATGTTTTTGAAAAAAGAGAGTTAGATGGTGTAAAAGTAAGGTACACTAGAAGTTTTATCCCAATAAAAAAAATAATATTGAATTAATGGAAATTTAATTTTGATAAGATTATTCACTTGGAATTTAAAACTGAACTCTATATGTTCTTTTTAATATTTTAAAAATTGAAATAACGATGGACCATGCAATACTTTGCCTCCTCTAATATGAAATCCAATCTGCAAAACAGTATTTATTGTTTTTATATTTTTAGAAAAATAATTATAAATTTTATAGTCTATTACACATTTAATATATTTTAATTAATGTGAATACTTTTCTAATATAAAAATTTAAATGTCGATGAAAGAAAAATGTTGTGTTTTCCACTTACAAAATGATCTCAATCTAACTATAATTGTGCAAATCGAATAAGCTTAGGTTAGGTATTTAGTTATTGCTATTTTATTATTTATTTCCTCAAAATTCTAAATGCTTATAATGGTGCAAATGGAGTAAGCATAGAGAGGTTAATTAATGCTTAATCTACGCAAGTTTCTAAAGTATTGGTCGTGGAAGCCATTAACATAAGGTCGGTCCATTCACTATCATCCCCAATTCTTTAATAGTTTTCATTAATAAAATTTCGTAGCCACTTTGTTTGGCCGAAATCCTGAGTGTCCAACAGAAAAGTTTGGTTATCCTTATAACATCCTTCCATCAATATATGTACAAATATATATATGTGAATATATATATGCGTGATGTGTGTACTTGTATATATATAGAAACACACATTTCATATGTAATTCATGACATTTGCATGTATTTAATTGATATTTATGATTGTTTACAATATGCTAAGGGGAAATAAAGTGAACCATGAAAATAAAGGGCTTTAAATATAATTAAAGTTACAGCATATATATATATAATATATACATATATATGATGAAAACAAGAGAGCTTTTGTTAAATAGAAGAAGATGGTTGAAATGGTTGGAAATTCCCAAAATAACGCAGCTTTTAGAGTCAAAGCTTTAGTTGTTAAAATAAAACTTGGACCCTCTTCCCTTTTTAACTCCACCACCATGCGGAATATCATAATTATTTTTAAGGGCTAAACCACTTTAAAAATATCCTTTCCTAAAATAATTATTAAATCCGAAAAAAAACTGAAGAAAAGACAATCTTGCCCTTAATGTTCGAACGTGAAAAAATCCACGTTCGACGTGAAAAACTGTAAAAAACAAGAAAGCCGAACAGTTTTTCGCCGTGAAACGTGTTTAAAAGTTTATAGCAAGAAAGAAATAAGTGATTTCGAATTTGAGGGCTAAACCACTTCAAAAATACCCTTTCCTAAAATAATTATTAAATCCGAAAAAACTGAAAAAGAGAAAAACTTGCCCTTAATGTTCGAACGTGAAAAAACCCACGTTCGACGTGAAAAACTGTAAAAAACGAGAAAGCCGAACAGTTTTTCGCCGTGAAACGTGTTTAAAAGTTTATAGCAAGAAAGAAATAAGTGATTTCGAACTTGAGAGGGATCGATTTTAAGTTGGCGAGAAGGAAAATGGCTAGAATCAGCAGCAACAATGACGAAGAGAGCACGAGTGAATCTTCAATGGCGTCAGTAAGTGTAGGTAGCTCGATTTCTAGCGTTTTGCAAGATTTCGAGTCACAAAATGGTTTATTGATTTGAAATGGGTGAGTGTCAGTGTCAGTGAGTCGGTTAGGTCGCAATGGTCGCAAAAGTTGCATGAATATCTTCGATTCAGTGAGTCGGTTGAGTAGCAAGGGTCGCAGTAGTTGCATGACCATCTTCGACTCAATGAGTCGGTTGTCTCAGTGAGTGGGATGGGTCGCAATGGTCTTTTGAGGGGCGTGGATCGGTTGAGTTTCAGTGAGTCGGTTGAGTGTCGGAGAGTGTCTGAGGGTCGTTTGAGTCGCATGGGTCGCACGGGTCGGCTGAGACGCATGGGTCGCACAAGTCGGTTGAGTCGTACGGGTCGGTTGAGTCGCATGGGTCGCTTAAGTCGGTAGAAGTATAATGTATTCGTAATTGGTCATTTTGCAGGTGGCGCCAAAGCCAAAATTTGTGTATGAATTCAAGCACATGGACAGAATGCCAAAGATCACCACCAAGTGTTATCCTCACGAGACAATAAGGACGCTGAGAGGAATCTTACATGAACACGAGTTGCATTACTTCGAGAAGGAGTCACAATTTAGGCATGTATTCCACTTACAATGTGACTCCACATTGACGAAGGTTCAAATGTATGTACTACTAAATCACTCTGTGATTATACGGGACAATACGGAGTTATGGTTCGTTATAAACGGCATTCCCATCCGGTACTCTATAGTGGAGCACGCACTAATTTCCGGATTGAACTGCGGACCATATCCCATAGGATGGGAGTCCATGATGGGTGTTACATTCAGGCTGAAGAATTTCGGCCGTGGAAAGGTGACCCCCGAACAAGTCAGTGAAAAGCTTGTGAAGGCGAAGAATTCCGACGACCGGAAGAGGTTCGCAACTTTGATGTTGTTGGCGCAAGTTATGGCTACCAAGCCTTCAGCAGAAAACTCTATCATCCATGATCTCATTGACATGGTTGATGACTTGGAATTTTGTGAAAGCTTTCCATGGGATCGTTACACATTTGAGAAGATTGTGGATACTTGCCGTAAGCACGTTAGCGGGGAATCACCGAAACTAAAATGGTATTGTGGCGGTTTCATGATCCGACTAATGGTAAGTTGTATATATTATTCGAATAACTTGAATGTTTTCGTACTTTTTGCATTCTTATCATTTTGGTTTAATGTTTCAGTTACTTCCATTTGAAACCATCCTTAGTTTGGGCGGAAAGGGATGGTAGGTTGAGGTTGTGGATGCGCATCGATCATGCCCAAGAATGTGCAAGAAGATGGTTAAATCCAATTATAACCCGAAGTATATAGATGTGATAAGGCAGATTGGAGATTCTAAGGTAATAATTACACAAGGTTCACAAGGGAAACAAGGGTCACAGAGGGTAATAATGGTTATGTTTTATTTTTCAGGATATTCTAAGTATTCTTCATGCTGAACACGAAGAGGAAGCTTTACTTTCTGATCTGGAGGATTACGAGGGATGTGACGATCCCGATGTTCAGATATGGATGAAACATCTTCGTAGAAATCCGAAGGGTATTTGTTGGGAGGATATCCGTAAGCAAGAACTGGTGACACGAAAAGCAGCTCTTGGTGATCAAAAAAGGAGAAGGAAAAAGGGACTAAGAGGAAGGAGAGCGTGAGTGATGCTGATACTGATGCTGATGCTGCAGTTCCTCTGACACTTGAGCAGAAATAAATAAGGGAAATAAGGAAGTCGGAGAAGAGAATCATCAACGCCGTAAGAGACCTTCTAAGGGATGTCGGGATTCATATGCCTAATCCAAAATCAAAGGCTGCCGAGAAGGTTGCAATCACCGAAAACCAATCTTCTAACACTGTTGGTGATTTTGCTTTTGAATTCCTTCGACGTCCAAATCCAGTGTCAAGAAAAGAGCCAAGCGGAGATGGCTCGGAAGAGGATTTGGGAAACATTGCTCCTGATGGAGTTCCACCAAGTAAGTAATATTTAGTAAAAAGGTCATTTGAGTGTCAATTTCCATCGAGACATATAAGTTGTAGGGTCGCATAATCCGTAGAGTCGTTAGAGTCCTAGGGTCGTATAAGCCGTAGGGTCGTTAGAGTCACATGGGTCCCATGGGTTTCATACGTGGCATGTGTCACTGGGTCGCTAAAGTCAAATGGGTCGCATGTGTTACATAATCAATGTAACGAACCAAGTAAGTACGGTCATTTGAGGTCGCATAGGGCGCATGGGTCGCATAGGTCGCATGGGTCGCATTGGTCGCATGGGGAGAATGGGTTGCATAGGTCGCATTGGTCGCCATATGTTTAATGATGTAAATTTTATGCAGGTGCTGGACCTTTATCGAAGGATTCTGCACCATATGTTGAACTTCCGCCGGCGAAAAGAGCAAGAACAGTGCGAGGGAGAGGGCGAAAGAAAGATGCTGGTGGAGTCCAAGAATCTGAAAAGAAGGTTGTTCAAAACCCGAAAAAACGGTGGTTCAAAAATTTGAAGGGGAAGATGAGTTTGTGTGGATTCCCACGGGATTAATAAAGGGCTTGGTAACCCGATTTCCTACGTTCATTGACGCTAGCAGTGACAAGTTGACTGACCTATATTGGTTCCTGAAGGTACCTCGAAATGAGCGGTGGTGGAAATTTGAGCTAGATATTCCACGGGGGCCAATGTTTTGGGAAATTATATTAAAGGCCAACGTATGGCTTGAAGATGATGTAAGTTTTTTTAAACCCTTAGTGTCACAGAGTTTTGTGTCATATGTATTACTGTGTGTTAAATTGTTTTTGCAACAATTGGATGAGACGTTGATGGAGCTGTCTTCTCGCTTGGCATTGGATCCCAGCGCGAATCAGAATTATTACGTTTGTCCTGTTGCTTTCATGCAGACGCTCTCGATGTGGATGTACGAGGATATGGAAACTTTGCCGGAAATGCTTAGTGATTTTTTGAATGCCAAGTATCCATTCAGAAGTAGGAAGGCATCAATTAGTGATTATGAAGGTTTTGTCTCGGTTCTAAACATTCCCTGGAAAAAAATCGATGGGTAGGATGTCATTGGGTAGCCATCAAAGCGGATTTTAAAACCCGATGCATCACGGTATACGACTGCAAGATGAGCCTTAAAGAAACGCATATCGATCCGGTGATTGAGAAGATAAGAAAAGTTGTCCCCAAGATACTCATTCTCGGAGGGTTTCCTTCTTTGGCTTCTGGAGAAGATGAATGGAGGTATGTGTATTATGAAAGTCTGCCACAGAACCAAAGCGGGAATGAATGTGGTGTTTTCTCCTTCAAATTTGTAGAAGCCTTGTTATTAAAAAATAGGAATCTGTTTCGCTTAATTTGCGACGATAAGGTTACTTCCATGCGTGAGAAGATGGCGGCTGATATATATATAGTAATGGAGAACGTATCAATGAACTCGAAGAAGACTAACTTGATATTTTGTAAATTGTTTTTTTTTGGACTGGTAGATGTAAACATTTGGTACATTGTTTTTTTTAATATTTGGTACAGTCCATTTTCTTGACAAAACTGTCTCCACCCCCCTTTGATGCAAGCGACACCACGACTCAAGGGCCTTAAATCTACTACCCAAAAATCGAACGTTCCGAGATCGATTCCGCAATCGAGGTACATCATTACATGACATCGTCTACGGAAAAGATCGTTCTCCCTCGCAAACCATATCGGAAGTGTCTGCGACATCACCAAGTTACATCAGTATAAATGAATGAATAAATAACCAAATTATATATGATGAATCGGTTTGAGGTCACTTACCAATGAATCTAGGGCCAGATTTGAATGCGTGACTGGTACAATGAAAACCCTCTCATCAAGAGTGGCTTTGGTGACGTTAAAGACCATGTCACCTTCGTGCCGGAAAAGTATGACATCCCCTATACGAATGTTTTGGTCGTTATAGAAATCTGTCCATCCATCAGCGAATTCGGAGCCATCCAACTTAACTTCCCATGTTTTGTTAGAAGCATTCGATTTAATCGTTTCCATGTTGTTTTCCCTCATATTCCCGTAAATATACTCATCGAAGAAGATCTTCGGAATTTTCTGTAACAAAAAACGAAAAACAAAGTCAAATCTGTACATTCTCTATATGTAATATACCGATAGAGTGTTTTAAAGAAGATTACTAGGTAGTACAGATGCTGCACAAGAATCTCTCGGAAGAAATAAGGAAAATTTGGCATTTTCGAAAAAAATGGATGGAAGATGATGAGAGAAAAAAATGGATTGGAAAAAAGGAAACGGCTGGAATTCGAAAAGACATGACATCGAATCGACATTAGATGGAATTCGAAAAGACATGACAACACTATCACATGGGTCGCAGGGGTAAAAGGGTCGAACGGGTAACAGGGTCGCAGGGTCAAGGGTCGAACGGGTAAAAGGTTCACAAGGTGGCATATATTGATGAATAGCCAATGAATCTAGGGTCAGATTTGAACGCGTGACTGGTACAATGAAAACCCAATCAAAATTATACATTTACAACGTCAAACTAATTAATTCCAAATGAGGGTCGCATGGATCGTATGTGTCGCATGGTCGGATATATTGATGAATAGATGCGAAATCGACTAATTTACGGGTTTATGATGATAAAATGACAAAAACCAATCAAAACAATACATTTACAACGTCAAACTAATTAATTCCAAATGAGGGTCGCATGGTTCGCATGGGTCGCAAGGTGGCATATATTGATGAATAGATGCAAACTCGACGAATTTACGGGTTTAATATGATAAAAAGACAAAAACCAATGAAAATAATACATTTACAACGTCAAACTAATTAATTCCAAATGAGGGTCGCATGGTTCGCATGGGTCGCATGGTGGGATATATTGATGAATAGATGCGAAATCGACTAATTTACGGGTTTATGATTATAAAATGACAAAAACCAATCAAAACAATACATTTACAACGTCAAACAACGGTTAAAACAGATTATGACCCATGTGTAACTAGTTGAGTTGTGTATAACCAATGCATGTGTTTCAAAAGTGATAGTAGTGTTTTAAGAACTCGACGGATGATTAAACAATACATTTAACATTTTGTTCAAATGTCGATATTATTTATATTATTATCTATATTGATTCTAAATTAGACATATACAAGTCAAATATTGTAAACATTTGGTACCCTTGCATAAGATTTGTCCATTTCGACCCTTCCGACCATTGTGATCCTTCCGACCCTTACGACCCATTTATCCATTTTGACCCTTTCGACTAGTCTTTTCAATGTCAGACTACTGCTTTTTCCAGGTGCTAGCTATACTTTTTATTTTTCCAATGCCACATTCAAGACCTATATTAAAGGTTCTTTAATGTGGTCAATACATGCACCTTGGTCATTCTTTGTATTTAGTGTCTTTCTGGAATTTTAGGAGTCCATTTATTTTTCGTTATAAATAGAGGAGGAAAAACCGAAAAGCTACAACAAGCACCAAATCATCTCTTGTTTCGAGTCTTTCATTCTCTCAAAAGGGCGATTTCTAACATCTAACCCTAAATTCTCTGAAAAATCCTTGTTACCTTTGTGACCGTTAAGGTCACATGGTCGACCCAGGGCATCGTGCTGTCTATTTGTTACTCAATGTCTTGGTAATCGTCGGACTCAGTCTGCATGCAGATACACACAAGTACTTACAACGTGGATGAAGGACTTTGTGATATATCTGCACTACATAAGGTCTTGGTAATTGGCGGACTCAGACATCAAGTTGTATCCGCGTTACCTAAGGTCACGATTGGAGGTCAAATTGGAGAAGGCGTTGAGTCACACATGACTCTTCTTGTGGGGAAGGGCTGTGATGTGTCTTTAAACTCGGTAAATCTGACTTTTTTTTTTCTTTCCTTTTTTTTCTCGAACTTCTTTTTGCCTTTTTCTTCTTCTTCAACCTTTTTCTTGCCTTTTTTTAACCGTTGTGACCTTTGAGACTTTATGTAACCTTATGTAACTTTTGTGACCTTTGTAACCTTTGAGACCTTATGTAATCAATATTTAAACGTTGAATATGTCTTATTTTGTATCTATTGTTCGTAAGATTATGACCCAATATGACCCGTTATGCGACGTTCAATCGGATTAAATTAGAATCATGTTTAAACGGGAACCCATCCGACGGATGCGACTACATATGACCCTTATACGACTCATGCGACCACACATGACCCATGTACAACTCATGTGACCACACATAACCCTTGTACGACTCATGCAACCCAATATGATCACATATGACCCATGGACGAATAATGCGACTAAACATGACCTATGGACGTCTAATGCGACCACATAAGACCCTTGTACGACTCATACGACCCTATATGACCACATATGACCCATGGACGACTCATGCGACCTATGTGACTCATGCGACCACATATGACCTATGGACGTCTAATGCGATCACATATGACCTTTGTACGACTCATGCGACCACATATGACCCTTGTACGACCCATGCCACTCTCATGCGACCCTCATTTGATTGGTTTTTGACATTTTTTTCATTTTCACCAGAATTCCCGCCGAACTTTTCACCAAAATTTGAAAAAACTTTTCGAATTACATCTGACGGCAATTCGATTTCAGGGTCATGTCTTTTCGTATTCTAGCCATTTCCTTTTTTCTAATAACGACACACACTCTCTCTCTCTAACTCTCATCATCATCATCATCTTGCCGAAAATGCAAACGATTGGTGATGGCGATTCGATGTCAAGGTCATCTTCTTCTAGTGAGAGGATTTTCATGGTACCAGTCACGCGTTCAAATCTGGCCGTAGATGCAATGGTAAGTGAAGTCAAACCGATTTATTCGATTCATCAAATCAAGCCGTATATGCATTAGTTTGGCATTGTTGAAAATTTATTCGGTTATTGCAGATACTTCCGATACAGTTTGCGAGGTTGAATGGTCTTTACGGTAGACGATGTAAGGTTGAGCTGATAACCAATTACACAAGCATTTGGGAGGCAGATCTAAGGCCCGTGAAACGCGGTGGCGCTAGCATCACCAGGGGTTGGACAAAGTTTTGTCACAATAATGGCTTTAACGTGGGTTGTACCCTCAAAGTCGAACTGGACACCGTTCTTGATGATGTACATTGTCTTCTTGCCCCTATAATCTTCATAGATTGAATTCCGTTGTATTTTGATTGCTTTGAAGCTCATTTGAACAACAAAATTCATGTTTGTATTTGGTTGGTTTTTTTACTATTATTCAATAGAATGTATTATTGTTAGTATCGATGTTTTTGTGGATTTACTATTATTGTAATAAGGGTCACAGAGGATCCAAGGGTTGCAGGGGACAAAGGGTCGCAGGATCCAAGGGTCGCAAGTGACAAAGGGATGTTTTTGTGGATTTACTATTATTGTAATAAGGGTAGCAGAGTGTCCAAGGGTCGTAGGGGACAAAGGGTTACAGAGGTACACGGGTCGAAGGGAGATAAGGGTTGCAGAGGGTCCAAGGGTCGCAGAGGGTACAAGGGTCGCACGGTCTAAGGGTTGAAGGGAGACAAGGGTCGCAGAGGGACCAAGGGTCGCAGAGGGTACAAGGGTCGCACGGTCCAAAGGTCTAAAAAAATGTTTACTTGTTGATTCAACTTGTTTTTTTAACAGTTTATTTGTAACATAATTTTGGGAATGGATAATTCAACTTTGTACATTGAAATTTTTTAAAAAATTATTCATATTATTTGTAAATAATAAATCGTAAAGGGTCACAAGGGTCGCACCATTTGTCCCTTGCGAACCTTTTACCCGTTCGACCCTTGACCTTGCAACCCTTGACCCTACGAGGGAGACAAGGGCGCAGGGGTCCAAGGGTCGTAGAGGGACAAAGGGTCGCAGAGGTACAAGGGTCGCAGAGGTATAAGGGTCGAAGGGAGATAAGGGTCGCAGTGGTCCAAGTGGTCGCAGAGGTACAAGGGTCGAAGGGAGACAAGGGTCGGAGGGGGAAAGGGTCGTATGGTCCAAGGGTCTAAAAAAATGTTTACTCGTTGATTATGGAAGATGTAATTTGGTACATTGTTCTTTTTTAACAGTTTATTTCTAAGATAATTTTGGGAATGGATAATTCAACTTTGTACATTGTAATTTTTATAAAAATTATTCATATTATTTGTAAATAATAAATTATTTTGACTATATTGTTAGTATCGATGTTTTTGTGAATTTAGTATTATTGTAACAAGAGTCGTAGAGGGACAAGAGTCGCAATGGTCCAAGGGTCGCAGAGGAACAAGGGTCGTAGGGGTCCAAAGGTCGCAGAGGGACAAGGGTCGCAGGGGTCCAAGGGTCGCAGAGAGACAAAAGTCGCAAGGATCCAAGGGTCGCAGGGGTCCAAGGGTCGTAGAGGAACAAGGATCGTAGGGGTCCAAGGGTCGCAGAGGAACGAAGGTCGCAGAGGGATAAGGGTCGCATGGGTCCAATGTTCGCAAAGGAACAAGGGTCGTAGGGTCGAACTGGGTCGCTGGGTCGAATTGGATCATAAGGTCGCAGGAGTATTTTGGGAATATCAACATTTATAAGTGTATTTTTGAAATTAAAAATTTTTTCTTTTTCAAAAAAAGTATTTTTAAAATGTTTTAGTCCTACAAAAATATTTTTGAAATTAGTCTCCACCACCACCTATGGTAATTTTCTATTACCAAAATCACGGGAAAACTAAGACCTATCATACTTTTATTTTTTAACATAATAATTTTGTTAAGAAAATAATGAAATTTTATTTCTTTTTAAATCGATTTATGCATAGATTTTCCATATAATGAATAAGAAATTTTTAAACGTTGAAAGAAATATTCTAGGTTTTTGTAACTTGTTAAATGTTAATATACTCGAATTTTTTGTTGTTCAATTAAAAAATAAAACTGCTAAAATTGAAATTTAAAGTTAAAAGGGTTAGATCTGAATTATTAATTATTAAAATACATTTATACGTTTCCATAGAAATAAACTCATTCAACTTTGGAAAACAAATCCAAGTCTTCACTTTAATATATGCAAGAGAAGACAATGTCAAATATAGATGCAAATGAAACCAATAAATGACTTCTTATTCTAAATTTAAGAGATATTTTAGAGAGAAAATTCATTTTATTTGTGTTGAACACTATTGTAAAAGTCGCTAGGTGTTAGTCGGGCGGTCCGTCAGCGCCTAGCGACTAGTCGAATTAATCGGTGATTAGTCGGTGACTAGGCGTTTTTCGTTTTTTTAATATTTATAATATATTTCAATTTCAAAATTATAAAATATTATATAATAAATAACAAAAAATATTATATATAAAATATAAAGTCACATGAATTCATTAATCATAATATAAATATAACCAAATATTAATGAAGAACTAAATATCTATTATCCACAGTGTATTTGAAGAATTTTGATGTCGGTACCAAAATGATCTTACCTTTGAACCACTAATTCTAAGCCACGACTTTGCGGTATTTTTGAAATAGACGAACATACGAATAGATGAAAATAATATACGGATGAATGAAGACGAAAATGACAAATAGACGAACGAAAACGAAGTCGAAGATGGCTATGAACCAACAATGAATGACGTTTAAAACTAAATGAATACGAACGAAGACGACCAACGATACTAACACTTGAAGAACCGTATAACAAAGAGAGAAACAACCGAAATGACACCATTTTGATTTACTAAAAAATAAAACGACCAAAACGACGTCGTTTTGGTTCAAATTTTTTTTTTAAAATATAACCAAAACGACGTCGTTTTGATATTTAAAAAAAATATAACCGATTTTTTATTAGTCGGGCGATCGAACACCGTCGAGCGCCTAGACGGCGACTAGTCGGCCGCCTAGACCGACTTTTAGAACACTGGTGTTGAATACAGTTTACTGTGAATTTAATAATTAACAGAAAAAAATATGTGAAATTTATTTTTTTCCACAATTTGTAAATTATTTTTTAAATTATATATATATATAAGTATCTAAATATTATGATTAACAGTACCATTAGATTTGGAATCTAATATCTTATTATCTAATTTTCTAGCTCAATTAAACTTTTAATTTGATATTGTGATGTTAATTAATCATCTAAATATTTGGTACATTGTTTTATGAATGAAAAATATTTAGATATGCAAAATTTTCATATATATATATATATAATATTGCAACCCAACATGAAAAATCTCATTTTAATCATCATAATTATCTAAACTATACATATTTATTTTTATATTATAATATTACACTTGTGAAGTTTTTAAGAATAATGTACAAACTTTAGTCCGAACATTCAAATTGTATATCCAAAGGTTAATATCGTGGCATATCATTGATTTTCCACTAGTGATAGATGATGTGGATGCTACTTCAATAATCACGTTAACAGTCATATCATCCAAAATTCAAAATAATAAAATAACTTTAAAATAATAATAAATTAACATATTATTTTTTATTTTCTTTTTTCTCTATGTACAATTAAGAAACTCTCGTCCCTATCGATGGATTTGTTGATCGAGGAACTCTTGTCCCTATGGACGGTACCATGCCATCCGCAAAATATAATGATGGAACGTGATCCATCCAAAAAATTTGCGAAAGGAAAGACAGTCGTCACAGATAGTATGGACGGGTCGCGACCCATGTGTATACTTTGCAGATGGATCGCGACATGTCCTTATATTTTTTAGAAGGGGTTCTTTATCCGTCCTTCAGCAAATTTGCGGACAGGCAGTCTACCTGTCCATCCAAAAAAATTTTCACCGAAAAAATAAAATTTGAAATTTACGATTAAATTTAATATTTTTTATAAATTAAAATATTTAACTAATGTTTTTACAAATAATAAACATATATGACAACTTTTTCGTCAGTATTTCAGATTGGTATCATCGTTCTCGCATGCATCCAAATCAAGTGCAGACATTTTTGCCTTCAGCATACGCATCAACCGTTGATGTCATCGTTCGGATTTGTGTTGCGACTCGAACAATTGCATTACAGTATTTCACATCTTAAGATCTATTTCGATATACCTTTGGAAAAACTTGAATGTTGTGATGACATTTCTCCAAGACCAAAAATACGACCTTTATATGGCGTAACTTGTTGCAAAAAAATATCAAAATTAAATATTAAACTATAAATTAGAAAAGTTATATTAAAATATAAAAAATTTACCTCGAGATACAACTCATTGTATTCTTATTGACTAAGAAAAGGTTGTGTTCTGTCTTCTCTTGGTGAAATTTGGGACACTCATCTCGATGTCACGTTCTAAACATCATCATGAACATGTTTTACTCTGGCTTCTACCCACAAACCATCAGACTTCATAATATGCGTATGTTCCAACAATTTTATGTAGTTTATTTGGATCCCTTCTCTTTCGCCTAAGACAAATTACAAATATATATTTTGAATATTATTTAAATATCAATTTATAAATTCTTAATAAATATTGAAATCTTACCAAGTATTCTTAAACTTCCACAAATGAACGAGATCTCGCTATATGTGCACTCATCTTGTATCCTCTCTATCACAACAACGAGATAAACTTGCTTACTCACTTCTTCTCTTAAATCTAGAATCATCCTAATTAAACGCATATTTGCTCCTAGACAATTTCGCCATCCAAGCGAGCTTTTCTTTCTTCTCTCGATCTTTTTGACATTGCGTATGAGAGGTTTCAGACGAAGTCCCGTAACCCATTCAAATTCGAAATTTACTTGTTCGATAATCAGGATTCCAATAAAGTTTTTGCTACAAACATCAAATGATTAATTTATTCAAACTTTTATTTGAAATTTAATAAAAATAAATATTATTAAAATCATACCACAAAAGATTTTCACCATCGTTCCTTTATATCGAGGTCGGTCTGTGTCCAACTATAACATGGACGATCATAATCAGCTTTCATCATCTTTATTATATGACAAGAAAATTGATCGTAACCAAACCTATAAATCAAAATTAAGTTAAATTAAAATTTAATTAACTATTTACAAATTTACATTTCAAATTAGTGATACATATCACTGTACACCGTATTGTCTATAAATTTACATTTGAAAGTATCTTCATTGCGACACGCCAACCAAAAGATCGTTTATTCTATGGATATGAAAAGTAACATACTTGATCGGCTTGTGATGCAAGAATAAAAGGATCATATTTTGCATATCTTTGTATTGAGTTGACTTTTACAACGCCGAACTTGTTTGTTCTTTTTTGGCGATAGATTATTAGATCAAACCAATTACATCAAAATAACTACACTCCTAAACCGAAGTAACCAATAAAAATGTCAAATATAAATCAATATTAATGTCTTACGAGATATGGATAATGGAGTTTTAGAGTAATAATAAAACATGGATAGTCCAATTGTAAAATTTCCTTCAAGATCTCATAGAATCAAGTTTGTTGGTCAATTCAAAATAGCTTTCACCTTTCACACATACACTGTAGTTCATAATTGATTTCAATTTCCCGTCTTTGCAATGTGAAAGTTGTAACCATGTTTAAAACACATTGGCCAACTCGTAACTTTCACAATCGGTCCTTTAACAAGATCTCATAGCCATAATGGGTGATTGTCCATCTCAATTTTCATTACGGACGAATAAATCGTCGACAAAGCATCGAAATATTATATAAAGTAATTTATACATAGTTAAAATATCATTTACTTACATATTGTCTAATCCATGTGGAGAAATCTCTTTCTTTAAGTTCTTGGAGTTGAGATTCATCAATGTTCACATATGTATTCTTCAATATATCATCAAATATCCTATAAAATGTTACAAATTCTGTAAATGTTACGAATAGAATATGTATACGCAATTGAATCCAATTATATAGTTATCATATGTTACCTTTCAAAAGGCCTTAGATATTCATATTTGAATACAATATACGTATGTGCGATGTGGAAATCTCGTTGTGATAGCCATACATCTATTGGATTACCAGCAGTTCGACCAATTCCGCAAAATAAATCTGGGACCTCAGATACTAGATATGAAAATGCCACACCACCATCAAAATATTTGTTTGTATTCCTACTTCACATTTGAACATGTGGCTCGAAGTAGGAAGAAGTGAAGAACAATATTTCCTCATTCACGTATTGTTCAACAATTGAACCCTCAACTCTGGATGAGCTTTCTAATTGCTTTTTTTCTTCATATAAAACATAAATCTCTCAAATGGATACATCCGACGAAATTGAACAGGACCTCCCAATACGGCTTCGTGCGGTAGTGAATTGTCAAATATTCCATAACATCGAAAAATGATGGTCGAAAAAATATTCTCCAAGTTACGTATTATAGTAATTATGTTACTTTCCAATAGGGGTGGGCACCCGCGGGTACCCGCGAGATTCTCGCTACCCGCACCCGAACCCGTCCCGCACGGGTAGTAAGGTTTACTACCCGAACTCGTACCCGCAGGGTGCGGGTACCCGTTTGTGAAATAAAAAAACCCGTCCCGAACCCGAACCCGCGGGTATTGAACTCAAATTACCCGAACCCGAACCCGCACCCGCG
>CM071869.1:8517961-8531988 GCA_036759665.1 Gynandropsis gynandra
GGGGGCGGCAGTCTGTCGAGAGGGGAGAGAGGAGAGCGGCGGCGGTGTATGGAGAGGGGAGAGAGAGGAGGCTGAGCGTCGGACGAGCCTCTTCGGGCAAGCAGTGTCGGGCGGCAGCGTCGGGCGAGAGTCGAGCGCGGACGTCGGCCGAGCAGTGTCGAGCGGGAACGTTGGCCGAGCAGGAGGAGCGCGGCGGCGGTCAAGGGGGGAGGCGATTTGTTAGAGACGCTGGTTAGGTTTTTCAGTTCAGAGGATGGAGGCGATTTGTTAGAGACGCTGGTTAGGTTCAGGGGAATTTAGGTTAGGTTTAGGGTTACAAGGGTAGTTTAAATATAAATATTAATATTAGGGGTATTTATGTAATTTTTTGCGGGTACCCGCGGGTACCCGTTTATGAAATAAAAAAACCCGTCCCGAACCCGAACCCGCGGGTATTGAACTCAAATTACCCGAACCCGAACCCGCACCCGCGGGTACGAGTAATTTTTTGCGGGTTCGGGACGGGTTTCGGGACGGGACGGGTAGTGCGGGTTTTTTGCCCACCCCTACTTTCCAATATACGAACCACATCTACACTTAAATTTCACACACATAAATCTAAAAAAAGATATGCAAAACCTGAAACATGAAAACTTTAGTATATTTAACAATTAATATGTTAAAAATATTAATTGTTATGATTCAAATCAACCATACCTCCAATTGCTTCGTGTGCATATTTGTTCAGCAATTCAAAAAGACATATGGGAAGTAATCTTTGCATGAATACATGACAACCGTGACTTTTCATCCCTAATAACTTTCCTCCATGAATGTCATGCACCTTACGATGTTAGACGCATATCCATCAGGAAATTTCACGTCTTCTTTCCACCATTTCAATAATTTATGTTTCTCCTCATTCGACAATCTAAATATCAGAACTAGAGCTTTACCGCCATAACTTATATGTATTTCCTTTAGTGAGTAATACTCTTCTAGATCCTTGTGTGATGTTATGTTATCTGTCGTCTTTCATGTGACGGTCAGTATCGTGTCTGTGATATTATCAAAAAATTTCTCTTATTGTGTCGTAATGTATCACCAACAGCAAGAAAACGACGATGACAATCAAACCAACTCATTTTTCATCCATATTTCAACTGAAAATTATCTATTTCATCTATGCAATATGGACAAGCCAATTTTCTATGCATTGCCATTTCAAATAACATACCATAAGCTGGACACTTATTGTCTACATAAGAGCACCTCGTAATATAGAATTTTGTCTTCTCGAGACGTCATACGCTTTAACTCCCTTCCATAATTCTTTTAATTCGTCAAATAATGGTTGAATAAATATATCTAAACTTCTTTTCGGATTAGGCCCAGAAATTAGTATTTTTAAGAACAAAAAACTTCATTTTCATGTACATAACATGTGGTAAATTGTGTGGTGTCACAATAACGGGCAACAACCAATAATTCCTTTCAGACATCCCAAATGGATTTAAACCATCAGTGCAAAGGTCTAAATAAACATTTCAAATACCAGCTGCAAAATCATAATATATCATGTTAAAGTGTTCTCGCCTCACCATGTGAGGGATGACACATTTTTCCTTCACAAGTTGAATGCTCATCATGCCATCTCATGTCGCTTGCGGTCTTCTCAGATTGATACAATCTTTTTTATCTATAATTGGTTAATACCACATACGACGCTATAGAACCTATTTTATATTCCTTGTCAAATAAAACCGATTCATTCACAAAATCGAAAATTACTCAAATCAGATTTCTCTTTCCAAAATAGATTGAATTGTCTTGACAAACATCAATATTTTATTGTGGTGATAAACCCAATGATCTCATCATCTTCTTTGTCTCATAATATGATTCTACTGCTTTGTTAACTTCAAGCAAATACTCTTTTATTGATTGTGATATAGAATCCATGTAATTTTCGGAAAGATTTTTTTAGACTTTAAATTCATCAAACATGGAGACATAGACAACTGGAAAGACCCATTCTACAACCATCAAAATGTGGATGTCTATCACTTTCTAAAATTTCAAAAAAAAATTTGCATATTCATTCGGATCTTCTTCAATATTTTCTTCGTTTCTTTCACTGAATAATCCAGCAAAAGGGGGATTATTTCAAGCGGGTTCAATGGAAAATGGGGATGGAATAGCTGTTGGATGGACATCTAGGGGTAAAGCACTGTTTCAGTGCGGGCCGCGAGAGCGGTACAAAATCTTCGTATCATTTCCACATAAGGGTTCATTTCTCCATCTTCAGATGTCTCAAACACTTCATGATGTACAATATCCCTACTAAAATCTTCCACAACATTGCTAGGTCATGGTGCAATATTCTCTCTGTGAGATAACCACATGAAATAATTTGAAATAAAACCTCTTAAATAAAGATGATTTCAAACGGTTCTCTCGTTAACAAATATTTTTTGACACATCGACAAACTAACTTACCAGTTTCTTTATAAACTTGTTAACTTCTCGCCATCATCATAAACTGTGTAACACCTTCTATAAACTCTTTCGATATACCTTGCGTTTCTGGATCAACTTTTCTATATATCCATTATCTAGAAACGAAAATATTTGATCTCGACGATGATTTCATTCTAATAAGAAACAATATGATGTTATAGAGTCAAATGTATGATAATTAAATGTGAGAAATGAATGAAGGTAAAGGGGATTTAAATAGGTAATTTCTAGATCAATTAAAGACTGATTATGGACCAAGACTTATATTTTCCAATGAGTCGTCCCTAAAACATCCGGAAATCCAAATGGGTTCCCATAAAAATGGACTCATCGACAAATTTCTGAGATTTGAAGATTACATACATCGTATCCGTCTAGAAAAATACGGAAGGATCGCTCTATCATCCCTAAAATTGAGGATGGAACGTATTGTCGTCCGCAAATTTGCGGATGGACTCTGTTGCCATTCGTGTTTTGCATTCGGTTACATAGTCTATCTGTAATCTGCTATGACCTATGATTTCTTCTCGGGTCTGTCTGTAAATATGGACGATTTGTAGACTACTAATCTGTCCACAAATTTGCGAACGGATTCAAATGGATATTGGCATCGTTGATAATCCATCGCAATCCGACTGGAAATTTGCGGATTGATTAAGCTAATCGAAATTTCTGTTCAAAACTATCATATTTCTAGTAATGATTCTTTTCCATTGTTCTCGCATAAGCATATGTTTAGGTTACCTCATAGTGGATTGCTTTATTAACACCATGAAAGTACTTGCTTGAAGCTTCTTGAAGGCAAGGGTTTGTTTTAATGTATGTCATGGAACAGTCACTCAATCACAAAATTGAAAAAAAGACACAAAACTCCCAACTGCTTTTGAGCATAGATATCTAAAACTTAGTTTTTATTTAAAGAATATCCCAACTTTTTTCTATTTTATTAGTTTTAATTTGCATAATTCATCAACAATGTATGAAAAATTTCAATATATGATCCTTTGTTATTACCAGAAAATAGAAATAATAAGTACAAGAGAAGCAATGTCATAGTGAACTAATGCTTCTCAGGAAGACAACAAGAGAGTAGAAACGAAAAAAATAAAAAATAAAATTATTTTGTAATTTAAAATTCAATTTTTTATTTTTATTTTTGATAACATGTTTGTTAACATTGTTATTGACGTGGTATCCACCTTAGGGATCGTTAACGAAAAATCTATAACATATTACGTAAATACATGGTTTTATAAAAAATAGACAAATAGGATGATCAAATAAGAACGGTATGTTCTTAGCACATTTAAAAATATTATTTGCTTTACAAAACTATGTCTTTTTTTATTTTGAATTCAAATCTAATAAATAATGGTTAGATTGAATTTTATTTTTTATATATTATATTAGATCAATTGTAATTTTTTATAGCTTTTCAACACGTTTAACACTTGAAGAACAAAAGATATGAGATGGTGATAGAGTCAAATTTGATAAAAGTTTTGAATAGAAAATATGCATTATCCCTACGAGCCTTGACTAAAATGAAAAAAGAAAAATTGTAAAAAAATAAATAAAAGAACCTATAGAAATAAATATTAGAAGTTACAAAACAACAAAATACATATTAATATTCCTCCAGAAGATGCATATACTCCCATCTTCGAGAAAGGAGAATTAAATTCCGTAGAAGGCAATGTCTTCAAGAGACCTAATTGTAACTTTTATCGAATTATGTGGCAATTAATTTTGATGTGGCAATTAATTTTGATGTGTTTTATCTTTTCGTGGTAGACGAGATTATTAGCGATATGTAGGACTGTAGTATAATCACAAAAAAAAAATACAACAGGAAACGACGGAAAAATTAAATTTAGAAAGCAAAGTGTTTAACCAAAATAACTCACATGTAACATTGTCCATTGCTCGATCCATTTTTGAGCTACTTCGAAAAACTGTGACATATTTTTTATTTCTAAGAAATTAAATAATTACCAAAAATACACCTTATCTATTTATTAAATTTTGAGAGTTCTTATAGAAAGCCCAATCAGCATCCACAAATGTTTTCAATTTTATATTAGAATTTATTGCCTAAAATAAGCCCTGTTTAGGCTTTGTTTTGAAAGCTTTTTGTGTTCCAGTTAGAAGACTGTTAGTTGGAGAAGACATAAACTGTGATAATTTATTAACATCAGAGGAGATATTTGGAATAGTTATCATTAAATAAATCATTTTATACATTTTTGTAGTATTTGGGTCAAATAATGGATCTCCTATGTTTGAGAGAACTTCAAATTTACTTTCATTGAATTGACTTTGCGCCTTTTCTTTCTCTTTTTTTCGGTGTCAATTCAGGTTTGTAACCAAGGAGACTAAAATCTTCTAATAAGAATGTATGCTTTCTTTGTGGAATGAATATGCCAGCATTGGAACGAGCTAATTCTAAACTTAAAAATTGATTCCAAGAATCTAAATCTTTGAGTTTAAAAGAAACATTGAATGTCTATTTTAGAGGGTTGATTGCAAATTGACTATTGCCTACAATGATAATATCATCTACATAAACTAGAAGTGCCAAGAAATTTCGTTTTGAACGTTGAATGAAAATAAAATCATTTGAGGAAGATTGAATAAAATATATATTTACAAGAATATTTGATAAAGTTTTGTGTCGTTGTAGGAAAACCTGTTTCAAGCCGTATATTGATTTGTAAAATTTGCAAAATGGATTATCATAATTCTCTCCCTGAGGAACATAATATCATTGAGGCAAAATCATAAAATTTCTTCATCTAGAACACCATGTAAAAAGGCGTTAGTGATATACATTTTTTTAATAATCCAATTGTAAATGGAAGCAAGACAAAGCAACACCAGAATTTCCACGAGACTAGAAGTATCTAAGTAATTTATCCTTTCTCGTTCAGTATAACCTTTTGCTAGTAAGTGAGCTTTATAACAATCAATGATGCAATCTAATTTATATTATAGTCCATATATCCATTTGTTAATGCAATAAAAATAGGATCACAGAGTATAATTGTTATTTCAAGTAGTTGAGATATTCAAGGAGCAGAAATTCAAATCAGGAGAGACTGAAGGAAGTCAACGAGAAGATCAAGGAGAAGGAGGAGTCAAGTTGGATCTGCCGGATTCAATGCTGAAGGAAAATCAGCAAGACAGCGCGGCTGAAGAACTAGGAGGGTTGCTAAGCCGAGTGGAAGACAGATAAATTAACCTGAAAAGAAAAATAAGGTTAACGAATCTGGGTGATATCGCTGAAGTACGCAAAACCAAGAGAAAGAGAGTTCTGATGTTTTAAGTGTACTTAGATAGATATTGTACTGAGTGGAAAAAAACAGTAGAGATTGTATTTACGTCTAACTCAGGGGGAGTTATCCGTGGAGATCTTTGGTACATTGTAAAGGTTGACAAGTGTACTTAAAGATTGACAAGTAAATAAACGAATATTGTTTTATATTTTTGGTCTCTTTGAATTATCGATTCACCAAGTTGTCTTCTACAAGTTTTCAATTGGTATCAGAGCTGGTAACCAAAATTTAAAGTAAATCTAAAAACTGGTTTGAGATCTGAGAAGACAACTAAAATGGAAGGACCAAGAGATATGTATTCGTTTGGAAAACCTGTCATGTTAGATGCGTCTAACTATGGATACTGAAAAGTTAAGATGAGGGCAAGTATACGAGGAATTGATGAAGATGCCTGGAGTGCAGTTAAGAACGGATGGACACCACCAACTGTCATTGATGAAAATGGAAAAGAAAAGGAGAAACCATCAGATCAATGGACACCTAGTGAAAAAAGAAGTTCAACCTTCAACGCAAAAGCCCTGACATCTATTTTTTCATCAGTTGATATTAATGAATTTAAACAAATTCAAGGATCTGAGTCTGCCAAGGACACGTGGGATACATTGGAAACTATCCATGAAGGCACAACAAATGTTAAAAGAACATGTCTAGATATATTGGAAAATCAACTTGAGAAGCTGGAGATGGGGGAATATGAAAGCGTAAAAGAATTTTAGCAGTCGGATGAATGCCATTGCAAATGAAGTATAAGTGTACTTGGACAGAATCTAGATGATAAGAAACTGGTTAAAAAGTTACTAAGATGTCTTCCCAGGAAGATTCATGCACAGAAGGTTGCTATGAACATGTAATTGAATACAGATACTACGAGCTTCAAAGAAATAGTTAGAATTTTGGCGGCATATGAACTTGAACTCCAACTTGAACAAGGGGATGTTGCTAAAGATGGAAGCAAAAGAGTAGTATTACAAGCTACCTCAGAAAGCACCAGATTGGACAGTATTGAAGAAAACATTGTATTACGTACCAGAAAGTTTGGAAAATTATGAAGAAACGGTCAGGGATGAAAAAATTATCAACTGAAGATGCTGGATATAGAAAGGAGAATAAATCTGGATCTTAATGCCACGAATGCAAAAGACTTGGTCATTTCAAATCAGATTGTCCTAGCATCACAAAAAGAGAAAGTATGCTGAAAAACCTCATAGAAACACAGTGCTTCAAATGCAAGGGTTTTAGACATACTAAGAATGAATGTGCTGACAATAATCTGGTAAAAGGAAAATCACTAATCATGTTTAGTGAATCCATTTCTGAATCCGGAGATGAGTCTGAAGAAGAACAGTCAAGCTTTGTTGCTTTCATTGGTATTATTGATGAAAACGATAAAGAAAGTGAAAAAGATCAACTTGAAGAGGAAGATGAAGTTGATGTAGAGATGATTTACAATGAGTGGCTTAGGATGAGCAAATTGAATGTTCAACTGATCAAGGAGAATGAGAATCTGGAAGCTCAGATTCAAGATATGAAGCAAGTAGTAGCTGCTAAGGAAGAAGAAGTGCACTTCGTCAAAAGACAGTTAGAAGAGACAAACAAACAGCTAAAGATGTTGTCAAATGGTAGTGAACAATTGGATCACTTGCTCTCTATTGGAAAAAGGAAAGGCGACAACCATAGAATTGGATATATCGGGAACTCAAACAAGTCGGAAAACAAATTTGTTTCTGGAGGGGATTTGTAAGAAAGTCTGAAATGGAAAGAAAGACATTTGACTCATGGCACTCCTTATAAAAGCCAGAATAGACAAAATTCTGAGATAAGAAGAAGTAGGAATGATCAGGCCTTTGAGTACAGATCTAAAAGACAATATCAGAAGTCTTACCAACACTACAATCAGAGAAGAACAGCGACTACACAGCATAATGGACATAATCATGGGAGAAAATACCAATGTAAGAATAGAAAGAGGAACTCAGTTCTCTGTTTCTTCTGTGGAATCAGGGGTCATAAATAACGCACGTGCTACAAAAAACACAGGTATGATGCAGGTAAGTCACCAAACGTAAAACAAATTTGGGTAAAGAAAAGTGATTTATATTGCAATGTTGCACACATTTCTGCTCAGAATGAAAAATCTAATACCTGGTAATTTGATTACGGATGATCCAGACATATGACAGGTACTAAAGAATTGCTCTCAAACTTTGTCGAAATTAAGAATACAGGAAGTGTAGTGTTCGGGGATGGAAATAAATGAAAAATTCTTGGCAGAGGAGATATTAAGTCACCTGGATAACCAGCATTAACAAATGTTCAATTTGTTGCGGGCTTAACGGCTAATTTAATTAGCATCAGTCAACTTTGTGACAGTCATCACCAGGTTCAATTCACTAACAAAGAATGTCAAGTGATGAATTCTGATAATAAGTGTGTTCTTACAGGTTCACGGTCTTCAAACAATTGCTACGTGTGGACCGAAGAGAAAGTGTGCTTCAAAGCAATAGATGATATACTATCACTGTGGTATCAACGTTTAGGACACGTAAACTACAGATCCCTGGTGAAATTATCTGATTCTACAGCAGTAAGAGGTATGCCTAAGCTAAAATTAGATAAAGCATAAATGTGTAAACCATGTCAGCTAGGCAAACAAATCAAAGTTCATCATAAACGAATGCCCGAAGTGAAGACTGAAAAAATTCTGGAGCTGGTGCATATGGACTTGATGGTTCCAATGAGAACAGAGAGTTTTGGAGGGAAAAGATACATTTTTGTTATTGTGGATGATTTTTTTTATACACTTGGGTAAAATTTCTGAGAGAAAAATTTGAAACGTTTAAGTTATTTTATTTCCTATTTCTTCAATTGAAAAATACTAAAGGTTGTATTGATAGAATCAGGAGCGATCATAGAAAAGAGTTCGAGAATGATGTATGATGTGCGTAGACTCAAGTAATAAATTACCTAGACTAACGCTTCCGCAAGGATACGGATCGTGTAGCAACTAGGGTCAAACACAAGGAATTGATGCGACTTATAAGCTATTAAACTAATGAATAAGACGTGATGAATCTAATGATAGAAGGAATGCAAATGCAAATGCAAACTAAACCTAAGATGGGAATGACTCAGCGACAAATCACCATAGGTATCAAGAGTTGCACAACGATGTATCGAAGTTCTAACGAGATAATTGGTCTTAGATACTATCATGAGTTCAGGGAATTAAGGCACTCCTATAGGAACTGACTGGCGTAGACTTGCCCCCTAGCTAGCATGCATATACCAATGTATCCATTGCGCATCTTACATGGATAGACGCATTACGACCGCTATCCTAATCCCTAGATTTAACCGATTGACCTGGCGTAGATTCTAAACCGGCTAAACCCTAAATCATGGCTAAGTTCCGAAACCTAATGCCCTGGCGTTGGTTTATTAGACTCCTAACATCATTCATTCAAGTGGCGTACAGGTAATGAAAGCATTAAGAACAACCATAAGATCTGAAAACATGATAAAATACCGAATTCATTCATAACGAGTGGCGTACAAGTATGAAAGCATTAAGATCCACCATTCATTAAGCACAAGACTTCATTACATGTTGGCAATACTCTCTAACCTATGGCAATAGATCTACTTGAACATGAACTCAGGAAACGAAACACAAAAGAAATCTAAATTCGACATAGAAAGAGAAAGAGAATGCTCCCTATTCATCGACCAATGTCTTCAATAGATCCTCCATGCTTCGGATCCGTAGATCCGTCCTTCTCGATCCTTCCAAGTGTGTCTCTAATGGCACTGAATTGTCCTTGAGTCCCCCCTTCAAATCTCCTTCGAATCCCCTTTTTATAGATCTGATTTGGTTGTTAGAAATCTTGGGAATTTGTTGAGAAATACAAGGGCCCGAGCGGGCACAGCATCTACCCGCTCGTGCAGGCCTTGTACCCGACCGTGTACATAAATTTTCACCCGAGCGGGCACTCATGCCCGAGCGTGTTCCTCTTCAGCCCGAGTCGTGCAAAGTTACGGCGCATTTTGATGACCATTGACCCGCCGAGCGGGCACACTTCTAATGCCCGAGCGTGCACGACCTAAAATGATGTTTTCGCTCCTTTCACTCGATGTTTGCACGCTCACTTCAATCCACGGTCTTGTATAAGCTGAATCTTGTCATTTTGGGGTTAATTGCCGATTTCTCTCGTGTTTCTCGTAATGTCTTCGTTTCCTACACCAAACACGAAATGTAGATAAAATCCTCGAATAGTCTCGATAAATGAATGAAATCTAATAAATCTACCTAAAACTAGACCTAAGAATGACATAAAAACTACTACGGATTACGTGTTATCAAACTCCCCCAGACTTAACCTTTTGCTCGTCCTCGAGCAAACCTAGAGTCGAGTACTAGAAAAGCTAAACAACAACGGATACTAACACAAATACATCAAAGGAATAGCCATCATGCAAAACAACGCGTCACATGAACGCAAGCCTAAGCGTACCAAGTTCAGACTGCTATCAATCCGAAAGTCTCGAACCATGCAATCCTACCAATGACCTAAGTCTAATCCGTACTCCTAACAACGTCCAAGCGATCTCCATACCAAACTCTTCTAAGCTTGAGATATCATTAAGCTCAAATTCTCGTTCTTATCCTTCTTTTTTTTATTTCTTTCTTTATTCTTTTTTATAGATCCACGCTTTGTTCCTAGGACGTCGAAGTCGAAGAGGGTGGCTTTCTACTTAGACCCAGGCTGCCTATGGCACACTCATAAGGTCGCACGGCCTTAGAGGAGTGAAGAGATGCGTCATTGAAACTTATTTTCTGATTTTTTATTTTTTATGAAGAATACGCATAACTCTAACCCTTAGGACGTAGAATAGCGCCTCAACCCACCACTTAGACCCGAACCATCGATCTCGATGTACTCATGTCAATGAAAACCTAAAATAGTCAAGACTTATCCAAGGCGAAAAAATTGACAGCGGAGTATAAGCGTGTAGAGTTTAATGAACGCTAAAAAATCTATCAAACAAGCATCGATTAATCGGTATACACGGAGATATAATACTTGGTACTGAAACCTAGGAGGTGAATGTAACTATAAGTCATGGTTTCAAGCACAATTACTTCAACTAATCGGAAATCAAGAAGACTTCTAAACACACCTACACTTTTATTCACGATTCGACAAAGTCACACAATAATGACTAAAACTTGAAAATTCATGCTAGATACCCATCCGTTTATTCCTAAAAACAAAAATCTACATCTAATCTAAAACAAAAACAAAAAATACTCAACGAGTACCCTCCCCCAGACTTAAATGAAACACAGTCCCTGTGTTCTAAACCTATAAGGGACCTCCAAAACATAAAAATGCGAGAAAGCATGAAAAAGATGCGAATACACCTGATGTGTGCGTGTGACATGCGTGTGACTTTCTCGATGATATGTCTGGATGTAGTGACTCCTGCGCTCTAATGCATATGCTAATGTGAAATACCTGTGACAAGACCATACAATGCAAGAGAGTAGAACAAAGAGCACTAAATAAGTCTGAAGAGCGTACAAGATATCTATCTAAAAACAAGAAAACGATAAAAATAGTCCATGAAAATAAAATAAAAAGAAAAGAAAAGAAATAGGACAAAGGAAAGAGATCGTCTAATCCTCATCCGCTCCATCGCGGGTAGTCGGCATGTCCGCTGGATCCGCTGATGCTCCTTCCCCAGGTGGGAAATAGAACGCCTCCAGCTCGTATGGGATATGAGGACGGTAGGGTATAGCTCCGGAATGGTAGTCCTGCGGGATCGGGATATACGGCTCCTGGTAATGTGTCATGCTCAGCTGCTGGAACCGTCGGACGGACTCGGTGAGGTAGTAGGTATGCTGAATAGATTGCTCCTGGAACTGCTGCTGCCCCGCATCCCTCGCAGCCTCTAAGTCGTACCGCTGCTCTGCTAGAAAGGACTGATACCTAGTCTCCTCTGCTACATACCTGAGGGTGTCGGAGACTCCATCCATCGATGGAAAATCAGAGCGGCTATGGGGGTACTCCGGACGCGCGTGTGAGTGAGTCGCACGTCGGCTGCGCTGCCTCGAGGTGGAAATGTCTAGGAAGTGTCCGATGATCAACGATGCTAAGTCGACGTCCCACTCATCATCAGGAATGTTCGTCTGCACAACCCGCCTCAGGATGCCTAGTTCGGTGTGGTTAACACCGCCTTGTGCTCCCTTCCCTAGTATCGAAGAGACTAGGAAGTAGTGAAAATACCTGAGGGCGGGGTGGCGTATGTGACTCGCTTTCGCTCTCGTCGAGAACTCGCCAAAGGCAATCTGCGACCAAAACTCGGCTTGACGGTTCCGGTTGATCTCTGGAAGCTTCGCATAAACGCTATGCGGAACGTCAAGAATGTCTGCGAATTGCCGTGCGGTGATCCTATAGTTCTGCCCCAGCAGGCGGAACTCCATGAATGTCTTCTCTCGGTCTCCGGATTCAGCAAAGAAAGCAGTGTAAGACGCGAAAAACTCCGCTGTGAGTTTGGGTCAGGATCCCAAGGTTGATCCCGACCCTTCGTGCAATCATGGTGACAATACCACCGCACATAATTTTCGTCTCGGTGAAGAATTTCTCGGTGGAAATGTCGAGGAAGTGCCCAATAACCAGCGATGCTAGGTCGACGGTCATGATGTCCAACTCATCATCCACAATCTCCGTCTGAACCACCCGCCTCAAGAAGCTAAGTTCGGTGTGGTTAACACCGCCTTGTGCTCCCTTCCCTAGTATCGAAGAGACTAGGAAGTAGTGAAAATACCTGAGGGCGGGGTGGCGTATGTGACTTGCCTTCGCTCTCGTCGAGAACTCGCCAAAGGCAATCTGCGACCAAAACTCGGCTTGACGGTTCCGGTTGATCTCTGGAAGCTTCGCATAAACGCTATGCGGAACGTCAAGGATGTTGGCGAATTGCCGTGCGGTGATCCGGTAGTTCTGCCCCAGCAGGCGGAACTCCATGAATGTCTTCTCTCGGTCCCCGGATTCAGCAAAGAAGGCAGTGTAAGACGCGAAAAACTCCGCTGTGAGTTTGCGGTAAGTGTATTCCTTAGCCCTCCACAATCCCGTCCATCCCAATGTGCGAAAAATGGTGCTCATGTGCTCAAAGATGCCGAGAGCATTCATCGCCTCGGAAGATAGGAATCTGGACGTAAAGATCCGCGACTGAAGTTCTGCGAACCTTGACTTGTGGCGGGGTAAGAAGTTCGTCGTCTTATAGCTGAATTGCTGATGAGAGGGAGTGATTGGCGTGTACGGCGTCAGCTCCGTAATCGTATCCGATCTTACAGGCCATCCGTGCTCTGGGTCATGTGCGTCGGATCTACGTTTCTTAGAATTCTGGGAAGTTCTGGAGGCCATCTGCAAACAATCGAAAGATAGAAAATCAGTATCGGCCATGGTCTGCTCGATGCCCGATCGGGTCCTAAACACTGCCCGATCGGGTAACGAATAAGTCGAAATCCCCGTAGAAGTGCCCGACTCGGGCGAACACGTCGCCCGATCGGGTGAATGTATGAATGCCCGATCGGGCTGCTAGCCTTACCCGATCGGGTGGGGTTACGAATCTGCGAACTGAAATCCACAAAATTCGACTAATCCGACCAAAATTACCTCAGACCTTCCTAATCAGACCTAGATCTAACCCATGCTAATCCTAATCTCAAGAAATTTCACAATTTTACCTGGATTATGCAATGAATGGAGGAAAATTTCAGAGTTTTGGAGAAAGGGAGTAAGTTTTCCGAGCAACCGAGCGGTTCTTCCGGCGGTGGTGAAACGGCGGTGACACCAAGGTGATTCCGGCGACCAGATCGTAGTACGGAGATTGCTTTCTGAAAGTGCACGATCGGGTTTGAAGGTGAAGTGTGTGTGCCGCTCGGGTTACTCGAATTTAACTTACCTCGAAAATATTTACGGTGCCCGATCGGGCACACTGAAGACGCCCGATCGGGTGCTTAAGACCATACAATGCAAGAGAGTAGAACAAGAACACTAAATAAGTCTTAAGAGAGTACAAGATACCTACCTAAAAACAAGAAAATAAAAATGGTCCATGAAAATAAAAACAAACGAAAAGAAGTAGGAAAAAGGAAAGAGATCGTCTAATCCTCATCCGCTCCATCGCGGG